>WNGS01092210.1:37551066-37618696 GCA_020271785.1 Procambarus virginalis | reverse complement strand
GTAGTGATTCAGGGTGTTTTCAGCTAAGCATTGAGGGAGGCAGGTTGAACCTGTGACTGACTCAAGCTACTATCTGGTGATGCACTTGGATATGAGCACAAGATTTGTTGACAATGAACAAAAACTACCCCGTCCTATGTTTTCATCTTTTTTTTCTCTCTAATCAACAAATGCCATTTGATTTTCTTTACCTGTACTTTCTGGTAAATTTTGTAAAGTTATGAGGTTGATCTTAAACTCCCACGCTCTCTTTGCCTCTATGAGCACACCAGATTCTGCTTCTGGTGTTGGTAAGCCTGCTAGGCCCACTAGGCTCAAAGATCTGGCAGTGTTAAGAACATGCCTATAATACTAGAGTCAATGCACCAGGCAGCTACTAATTCCTCCCAGTAAAGGAAGTTTCATTACAGTCAATGCCTGATTTTTTTTTTCTATAAGAAGACAATAATAAGCAACCTTACCCTAGTGAAAGGCTTAAATTTACAGCTTACCATTTACACTTATAAGCTTTCTCTGGACCAAAGCAGAATCCAGAGAACCCATCACTAAATTGTGGACAGGACGACGACATCTCCCAAGCCATCGCAAGGACATCATCATCATATGGTACCCTGCAAAAGTGCATTTATTTGTAAATGAGATTAACACCACACATACCATATTTATAGTTATAATTTTATCATTATGAGATTTAATACAATATATTCATCATTCTGAATGCTAATTAGTTTCATACACAAAATGTTTTAAGTAATACAGATTGATTAGTCTGCTCTGGCATAACTTAAAGTTGATCTTACAAATTTTCAGAATTAGTCAATAGTATATCCTCCATGATTACTGCATAAAACTGTTATACAGATACTGTATTCTGAAGTTTGGTTTTCCATTTAACAAAATTCACGCTTCATAAAATGTAGTGGTGATAAGAGCTATTAGGTTTACCTTTTTTATGGCATGATATATAACAATTACTTTTATGTTCAAAACCAAAAAATCTACACAGCCTTTTTATACCAATATTGAAATATGCAACACCAGCCTGGATTCAATACCTTGAGAAGCATAAAACAAAAATGTAAAAAGTACAGATTTGCAACAAGATTGGTGCCAGAGCTAGAAGGTCTAAGCTATGAAGATACTGTAGGTTAAGGCCTCATAACCATGGCAGAGAGAAACAAAGGGGACATGATTGCAACATACAAGATACAGAGTGAATTGGTAAGGTAGA
Organism: Procambarus virginalis; assembly: GCA_020271785.1. NCBI lineage: Eukaryota > Metazoa > Arthropoda > Malacostraca > Decapoda > Cambaridae > Procambarus > Procambarus virginalis. The sequence continues at coordinate 37,617,465 of WNGS01092210.1, read as the reverse complement.
CAAGAAGAGAAGGCATAAGTGCAAGCTGGAAATGCAAACGAATCGAATTCAAGGAAATTTTTGTACTCTGTTTAGGTGGTCAACAAGGAAAAGGCACTGAAAGAAGGTGTGGAAGCCACCTCCATCCAAATACGAATACAAAATACAAATACAAATATTTATTCAGGTAAAGTACATACATACAAGGTGAAATACAAAAGTAGATGGATTCATAGAGAGAGCTAGTACATACAATGCCTAAAGCCACTATTACGCAAAGCGTTTTGGGCAGGAAAAACACTAAGACTAAAACTTAATACTTAGATTAAAGTATAAATTGTGTTGTGAAAAAATAAAAAAAGAAAAAGAAAAAAAGGGGGAGGGGGAACATGGCATCCACCTCCATCCACAACTTTAAGGCCAGATTTGGCTAAGAATTGAAAGGTCAAAATACTTAAGATTATAACGCAACAGATACAACAAGGCTAGTTGGCAGGGACATGAAATCAGACCTAACTACCCCGTGGTTACTGACAGGTAAGTACGTGTAAATAGAGTACTGATGGTGACCGGGTCCTGAAGACAGTGTCCCGGTCCCAGACGCTAATATACGCCGTCTTGACACCTTGCCGCCACCTAGACATACATCTTAGCCTTCTAGCATAGTATTACAGCAAACGGCTGTGGGTGACATCAACCAACAGTGAGTAAATTTATTTATATCTTGCCTTTAAACACTCGTCTCTAATCTCGTTCGATCTGGTGGTGCTTGTGTTCGTGTGAAGGTCAGCAGCCGCCCGCAGCCACAAGCTAGTAATCCGGATTCATATGCAATACTGTATTTCTAATACTGTCGGCCAGAATGAAATAAAATCTAATGCATATTAATAATAATGCAATACTAATACTACTTATTTTATAACAAATATAGATTTGATTACAATGTTTATATGTAGTAGGTATAATATTTGGGAGTTATTGGGAACCAATAGAATTTCTTGGAATTTTTTTGTTTTTTTAGGTATACACAGCCTATTTTATATCAAAGATTACACAATGTAGATCAAAAACTAGCTATACGTTCATCTAATATGCCCAACTCACAGGATGGTTAGGATGTAGATTAGTATTGGGATAATTTAATTAAGGTACCGCAGATTAGAGATACTGTACCCATCTATTGTGGAGTTATCAACTGTGGTTTGCTACAGTTAACTGTAAGAGTTTCAAGCTCAACAAGGCACACTGTAGGACTGAAAACAAGAGATGCTTTTTCACCGAGGGTTATGAACCCATGGAACCGCCTACCCGCTGAAGCCGCAAATGCCAAAACTGCTTAATTTTAAAATCCAACTTTATAAAATCATCAGGACACATGGAGTGGGGGGGGGGGAACTATAACAAGCAACCGGCTTCCTGTCCTTGTCGAGATCACTCGAGAGATAGTGGCCCTAAGTTAAATTCAGGCAAGTATTATATATGACCCCCTGTATACAGGATGCAAAATGTAAAGTGTAAAGTGGAATAGTTATATCATAACTAAACAACATTGTATAGTACCAGAAAGTCACTAATTTCATAATAAATATTTCAAATAAATAATAAAGCTACAATGTCACGCATATTTGTCACAATCAGTTTAACTTTACAGAGAAAACGTTGATTACTTATTTTAGCTCGGTCTCCCTCCATGTTTACCAGGTGGTGCGGGTGACGGGCTGGGGACGACAACTCCACTTATCATATACAAGTCTCTGCTTACTAAAGACGAAATCATGGCAAACAAGCCACAGAAAATGCCCAAAGTGGCCAAGGTATGTAATGTATGATTAAATATAATATTATTCAATCAAAGTCTGATTAAATTTGTGTTTATGCCACAATGTCTTCAACATGTCTTGATTCTTGGAGCAGAAAATCATAATATGCACAGCATACCAGACGATATTAAACCTAAAACTACATGATAAATATTGTGGACATATATATATTATATATTATATTTCCAGTTGCATATTGGTTTGGGGATCATTCAAGCGTGTTCCCATATATTATAAAATAACTATACTGTAATATAATATTTCCATGATTCGGTGCTTAGCTCTTATGAAAATCATAGTTATTATTTAGTAATTTGTGCTATAGGCTTGGTTAGGTTAGGTTTTACAATTCGTTGGCTGAGTATCTTTGGTATGAAATGACCTGAATATCCCCTTGAACATTGACTAAACTTCAAGAAACGGTAAGAAATCTTGCAGTTGAGTAACTATCTACTCAAGTCATTTGCTTATGGCTTGGTTCATGGTGGTCGCGTTAATATGTACAATACACTATATACATTTAGAATAAAGTCTGTTTAATATCATCATTGAGTGTTTAAATTTGCATATATTAAATGTTTATTAAATTAAAAGATAAAGGGGAATTTGCTATTCATTTTGTTTATATATTTTAATCCAACAGGTAAAGGACAAATCTCCTGCTGAGCTACAGATAACAGCAGAACAACTATTGAGGGAAGCTAAGGAGCGAGAACTTGAAATTGTGCCCCCTCCCCCACGGCAGAAGATATCAGATCCAGAAGAACTTCAAGAATATCGCTTGAAGAAAAGACGAGCCTTTGAAGATAACATTCGTAAAAATCGGGGAAGCATTTCCAATTGGATTAAATATGCAAAGTGGGAGGAAGAGCAGCAAGAAATTCGAAGAGCCAGGTAGAGTGTTTTATGTATTTTGATAGAAATTACTTGTGATGTATCATTCATTATCTTTCCAGTATTTATGGCACCAAATAAATTGTTTTATCAGTCTTTTCAGTGTTAAAGAATTTCAACAACTTCTTGAGACACTTGGTAAAAATATAATATGTTGGTATGGCAAAGATGTAAATGAAATATGATTCTTCATGCTCTTAAAAATACTTATCTGTTTAAAGAACAAGACATACTTCAGTCAGCAATGTACAAGTGAGAGTAATTAAATGTTTATTAAACCTTATTAAATTTTATACAAGTGAGAGTAATTAAACCTGTTTAAAGAACAAGACATGTAATTAAGACAACTGCAAAATATGAAAATACAGTAGTGATCATTGTGATGGTGATGCAGAGGTGAAGATGACAAGGTACTGATCATTGTCATGGTGATGCAGTGGTGGTGCTGTTATGAGAGCACAGCCACAAATGAACCTGCTTCATAAAATAGCCACACCAACAAGAATACTATTTACAGATGTCTTGAGTACTATTTCAATAGTCATAATGCAAATTGACAGCTGGAAATGTATAGATATTCTATATTAAGCAACATGTCTCGAGAAAAGTTCCTTAGAGCAAACAAAACTCTAAAAATCGAGAGATTGGGAGTTTAGATGCACATTTGGTACAGTATTTCTTTAATAAATGTTTGGGGGGTATGATATTTTCTATGGAATAAAAATGGGTAATTATAAAGATAAAGTGCTAAAACTAATATAACTATATAGCTCTTGGGAGGAGCTGGGATACGAGGATGGGGTGCAGGAACAGAGGATGCTTAAACTACTCTGCTGTCTTTTTCCATATCAGGGTTTACATTGTGCATTCTTGTTAACACTTCAGCTAAGGTGTGTATGTACTGTATCATTATGAGGGGTTTGATGTAATGGAAGTACAGTATGGTTTTAATACTGTAATTGGAGGTTATTCACTGTAGGTAATTATGCTACTTTCTAGATTGCTTGGGGGCTACTATACAAGATCCCCATAGGCAAATACTAAAATGATGGCCAAATGATGTTGACATAATTTCAAATAAATATTGAAAATGTTGATTAATCATTGGCCAAATGATGTTGACATAATTTCAAATATATATTGAAAATGTTGATTAATCATTACTTGAGCATGATTGAGCATGTCACTATTTCTTCCTCCAGCACTCTAGCACACACTCTCTCTCCTATCATACAGGGGTATATATTCAAGCTTTTGCCACGCCCCAAATCATTACTTATGACCTGACGGTTGTACAGGTCATAATGTATTAAATACAGTACAGTGTATTTACATATAATTCTGTTACTACACTTTGAAACTTTGTTCCTTAACACCTTCCAGTGTTTAGAAGATTACAGAAACACCTGAGCAATATTTTTAAGTACTGTACAGTACTGTATTATTTACATGATTTAAATAGATTTTCTTGATCTTATTTCCCAAACAGGTCTGTGTATGAGAGAGCTTTGGATGTTGAACACAGAAATATTACATTATGGCTGAAGTATGCTGAAATGGAGATGCGTAGCCGACAGGTGAGTTCTTTGACGTTAATATTTTGTAAGTGAATTTATTGGCATATAGGTGGCCCAGGTGTACTTGTATATGCTTGGATTTTTGTGTAAGTAAAATTCTATTTCACTCAAGCATAGAATAAAGAATGGAGGTAACTGTCTGTCTTCTTCACTGAGTAACCTATCTACCACATTCTTGTTCCTTAAGATGATGATCTGAAGAATTATTACAATAATTCTCTCTTTGTAGTAAATGTAAAAAAATTGTTCTGAATGTGAACAAGCAGAATTAGTGGCTTGAATAATTGTTTTGATTTAAGGCAAATTTATTTGAGTACCTTTTCAAGTAAAATTTGCCCGAAACGCTATGCGTGCTAGTGTGTGTACAAGAATGTAAGAACTCTTGTATATACAGTACAGTATAAATAAAAAATACAAAATAAATAAAAAAGTACTTAACTTTGGATGCAATATGTTCTAAAGTAATTATTAACCTGAAAGCAAAAAAGTTTCCTGATCTGTTATTGAGAAATATGAAAACAACAAATTGGGGGCTTATTTTTTTTTTTTTATATACCTTGTTGAACTCTAGCCATTGGCTTTACTTTTATATATTTATTTTCATGTGGTGTATTGTATTCAGTATTGATAATATGAAGTATTTTTATATTTTGAAATACAGTAAGCATTAATATTTATACAGACAATAAAAGTTAATTGTATTTTCAGGTGAATCATTCTCGCAATGTGTGGGACAGAGCGGTCACCATCCTACCGAGAGCCAACCAATTTTGGTACAAGTTTACTTACATGGAGGAAATGCTGAAGAACATTGCTGGCTGCAGACAGGTGAGAGCAAGTCATTCCCAAATACTCTATAACATTAAATGATTGAACTTGGAATTTTATTAATTATTTAAGATCAATTATTTAGGTTGTATGTTTATATTACAGTGGAACCTTGATTGACGACCTTCACTCTTTACGAATTTTTCTGGTTACGATCTCAATTTCTTCGAAAAATTTGACTCGGTTGATGACCTTTACCTCACTTGGCGATGAGTTTGTTGATACACGTATGCTTCGACCGAGCGCGTGTGTTCCTGGTGGCACAGGCGAGGTGCACTTCAGTTTACCAGTACCTCCTGCCTAGTGACGATCGTGCTTGAATTCTTTGTAAAGAATTTCATTATTTTTCTGCTTTTTTTGGTTTTTGAACATGAAAAGTAATTATTATATATCACAACATGGGTCCCAAGAAAGTCAGTGGTAAGTCTCAACCTAAGAAAACAAAGGTGAGGATGATAGAGGAAAAACAAGAGATCATTCGTAAACATGAAAATGGTATGAGTGTTGTACTAGCTAGGCTGGATGGTGCTTATGTGGAGGAGTTGGTGGAAGAACACAGCAAAGCACTGACCCTTGTCAAACTCCTAACCCTTCCCAAGGAGCAGCAACAAGAGACAGCTGAGGAAATTTCTTCAGGGGAGGAGGAGGAGGCATTAGAGGATGTCCCTTCCTCATTAATTAAGAAAATGTGTGCAGCAGGGGAAGAACTGCAAAGTTTTGCTGAAAAGTGTCACCCAGCTAAAGCTGTAACAGGCTGTTGCATTAACCATTTTAATGACAATGTGATGTCTCACTACAGGCAAGTGTTAAAATGTAGGGAAAAACAAGTGTCTATAGACCGATTCTTAGTAAGACAAGCAAGCAGTGAGCCACGACCAGGTCCTACTGTTATGCTCGCAAAACATAGGAGAGAGAGAGTAACCCAGAGAAGTCATCACTGCCTGATGTTATAATGGAAGAGGACACCTATTTGAAACACTAAAATCTCCCCCCCCTCTCCCCCCTCCTCACCGTCTTCTACAGTATATGCCAACAAGAGTCGTCAATAAATGTAAGATATAACTTGTACATCCTGTAGCACAAAATATTTGTAGTATGTATTATTTATAAAATGTATTTTGAAGTTAATATTTTTGGGGGTGTGGAATGGATTAATTTAGTTCCCATTATTTCTTATGGGAAAATTCTGGTTAAACTTCCTGACCAGTTTGTATATGGGAAGCAATAACCTGGCAAATCAGACAATTACAAAGGACACCTAGCATCTAACTATGACCTTAGACATATTCTCAGTTATCAAATATACATTAGGTTAGGATTTCATATAAGGAAAATTAGGAGGGATAATGATGGGAATATTTCCCCCTGGCAAAGTGAAGGTCATCTGGCGACTGACACTGTAAAAAGGCAAACCAAGGCTGAATTGTTACTACTGTTTTTCACTTTAGCCACATTTCTGATCTCTCTCGTGATACTACAACATCATATAATATGATCAAGGTTATAAAGAAACTTGAATATACTTATTACAATGCTGTAAAGGCAATCTCCATATCTTCCTGTTTTTCAAATCTCATCCTTTGGGTTACTTTTATTTTATCATTAAGTATGTTACTCAGATGTTTAGTTACAGCATTGATGTCTGCAATGCAGCTTCATAGCATCCTTCTCCTCTTGTGTGCTTGTCACTCAATCCAGTTAGCTCTAGCATCATTTCTTCTCACCAACCGCAACAGCTTTCACCCTTTGCTAAATGTTTATTATTGTTTGTATGTTTATTATTGGGGAAATCAGTAGGAGCCATGTGGAGGATTTGAACCTGCACACTAAGTACTCCCAAGTGCATGCCTTAGATCACTTAACAACGACATGCTCAAAAGCAACGAAACTTGGTGCTCAACCGAGTTCTCTATGGGTCCCGAGTCTTCCACTGAAGCAAGTCAGGGTTTCACTCATTGCCTGCATGCACTCAGGCTGTGGTATAGGAGTAGTTCTTCCAATACTTCTCTTCAAATGCGCAAATGACATGTGGTTTGTGCATTTGTGCATGTCTAAGCTGTGTGCTTTGGAGTATCCAACATGAAGGTTCGAATCCATCTTATAGCTCCTGATTTTCTCATTGATACATTGTTAATTTGATTTCTTTGTACATGTTTAATATACTTTTAAGCAGATCATGGGAAGTACAGTTTATTTTTGTCATATGAAGTGGTGGAATACTGCTGTGGATGCTCAGCTGAAGCATAATGGTACTAATTCTTTGAGTATTATGTGATGCTATTTAGTGTGGAAGATAGTGAAAGAATGAGTGATTTTTTAGTACACATTTTCCTTTCCCCTACCTTGCTTTCATGGTTTTTTCCGTACTAATACCACTCAACTCCATAGTAATTGAAACTTGGTAATGATGATAAAGATAATACCATAATAAAGGGATATTTTTTTTTACAGGTATTTGAGCGATGGATGGAGTGGGAGCCAGATGAGCAGGCCTGGCTCACTTACATTAAATTTGAGCTACGTTATAAAGAATTAGATCGTGCAAGAGCAATCTACGAACGCTTTGTTTATGTTCATCCCGAACCAAAATATTGGATTAAATATGCTCATTTTGAAGAGAATCATAGCTACATTCAGAGTGCTCGGCGAGTGTATGAACGTGCCATTGAATTCTATGGCGATGATCACCTAGAGGAGAGTTTATTTATTGCCTTTGCTAAATTTGAGGAAGGTCAGAAGGAACATGATCGAGCCCGAGTTATTTATAGGTACGCACTGGATCATATGCCAAAAGAGAAGTGTTTGACTCTCTACAATGAGTATACACGACATGAAAAGAAATATGGAGATAAATCATCGATTGATGATGTCATTACCAGCAAGAGGAAATTTCAGTATGAAGAAGCAGTGACAGCCAATCCTCATGATTATGACACATGGTTTGACTATGCACGGATGTTGGAGGCAGACGGTAATGTGGATCTCATTAGAGAGACATATGAGAGAGCAATAGCTTGTGTTCCACCCTTAAAGGTTAGTGTATGTATTATCAGCACACTATTCCCGAGTCTTGCACTAGAATGATTGTTATGTATTGATGGATATTGTGAAATTTAGTATGTTCCCAGCTTGGTGCCTTCTTTTGATAATTACTTAGTGTGTGTTATTTATATATCAGTACAGTACTGATACAGTATTGTTAAAAATAAGTGTTCCATGTGTCAGTATTGATCATTTAACCATTACAGTACAGTCCTGTATTTTGTTTCACTGGTTGATAAATAATTACACTTATTATTTTATCCTTGGCTAGGCACTTTCTTTTGATAACTAATTATTTGTTCAGTTCTAAAATTTTTGGGTATTACATTCTCTCATTATTCTAATTCTTTTGTTATACAATCGAGAAATCTGGGTTCGAATTTCCGACAGGCCAAAAAAGGTTGGGTGCATTTCCTATCACCTAATATCCAGTTCACCTAGCAGTAATAATTACCCAGGATATAGTCAGCTTGTTGTGGGGTTGCATCCTGGGGAGGGTCAGTAGTTCAACCTTGGGGGGGACCTTGATATAAGCCTAACATGTATATAGACACTGGCTGCCTGTTTCTCAACACAGTGGAATAGGCAGCCACTGTGTCAGGTCAAAATATTACTGTACTGACTAAGCTCACTTATCCCGACTATATGGGAAGGACCACTCACCGAATAAGCCAGACATCTGGATAAGCAGAAATATTTACCAGGAAAGTCCAAAAATGAGCATACAGTATTTGCAATTATTTTCTTTGTACCACAACCAACATAATTTGAATTTCCACACATATTAGAATTACAAAATATGCCAGTTCTGATGTTAGCCAGCCTCACATATGCCACTGATGATATCCTTTTGATGTGGGCTTTAGGAAACGGGTTCAATGTGATATCAACTCATAGAATTTTTTTCTATCCATGTTGTGGAGGGCTTCATTTCCCATTTGGTAACTTGTGTTTTGTGTGTGTACATGAATCACGCCATTGTAATTTCTTTGCGTTATGAAGGAGGAACCTAAGGATGAGAACACCATTACCCACAGGCCAAAGTTTAGGCAAGCCATTCATAAAATCCTGGTTGGGCACCATTTGGGGCATCCAGAATATCTTGAAAAGGAATCCTTGTATTGGGGCCAGAGACTTGCAAATCTCATGAACTAAAGTTGTAAAAGAAAGATGCCTATTAATATTGTAGTTCAGTGGTTGTTTTTTTTCCTTTCCTTTTTTTTCTGTTTCCTTTCTCTGTGGGTAGTTAGCTTCAGGGAGCTGACAGGGCTACCCTCAGAAAGCCAGCATTGAATGTAATGTAACGCCCTTTTCTGTGGGTGGCCCCGGAGGCTCCCTGACACCCCTCCCTCCCTCCGGTCGGCATTTTTTATTCTTCAGATTCGTACTGGAGGGTGGACAGTGGGCTTGCCTAAGCTGGCTCCCCCCCACCTTGGCCTGGGGGGAGGGGTTGTTCCACTAACGAAATGGAGTACTAATTCATGTGCAGAGTTCCTCGTTTTTTATTTCCATTAATTATTTAGGGGAGAGTCTCTTGGCTCATTCGAGCTGTAGGTCACATTTTTTCAGCTAGTTGTTTGTTTTGGTTTGCCTATCTTGGTGGGTATATGCCCTGGTCGACGGCAAAATATGACATACATACAGCATTTTAAATGTAAAGTGTTCATATGCCATTGCTCCCTGCACCTTTCTGAGGGGACCAGGTTTTAGCTTATGGTTCCCGGTAGGCCTAAGCACTCCAGTGACTGATGGCCCCAAACTAATAAAGAACATATCAGTTCGGGCAGCTTTAATGGAGCCTCCGAGGCCATCCCTAAAAAAGGTGTTCCATTACATTCAAGAAAGGGTGTTTCATTACATTCAATGCTGGCTTTTTCCATAACTTGGACTTTATTATGTGCAAATTCATTATGTTTGAAGTTTCCAGTAATGCATCTATCAAGCATATGGGGGCTTACTGTGTAGTATTTCACACTTTTTTTGGTTTGGGAAATACCGTATGCCAACATACTGAGCACGGGATATTGTCCTCGATTGTTTGCAATTGAGTCGTATCTAGTCTGTAATTTGCCTATTATATGTTAGTAATATATTACTGTATTTCATTACACAAAAACTATTTGCTTGTATATCCGTAATTTGATTGTGATGACACCCAACAGGAGAAGAGACACTGGCGCCGCTACATCTATCTTTGGATTTATTATGCAGTGTTTGAAGAGCTCACTACCAAGGATATGGAGAGGGCACGGCAGGTGTACCAAATGTGCCTTCGTCTAATTCCACACAAGGTGTTTACCTTTGCTGAGATATGGCTACTCTATGCTAAATTTGAGATTCGTCAAAAGGACCTATCAGCAGCAAGAAAAGCATTGGTAAGCTGGTCATTATTGAAATGAATGGATAATCACTGAATGAATGGTTGTATATATTGTAGCAAATTTTCATGTTTAACAGTTTCAGTGAATTATTGTAATTATGTATAATGGTGTAGCCATCTCATAAAATGTTCATATGTATGTCTGCGAACATATGTACATACAATTTTTGTTATTATTAGAGTTCCTATACTGACCTGGCTCAAGTCCTGTAAATAACGTGTATTTATTCAGTGATCTTTATTTAAGATAAGTTTCCCTTGTGTTAAGGTCATGCAGGTGCAGTTTATGTTACTTTTATATTTTATAGACTTAGAGATTATATTGATCAGCATGTTGGAATACCCAAGATGCATAAAAGTATAAATTTCCTTAATCTGAAATTCTGTTTCTGAAATAATAAAACATTCTTGACCCATTTTGCAGATGTTTTCTTTTCAAATGATTGTACTGTATTTTAATTTTTTTAATGTGTAATAGCTCACTTATTTTTTACAGGGTCAAGCTATAGGAATGTGTCCAAAGCACAAGATTTTTCGTGGATATATTGATCTTGAAATCAAATTACGAGAATTTGACCGTTGCCGTAAACTTTATGAAAAGTGGGCTGAATTTGATCCAGAAAATTGCAAAATGTGGATTCAGTTTGCAACTTTGGAGGCAATGTTGAATGATGATGAACGAGCAAGGGGCATTTATGAACTATCAATTGCACAGCCACGTCTTGATATGCCGGAATACATGTGGAAGTCATACATAGATTTTGAGGTGAGTTTCTCTCTCTTCATGTATTTCATAGGGAATTTGGAGGTATAGTAATCATACAGATCATTTATTTTCTTAACTTGTATAAATATTTGTAGCTAGTACAGTATAAGAGTTTGAATGTGCTTTTTTGAGAAATGTCCAATGCGATATAACCATACTGGCTTAGTGCCTTCTGGTAACTACCGACTTAATCCACTGTGGTAGCCACTAGCTAGATTCTATAGTGATTCTTTATTAAGACGCTCTGTTTGTATCTTACAGTTGTCAATAGATTGTACTTGCATTTTCCCTAACTAGTGGTTCAAATTTAATCAAGCATTGCTACTGATTGGAGAGAATACAAATTATAACTTGTTAAAACAACAAGAATGTATAATCATGCATGTAATAAAAGATTATATAAAGATTTATATACAGTAATTATTTTTTTTTCACAGGTAGAACAGGAAGAATGGGACCATGTAAGAAATCTTTATGAACGGCTTTTGGAGCGTACACATCATGTGAAGGTTTGGATTAGTTATGCCAAATGTGAACACTCGATGCCTACTGAGGATAATGTTGTTCATGCCCGGGCAGTGTTCCAAGAGCAAATCGTGCTCTTCGCTCGTGTCAAGAAAAGGAACAGCGGCTGATGCTCCTTGAAGCTTGGAAAGACTTTGAAGATGAATTTGGAGATAAAGAAAGTGAGAGAAAGTTAAGAACCTGATGCCCAGGAAAGTTACCCGTCGTCGACAGGTCACCACAGATGATGGGTCACAGACCCGCTGGGAAGAATATATTGATTACATATTCCCAGATGATGAAGCAGCCAAACCATCACTGCTCTTGTTGGCAAAGGCTAAAGAATGGGTCAAGAAGCAACAGGAGCAAAAGCAAGATTCTGAAGAAGTCAGTTCTAAGCAGACAAGCCAGGGTATGAAGAAACACCGGAGTTTAATCCTGATTTGGATCGTGATGACAGTGAAGTAGATGTGGGTTCATCTAGTAGTGAGTCATCAAGTGAAAGTGATCAAGAAGAGACAGCAAACAGAAATGGAAAAAAGAGAAAACTTGAAGAGAAAAGTAGTTGTGATAAAAAAATAAAAAATAAACTTGAGAAAAGCAAAACAGATAGTTCTAACAGTAGTGATGAAGAAAATGAGGGATCAAAAAAGAGGAGAAGAAAAGAAGTACCAGTGCTTCCAGCTTAAGTGACGGAGAGCAGCCAGCAAAAACAAAACGGGATAGTAAAAGAAAATCCTCAACAAGTTCAAGCAGCTCTTCCGACGGAGAGCGACCAACAAAAACAAAAAGGGATAGTAAAAGAAAATCCTCAAGTTCATCCAGCTCTTCCGATGGAGAACGACCAACAAAAACAAAAAGGGATAGTAAAAGAAATCCTCAAGTTCATCCAGCTCTTCTGATGGAGAACGACCAACAAAAACAAAAAGGGATAGTAAAAGAAAATCCTCAAGTTCATCCAGCTCTTCTGATGGAGAACGACCAACAAAAACAAAAAGGGATAGTAAAAGAAAATCATCAAGTTCATCCAGCTCTTCTGATGGAGAACAACCTACAAAAACAAAAAGGGATAGTGAAAGAAAATCCTCAAGTTCTTCCAGCTCTTCCGATGAAGATGAGAAAAGGCTAGCAAAGAAAAGATCAAAGAGGGGCAAGTCTTCCAGTGATAGTAATTAGGAAGAAACCAAGCATTAAATGGGGAAGCAGAAGGAACTGTATAAAGGCATGATGTGCTCCTGGAGTGCATGAGGCAGGCATTAAACTAATGATGAAAGCGTTGACTCGGTTCATATTCCAAGAAAATACTTTTAATTGTGGAAAGAGATAACACTGAGTGTTATCATAGGATAACAGGATATAATGTTACTTAATTCTTGTCAGTCTATTTATTTGCTTTAAATTTTGTGATCTTGTATATCTTTTGTTTACATAAAAATTAAGTCATAGGATGCTAATGGGTTGCCCTTTTGCTTAATTTTTGCCAAGCAAAAGCTGTATTTTTCTTGGCAGTGATGGGAAAAGATAGTTAAAGATATCAGTTGTGCCTCATTTCATGTAATACCTTTTATTCTTAGTGTCCATAGATACTAAGTATCTATGGATATACCTACAGCTAGCTAGGAAAGCTAGCATATATCTTCAACAATGTTTTAACAAAAATTTAACAGATGTAGCTCCACCTTTAATTCATGTCTTGTTAACAAATTGCTTTAATTCGGTTGTGTTCAGTCATGTACATTGTTCACAGGCTTACAACATTTTCTTTCATTCCTTACCTACCCATCATTTTCAGGTTATTATTCAGAGCATTGTGCAGGTGGGACCTTGCTCTATATTCATATGCTTCTTATTGAAGAGAAAAAGGTAGTAATTTGTAGCACCAGAAAGTGCTGGCTTTGATAAATGAGGTATTGTACTGTTTATGCAGAAAATATTAAATGTTGTAGATAAAGAGGAATGGAGGAGGCCTGGAAAAATTGTCGGAAAGCATGGAATGATAGTGATATGCCAGAGGATTTGGAAGAAAGAATAAGGATTATTGTAAGAATTACAAGAGGTATTTGTTGGTACTAAGTGATGCAATTAAATTACTAAGTTACCAAGCAAAGTGATCACAAGATTAATTAAGTCCAGGAAATTATTGAGAGACTGATTACTGATGAACAAGTTGGGTTTGACTGTGGAAATGGGTATACAAATCAAATATTAGTATTGATACAATTTATAGAGAAGGCATATGGGAAAGGTTGTAAGTTATATATACAAGGCTATTGACTAAAAAAAAGCAAAAACGTTTATAAAAAGGGACTTTGGGGGGAGTGAAGAGCATGTATGGATTTGGCAGGTGTATGTCAGGGTTGTCATGTCACCCCTGATTATTCAGTATATACATGGTGAACTATGCCTGGCCAGAGGAAGCTGGTGGAGGCCCATAGGAATTCTGATGTGCAAGTCTATCATCAGAACCTTCCTACTTCAGGAAAGTGGAAAGCTGTGTAAAGTAATGCAAGTATGTAATAATGAGATGAAATGAACAACTATTTAGGGATTATATAATTGTTTTGATAAAATTGAGTGTGATAACTAATTGAAGGAATTAAAATTTATTCAGTAATTTGATGCTTATTGCTCTCAGAGAGCATTCTGAAATGCTCTCAGAATCGCACATCACCACTCCAAGCAAGGGTTAAGGTAATCTAACCAACTACAGTATCAATATTCATGGTAGTTGAATGCACTATACCTGACTTTGCCAGTTAAGCACATCCAAATCTGAGAATTTACAATTTAACTGGAGACAGAATTACAATTGAAGCCATTATGTACGGTTTTAAAATGTGCAAAGAATTAATTACCCTTTCTTGCTTCTTCACCAACATCACTGTATATTTTGGATTACTCCACAATAAAATTGTAGATAAATTGGTAATTGCAATCATACCACAACACTTGACAATTAATCCATGAAATGACACAGAAATGTGCCCTTCTGCTTTGTGTAAATATTGTAAGTACCTGTAGTGTAAATACATAATATGTTTTTTTGTATTTTAATAGTTACTTAAAATATGAATGATTATGTTCAATGAGAAATTTTGGTGAAAGCATATTTTTGTTCATATAAAAACCTATACAGTTTACTGTGTGTAAATATCCAAATGGTTTTAATGTCGGTGATTTGTTCATCATTGAACTGGATTAATATACGTATCCAATATAAATCTTTTAAACGTTTCCAAAGTTATGCCCGAAATGCTGTTCATAATTATTGGCTTTATAAAACGCACACATACTGTACCTACCAAGTAACACTAACCGATCCTTATTGTATTTTAAAAATAATATTGTATTATTATTATTATATAACCAGGTATTTGGATCTGCTTCAAATATAAGATACATAATCCATTGCTGCCTTTGTATTTAATTTTTAATATGAAGATGTACTTCATTCCTGAAAAGTTTGGGTGTCTTCTTACCTTTGATAGAGAGGGGCAATTTTTTTTATAAGCTTAGGTATACACAGCAATGTGCTACTACCCTATTCAATATGAAGAACTACAAAGTGTAAATAAAAACTGGCTATAAGTTCATCTAATATCCCCATCTCACAGGATGGTCAGTCATTACATGGAATCAGGATAGAACATCAAATGCGAGGCTTGTATATATTAGCATGGACTAAAAAAATCTGAGTGCAGACCAAGAAAAAAAATATATCTTAAAATTTTTGTGAGTGTATGAAGTACCTGCAGTTACAAAGTTCAAAGTACCTCATACCATTTGGTCTGTCATTGATAACTGCAGTTATAGGTATAGTATTGGAGGGTATATCCTAGCTCTTGTTTGCATTGTTTACAATTGGAATGTTCACCATAGGAAATTTATTACCTACAGCCACCTGCCATTAATATCCAAGCCTAAATCTGGCAATTGCAGTGCCACACTGTCTAGTGGATATTTTGTGCTGCTCGTGCATATTGTTATCGGTTCTAAACATACAGCTCTTTATAC
Organism: Procambarus virginalis; assembly: GCA_020271785.1. Taxonomy (NCBI): domain Eukaryota; kingdom Metazoa; phylum Arthropoda; class Malacostraca; order Decapoda; family Cambaridae; genus Procambarus; species Procambarus virginalis. The sequence goes on along the minus strand of WNGS01092210.1, from coordinate 37,601,661 downwards.
TCGTGCTTTCTGACCTTTTGAGTGTTAATAACTGCTCTTCTGCGATCTCAAATTTCCTGAAATACTACGCAATCTTCCACTTACGGGCTATTCATGCCCGTGCTACCTCTTGGGGTAGCTTAATCTTCATCAATCAATCACAAACAAGGAACAACGATTTCAAGTTCAACAAGCCACAACTTAGGATAGAAAACAGGAATTTTTTTTCACCCATGTGGGGCATAACAATGCACAACTTCCAAATCATTAACATTATCTTGGAGTCAGAATTCACCAATCACTGATAGTTATACAACAAGTTGAAACTGCATACGTCAGGCTGCGAGCAGCCGCGTCCAACAGCCTGGTTGATCAGTCCAGCAACCAGGAGGCCTGGTCGATGACCGGGCCGCGGGGACGATAAGCCCCGGAAGCACCTCAAGGTATACTCAAGGTAAGGTATGCAGTTATAAAAGCAAACCAAATCCTTTGGAATAGTCAAACGAAATTTTGACGAAGGAAAAGGTAGTTATACAACTGTATAAATTTCTGGTGTGCTTCATCTTGATTATTATATCAACGCATTGAAACCTCATCTTCAGAAAGACATATCTGCTTTGGAGAAAGTTCAACACCGGGCGACTAAAATCTTTTCTGAATTATGTCGACTTTCATACCAGGGACGGTTGAGGGCCACAGGGACCAGACATAACGGCTGCTCTCAGCAACCTACCTTGAGGATACCTTGAGGTGCTTCCGGGGCTTATCGTCCCCGCGGCCCGGTCATCGACCAGGCCTCCTGGTTGCTGGACTGATCAACCAGGCTGTTGGACGCGGCTGCTCGCAGCCTGACGTATGAGTCACAGCCTGGTTGATCAGATATCCTTTGGAGGTGCTTATCCAGTTCTCTCTTGAACACTGTGAGGGGTTTGCCAGTTATGTCCCTTATGTGTAGTGGAAGCGTGTTAAACAGTCTCGGGCCTCTGATGTTGATAGAGTTCTCTCTCAGAGTACCAGTTGCACCTCTGCTTTTCAACGGGGGTATTCTGCACATCCTGCCATGTCTTCTGGTCTCATGTGATGTTATTTCTGTGTGCAGGTTTGGGACCAGCCCCTCCCAATATTTTCCACGTGTAAATTATTATGTATCTCTCCCGCCTGCGCTCAAGGGAATACAGATTTAGGCTCTTAAGTCGGTCCCAATAGTTTAGATGTTTTACCGAGTGGATTCTAGCAGTAAAGGACCTCTGCACCCTCTCCAGGTCAGCAATTTCACCAGCAGTGAAAGGGGCTGTCATTGTGCAGCAGTACTCCACTAGAGAGCACAAGCGTTTTGAAAAGTGTCATCATCGGTATAGCATCTCTAGTGTGAAAAGTTCTTGTTATCCAACCTGTCATTTTTCTTGCAGTTGTGACGGCTACTTTATTGTGTTCTTTAAAGGTAAGGTCTTCCGACATGAGTACACCCAGATCCTTTACATACTTTAAGCAAAACTTAAATTACTGAACAATTTGGAAGATATTGACCCAGAACACTTCTTCAAAAGGCTAGATGTAAGACGAACAAGGAGCAACGGTTTCGAGCTCAACAAGCCACACTGAAGGATGGAAAACATTTGTTTTCTCCTATAGAATTATACAGTTGTGGAAACGCATACCCGCCGAAGGCGTAAATGCCAAAACATTGGCATTTGTTTGGCCCCAAAACAAATGGGAAGGGCCTTCGACAAGCCAGACAACCTTCCTGTCCTCGTCGAGACCACTAGAGAGAGATACCTGAATTTGCCCAAGGGGGCCACCCTCCAGTAAATTCAGCAAAACCATGGAACCACCACCTCGACGAAGCCGTAAATGATAAAACATTGCTCGATAAAATCACCAGGGGACATTTGACAAGCCGAGGGCTTCCTATCCTCACTGAGAGATAGTGATCCTCTGGTAAATTCAGGTAAATCTTAGCTAATTAAATAATCCTGAAAAGTTTGCATATTGAAGGCAGTGTTGTGTTAGCAGCATTATACTCTCTGAGCAAAGCAATGCACTGTTGCCCTCCAACTCAGATGAAGGGCACCATGGGGCCCATGTCTGTGGACCTATACTTACAACCACGTTCTCGTCTGTGGACCCTCCCTATTTTGGTACGATTCTCAGTTTGCTTGGTAGAGTTAGGAGGGTGTTTGTCTGGTTAGGTGAGGTGTTTCTTGACCAAACCACACACTAAAAAGTGAAGGGACGACGACATTTCGGTCCGTCCTGGACCATTCTCAAGTCAATTGTGCATTCTCACAATCGACTTGAGAATGGTCCAGAACGGACCGAAACGTCGTCGTCCCTTCACTTTCTAGTGTGTGGTTTGGTCAACATATTTCAGCCACGTTATTGAGACTCCTCGTCTGCAGGTGTTTGTTTGCTAGGTCTGTAGGTACACAACTGGTCGGGGTCTGGTTACACTCGGACACGAGACGATTCGGCTAAACTCATTTTCAGTTTTAAATCAGGATGTATTGTTATGCTAGGCTGTATTAGGTTATGTTATTAAGGTTAGGCTGCATTGGGCTCGGTTGGATTAGATTGGTTTGATTTGGGTTACGTTAGGTTGGGTTGAAATTGAAATAAGTTTATTGAGGTAAAATACACACAAAGGGATTTTACCCCGTTCAGTACATCGTGTTAATACATACATATACACACACATCACAAGCAACAAACGTATTACCGAACATTCTGAGAGATAAACATATACATTTCCTCCTTTACACAAGTATTAGGTTGGGTTGAGCTCGGTTAGTCAGGTTTCAAAATTCAAAATTCCACTACGCCACGGAGCAGTCTCTGTGGCGCAGTGGTAAAGCACCTGCCCGGCTCTTCAAATTCAAAATTCAAATGCTTATTCAGGTAAAGTACATACATACAAGAGGTGATTAAAAAATTGATAGATTTATAGATAGAGCTAGTACATACAATGCCTAAAGTCACTATTACGCAAAGCGTTTCGGGCAGGAAATCATTCGCTAGCCCTTTGACCTGGCCAATCCTTAACTGTTCGCCCAGCAGAGAATAGGTTGTTAAACGATTTGGCGGGTCATACTCCAGGGAAAAAAATAGGATTAAGGACCTGCCCGAAACGCTATACGTGCTAGTGGCTTTACAAGAATTTAAAACTTTTTATATATAAATAAAAAAATAAAAAAAAACCGCCGACGAATCTTCTTGTGTGAGCGGGATGGGTATAGGGTGCATAATAAAGAAAGAAATTGAATTCGATGAGACTTGTATATGGCATAATTAAAATCTTAACTTAAATAGTTCGTTTGTTAGACAATATATGATATTCAGATCTATAATTACTTTAGAAAGGCCTATAATGCATATAAATATTAATTTACACATTCCTGGCGCTATACACTAATTTAGAGATAACACCATCAATAGTGTCCAAGAAATGTGTAAGTACTTCATTCACAATGATGTGCTGCCCGAAATTTTAGCGAAGTATCCAAAATTTGCTTACTGTCGGTAATGCATGCACATGACTGTAAAGCTGCCGCCCAGTTGGGTGGGTGTGCAGCAAGACTAGTAACTGTGTGACTCACTATAGATGTAAAGTGCCTTGTATAGTGACTGTTGTGAGCCTCTTGTAGTGTCACTTGTGACACCTCTTTGTGTCACTTGTGACACAAAGATTCTTGATGTGTGTATTTGTGTGGGTGATTAGATATGTATGTGTATGTATATGTGTATACGTATATATATATATATGTACATGTATGTATGAGGGTGTGTACATGTGTATACAACATTGATAATTTTGTAACTAGCGTCAAACATTGTTATTTGCTTAGCTAAACGAACTAGAGGGTTCAGTTCCTGAACCGATTATGTGCCTCTGTATCCTTTACACCACCGCCCACGGGATGGGTATGGGGTGCATAATAAAGAAAGAAATTGAATATACACTAGAAACTTCAATATGGCGTTCAAATAATTTTAGGCAGAGGGTCTCTGGGTCGGTTGGACGCTTCCGGGTGGTCCTGTGTTGCCAGATTGGGCTACAAATAGCGAATTGGGCTACTTTTGAGAGCCCCGCGCTCCCAAGTTTTTAATTTCGCTACTTGCTACTTTTTGGCCTAATTTAAAAGCAAGATGTGCTAATTTGGGCTATTAAAGTTAAGAATGTACGATTGCGAGTTACATGAAAGTAACTAAGCTATAAATAATTGTAATTAATAATAATTGTAAATATTAATTAATACTAAATAATATTATTTAATAAATTAGTCCCAATTCAATGCAGAGTTTTCTTCCAAGCACAGAAACTTGTAGATATAAATACAAGATAATAGATAGATCGATAAATAAATAGACAACTTTCAAATATTGCACCAAGTAATGGCGAGAGGAAAAAACTAGACAGTATACATTACATTTGAAATTAATAATGGATGAATGGTAATAAATTGGTGTATGTTTGTATGTNTGTTGTTGCCTGGTTGGCTGCGTGCTGACGTGGCGGACCTGAGTTACGATGGGGGTCCCCCTCCCACCAGTACTGCGGGCTCAGTCTGTGGGCCTGGAATTTTCCAGCCGGGCTGGGTACCCAGAGATTGCACGGGTGTGTGAGCAGCTGCAGGTCCCTGTGATGGATATATACGGTGTCGAGCTGGTGACGGCCCGTCGGGTGATCCTGAAATTCACTGCAGAAATGGCGTATCGCGAATTTCTCCGTCGATACGAGGGGCGGACTCTGCCTCTACAGGATGGTGCGGGCACTGTTTCCATATCGGATCGGAGTGGTGCCCTCACCTACGTCAGCGTCCATGGGGCTCCGTTGGAGTTTCCGGAGGGTCTGCTCCGGCGGTACTTCGGCCGTTTTGGCGCCGTCGTTAGTGTGAGGGTGAATGTGGTATCTTCGAGCCCACTTAAGGGTGTCCGGACGAACATTCGTACCCTGGGCATGAGGCTACGGGAGGATATTCCGTCCTCTGTGCGTCTGATGGGGTACACAGTTCGTGTGTTTTACGCCCGCCAGCCTCGGACATGTTATCGTTGTGGCCTGTCGGGCCATCAGGCTGCTGACTGTTCTGCGCCGGCCTCTGCGCCTGTGAATCTCTTCAGTGAGGAGGACTTTCCACCGCTTCCTGTGGAGGAGGTTTCTGTGGCTCTGGACGCCTCTCCGGACGCGGCTAAGCCCCCTGTGTCGCCTGATGCGCCCCCTGTGGTGGACGTTCCCCCGAATGTCGCCGACCCTCTTCAGGATGTTGCGATGCCCTCGGTGGATACTCCTGCTCCTGTCCCTGCTGCTCCCGTGGGCCTTCCTGATGCTCCTCCTCGCTGTCTGCTCACCTGTCTGCTCACCCGTCTTCAGGTGCTGCACCTGGCCCTGCGTGCTCGCCTGCATACTCGCCTCAGGTCCCGGCTGTGCTGGGTGCTGGGGTGGCTGTGGGGCCTCCTGTTGTGTGTGGTCCGGTTCCCCCTGCGGTTGAGGCTGCTGCCGTCATGAGGCGAGCGGTGGTTCGCACGGCTTGTGATGCCCGTGGTTCTGGGTCCGCCTCCGGCTCTGAGGATGTGCGCCCGGTGCCCAAGCGGTCCCGGCGTTCTTCCACTGCTTGGGCTGATGTGGAGGGTTTCGACGCCGATGGGTCTTCGGGAGATGATGTGGTGGTCGCTGACGTCCATGTGCCTGCTGATGCCGGCGTTTGTGTTTATAATTCACCTCCTGTTTCTTCTGCAGGCGGTTCTCCGCAGTGGGAGGTGGTAGCTCCTCCGGACGTGGGTGAGGTGGGTGCTGGTGCAGGCCGCGACCTCGTGTTGTTGCTGAAGAAGGATGTTCGGCGAGGGGGGCCCCTGCAGATGTCACGTCCGGTGGTTGCTGCGGAGCCCTGTGGGGCTGACAAGGTTACAAGTGCGCTGCCCGTTGCCCGCGCCTGTAGGGGGAAGCCCGTCCCGATCATCTTGGCCTCCGGCGTGGCGTACGATCAGAAGACCAACCCTTTGGATTTGGCTTTAATGACCGAGTGCTGCCTGTTCCGTGGTGCCCCTCGACTATCTGGGTTCCACAGGCTCAGGTTTTTGTTGAGGGTGTGCCGAATTTGATGCCCGATCCTCGTACGGCCCATAGTCACTCTGACGACATCATGTTGCTTTGGGAGGCGTATTGTCTTCGTTTCCCGGCAGCTGAGTGGCCGGATAAGTATGCGCACTCTTGATAGTTTGTGTGCTTGCTGAGTATTTCGCGTATGTATTGGACTTGGTATGTTCTGTGGTATTTATTGTGTGCCCTTCAGGCCGGTGTCGTATTTAGTTTTCTCTATGTCCCTGTTTATTGTAATTAGTGTGTGGCTATACCATTTCATGATTATCTGTTTCTTTGATTATGTTGTATTATGTGCCCCTATGGCTATGCTGTTTGCCCGCTTTACGTGCGTGGTTGTGCATGTTTGTTTATTGTTTTGTTTATTGTTTGTGTTGTTATTGTGCCATGTGTGGCGTTTTGTTTGTTTTTTTGGATTGTTGTATGTTTTATGATTTATTATTTTTTCTTGTTCTCCTCTGCTTTCTCTGTGTATTATGATCTTGTTTTATGTGTTATTGTGTTTTGGGTTTGTTTGCCTGTTTGCGCTATTTGTTTTATTGATGTTTTTGTACTGTGCTGTCGGTCCTTCTGGCCGGTGTTTTTTTTTTTGTTCTGCTAAATTTTGGTTTCTTATGTAAATTTTATTGTATTTATTGATTTATACTTGCATGCTTGCATGTAAAAATAAATTAAAAAAAAATAGACAAGGACAGTATACGAACATACAAGTTAATTGCATGACAGGTAATGCAAGTGCAACAACAAATAAGTGTAGCAACAGATAAGAACAGTAACCGTTAAGTGCAGTAACGGATAAGTGTAGTAACATAGTTGTACCTGAAGAGGGTGCTGGAGATCGGTCGTCTCCTGCTGTTGGTGAAGATCATCAGCACGCTTGTCCCAGAACCCGCGCTTGAGGGCTTGCAGGTTGTCGCTGGCCTGCAGGGCGAAGCCTTGGTGCAGGCCAGGCCCCGTGTAACCTGCCGACCTGCTCCCCATGGCCACCACCAGCACCACCACCACCACCGCACCAACCTGACTGTCCTGTGTTATACAACAAAATCCTTGTTAGCATTTTACCTACACTTTGTAACAGTATCTCGCCCTGCAGTGCCCCCCCCGTCCTGCAGTGCCTTGCCCACGTCCTGCGGTCATTACTCCCACTCCTGCAGTGTCTTCCCGTCCTGCAGTGTCTTCTCCCCGTCCTGCGATGCTCTGCCCTGTCTTGCAGTGTCCACCCGTCAAGAATTGCGTCACTCCCGTATGTGACCCGTCCAGAAGTGCGTCACACCTGTCCATAACCGTCTAGAAGTGCGTCACACCTGTCCATAACCGTCCAGAGTCCACCGCCCCTTTTACGACATATGTTTACCTCTCCAAATCGGCCATCATCTTAATTAATCCTTAAACAATAATAACACAACTAATAGTCATAGTTATATTAATATTATTATCACTATAAAAATAACTATCACTTAGCGGAGAAGGCGGGAGGAGAGAGCTAGAGCCCGGTATCTGGGACCAAGCAGCGTTAGTGTTGCAGGACAAGATAAGACATCAGTCTCAGAGACGCCGGGGACGTGTGTATGAATGAGCTTCTAAAACAATAACATTTTCCCAGGACGAACTTGCATGCGGATGAGAGAGCCGCTAAGGGAGAATGATGAGGAGATAGGGAGGGAAAAGGAAAACGAGGAGGAAGCGGGTGTGTGAATGGGAAGGAGTGGATCAAAGGGTAGGATAGAGGGAGGTAAGGATTATAAGGTAAGGGAATGATGGATAGAGATTAGTAGGGAAATTGGCAAAGGGAGAAATGCCTCATGGTGGTTAGAGTGGTCAGGGGACCTCTGGGACCTAGCAAGTGGGTTGTGTATGTCTGGGAAGTAAAAAGAAAAGGCAACAACAAATCAATTGTTTAAAGTGACAGTTTAAGACAATAAAATAATAATGAATAACTGTAGGATTCGATCATATTAGGGGGATAGAGGGAGGTATCCCTGACCTATCCCAGTGCCCAGTTGTTGGAGTATGCTCAGACTATGTCACAATTAACATGGCTGAAGACAGATGTGTGCTGTTCGTTATGTCGGGGAAGGTGTTAGTGTACACTCACCTGGTAGCCTGTAAACCTTCCTGGTGTTAATGTACACTCACCTGGTAGTCTGTAAACCTTCCTGGTGTTAGTGTACACTCACCTGGTAGCCTGTAAACCTTCCTGGTGTTAGTGTACACTCACCTGGTAGCGTGTAAACCTTCCTGGTGTTAGTGTACACTCACCTGGTAGCCTGTGAACCTTCCTGGTGTTAGTGTACACTCACCTGGTAGCCTGTAAACCTTCCTGGTGTTAGTGTACACTCACCTGGTAGCCTGTGAACCTTCCTGGTGTTAGTGTACACTCACCTGGTAGCCTGTAAACCTTCCTGGTGTTAGTGTACACTCACCTGGTAGTCTGTAAACTTTCCTGGTGTTAGTGTACACTCACGTGGTAGCCTGTAAACCTTCCTGGTGCTAGTGTACACACACTTGGTAGCCTGTAAACCTTCCTGGTGTTAGTGTACACTCACCTGGTAGTCTGTAAACCTTCCTGGTGCTAGAGTACACACACTTGGTAGCCTGTAAACCTTCCTGGTATTAGTGTACACTCACCTGGTAATCTGTAAACCTTCCTGGTGTTAGTGTACACACACCTGGTAGCCTGTAAACCTTCCTGGTGTTAGTGTACACTCACCTGGTAGCCTGTAACCTTCCTGGTGTTAGTGTACACTCACCTGGTAGCCTGTAACCTTCCTGGTGTTAGTGTACACTCACCTGGTAGCCTGTAAACCTTCCTGGTGTTAGTGTACACACACCTGGTAGCCTGTAAACCTTCCTGGTGTTAGTGTACACTCACCTGGTAGCCTGTAAACCTTCCTGGTGTTAGTGTACACACACCTGGTAGCCTGTAACCTTCCTGGTGTTAGTGTACACTCACCTGGTAGCCTGTAAACCTTCCTGGTAGCCTGTAAACCTTCCTGGTGTTAGTGTACACACACCTGGTAGCCTGTAACCTTCCTGGTGTTAGTGTACACTCACCTGGTAGCTTGTAACCTTCCTGGTGCTAGTGTACACACACCTGGTGGCCTGTAAACCTTCCTGGTGTTAGTGTACACTCACCTGGTAGCTTGTAACCTTCATGGTGTTAGTGTACACACACCTGGTAGTCTGCAAACCTTCCTGGTGTTAGTGTACACACAGCTGGTAGCTTGTAACCTTCCTGGTGTTAGTGTACACACAGCTGGTAGCTTGTAACCTTCCTGGTGCTAGTGTACACACACCTGGTAGCCTGTAAACCTTCCTGGTGTTAGTGTACACACACCTGGTAGCCTGTAAACCTTCCTGGTGTTAGTGTACACTCACCTTGTAGCTTGTAACCTTCCTGGTGCTAGTGTACACACACCTGGTAGTCTGTAAACCTTCCTGGTGTTAGTGTACATACACTTGGTAGTCTGTAACCTTCCTGGTGCTAGTGTACACACACCTGGTAGCCTGTAACCTTCCTGGTGTTAATATTGACACACAACTGGTAGCCTCATCTTCAGGAAGACATAGCTGCGTCGGAGAAAGTTCATTGATGAATGCGTCTGTGGGGTCGACCGCTGGATGTAATGGACTTGAGTCGAGGACGGGTTGGCCAAACCACTGGTGAATTTTAAAGCCCAGCTTAAAAAATCATCAGGACAAATGGGGAGGGTCTTTGACGAGACTTCCAGTCCTCGTCGAGGTCACTAGAGTGACCCTCGGGCAAATTCAGGTAAAAAATGCATCCACTTGGGGAGCCGGTCGGCCGAGCGGACAGCACACTGGACTTGTGATCCTGTGGTCCTGGGTTCGATCCCAGGCGCCGGCGAGAAACAATGGGCAGAGTTTCTTTCACCCTATGCCCCTGTTACCTAGCAGTAAAATAGGTACCTGGGTGTTAGTCAGCTGTCACGGGCTGCTTCCTGGGGTGGAGGCCTGGTCGAGGACCGGGCCGCGGGAACACTAAAGCCCCGAAATCATCTTAAGATAACCTCAAGGTAGCCTGTAAATCTTCCTGGTTTTAGTGTACACACAACTGGTAGGTTGGGAACCTTTCTGGTGTTGGTATACAAGCTCCTGGTAGCCTGGGAACTTGACTTCCAGTACCAGTACAGTATGGTATACATACCAGTATACCACGTATGTTAGACCAATCCTGGAGTATGCGAACCCAGCATGAAGTCTGTACCTTGTCAAGCCCAAGACGAAGCTGGAAAAAGTTCAGAGGTTTGCCACTAGGCTAGTCCCAAAATTAGGAGGCATGAGTTACGAGGAAAAGCTGAGTGAATTGCACCTTATGTTGCTGGAAGACAGGAGAGCTTGTAGAGACATGATCACTGCCTACAAAATTATCAGGAATTGACAAGGTAGATAAAGATAAACTGTTTAACACGGGTGGATCACGAACAAGGGGACACAAGTGGAGACTGAGTACCCAAATGAGCCACAGGGACGTTAGAAAGAACTTTTTCAGTGTCAGAGTAGTTAACAGATGGAATGAATTAGACAGTGATGTGGTGGAGGCTGACTCCATACACGTTTCAAACGTAGATATGATAGAGCAGAATAGGCTCAGGAGTCTACACCAGTTGATTAACGGTTGAGAGGCGGGACCAAAGAGTCAGAGCTCAACCCCCGCAAGCACAGCTAGGTGAGTACAGGTCTCAGTACACCTACCAGGCCTCCACCCGGCTGCCAGGCAGATGATGGCTTGACCTGGACGTTGTGTAGCCACACTATACGGTTTACGAACTTTACGTCCAGTTGAGGCTGACCTTCATAGCTCGAGGAGAGGGCGAGCGACTCGTAGATGATGACAGCGAGAGGCCTTCTGGAGGAGTGAGGCCGCACACCCTCGGCCCCTGCCTTATTACCCCTTGTTTTGGTCCGCCCACGTGCGCGCTCTCCCGCCCTCTCTCCCTCCCACCCACCCCATGTCACGCCCCCTCCCACCCACCCCATGTCACGCCCCCTCCCACCCTCATATCCACATACTACGCCCCCTCAACCATTGCCCTGCCAGCCCCTCCACCACCCCCCTGCTGTTATTATATTATTATTTATATAAATATAATAGAATATATTATATGATAGAGCCCAGTAGGCTCAGGAATCTGTACATCAGATTCTGTAAATCAGTGATCAGATTCTGCACAATAAGTGATTCTGCACATCAGTGATCTGTAAATCACTGATCTAAGGAGAATGCTGGACAAGAGTGCCTTGGGATTTCTCAAGAAATTGGGCTCCAACCTCATTGACGTCACCAGAGACCCAAGGGCTGCCAGTTTTTTGTTTCAGCGCCTCAGTGTGGCGATCCAGAGGGGAAACGCCTGCTGCATCCTCGATTCCTGTCCGGAAGCAAAGGAGCTTCAAGAGATCCATAACCTTTAAGCACACATTGTTCAACCAATGTATATATTGTAACCTTTAAATATATAATAAAGCACAAAAAACACAAAAGGAAAGGTGTGGTAGGAGAAAAGCACACAGAAACTGTATTGGAGGGGACCTAAACATTCCCTCTAATGCGTTATGTGTGCTTTCCTCCGAGTCTAAGTGTCTCCTTCTTCCAACCAGAGATGGTACTCCCTTCCCTATTTAAAAAAAGAATATTTATTATTATTTATTATTATTATTATTATTATTATTATTATTATTATTATTATTATTATCAGCAGCAGCAGCAGCAGCGTAAGAGAGCGGCAAACCCTAGGTAGAGTCCGAGCAAAGTTTGGAGTAATTGAAGCCTAGCGGTGAATAATACAGTTTGTGTTGCTTGGAATTTTTGAGCCAAGCGTTTGAGGGTGGGAGGTAAAGTCAGGTGTGGAGCCATTGTTGAGGGAGCCGGCGTGGGGCCAGGGAGGATATAATGTTCTCTTATGAACTTAATGGCCAGCTCCTCCCTATTGTTAACTTTAGGTAATGTAATCTGCCAAGACAAAAGTCATCCCTTGTTTACTCTAGTTATGGCGGCCCTGACCCCCCCCCCTGGCTGGTTGTCGCCCCAGACCTCCCCTCTGTGTCTGGTTAATTCAATCAGTCCTCGTGGTGTGGTTAAGATGCTCAACCCGTCCTCGACTCAAGTCCATTACATCCAGCGGTCGACCCCACAGACGCATTCATAATTTTTACATGCTGTTCATTCGAAACTGGAATTTTCACAAATATAAATTAATATTTTAGTATATTTGCATATTGTGCATATATAGGCATAGGTTAGGTTAGGTGTTTAGGTTCTGTTGGCGATTATTTGTATTTGTAGTACGTGGGTGACGCATTTACAGCGTTGTGATTCGAACAAAATTCGTCAGTGAAGCAGTTGTTCCGGAAGTGTTCGAACTTCATCACTTGTGAGTTGTGTGTAAACCGTTTTTCATTAATAAACACCTGGGGGGGGGGGGTGGCGGGGTGCATGGAATCACTTTTGGGTCATTGTTTGGAGGATGGGCTGAGACGCTTGCCTGACGTTCCGCGAGCGCTTTGTCCTGGGTTCGTATGCGCAAATCCTCAACTGTAGCCTCTGTTTAACCCAACAGCAAAATGGATTCTTGGTTATTAAACGATTTTTCGCGGGGGTCGTATTCCAAGGGAACATAGCATTAAGGACTTGCCCGAAACGCTACGCGTACTAATGGCTGTACAAGAATATATATAATAAGAACTCTTGTATAAATAAAAAGATTAATAAATAAATAAAATTGTTGTGGCCCTGACCTCTGGTTGGCTGTAGTGACCCTGACCCCTGGCCGGCTGTAGTAGCCCTGACCCCTGGCCGGCTGTAGTGGCCCTAACCCTGGCCGGCTGTAGTGGCCCTGACCCCTGGCCGGCTGTAGTGGCCCTGACCCCTGGCCGGCTGTAGTGGCCCTGACCTCTGGCTGGCTGTAGTGGCCCTGACCCCTGGCCGGCTGTAGTAGCCCTGACCCCTGGCCGGCTGTAGTGGCCCTGACCCCTGGCCGGCTGTAGTGGCCCTGACCCCTGGCCGGCTGTAGTGGCCCTGACCCCTGGCTAGCTGTAGTGGCCCTGACCCCTGGCCGGCTGTAGTGGCCCTGACCCCTGGCCGGCTGTAGTGGCCCTGACCCCTGGCCGGCTGTAGTGGCCCTGACCTCTGGCCGGCTGTAGTGGCCCTGACCCCTGGCCGGCTGTAGTGGCCCTAACCCCTGGCCGGCTGTAGTGGCCCTGACCTCTGGCCGGCTGTAGTGGCCCTGACCTCTGGCCGGCTGTAGTGGCCCTGACCTCTGGCCGGCTGTAGTGGCCCTGACCCCTGGCCGGCTGTAGTGGCCCTGACCTCTGGCCGGCTGTAGTGGCCCTGACCTCTGGCCGGCTGTAGTGGCCCTGACCTCTGGCCGGCTGTAGTGGCCCTGACCCCTGGCCGGCTGTAGTGGCCCTAACCCCTGGCCGGCTGTAGTGGCCCTGACCTCTGGCCGGCTGTAGTGGCCCTGACCTCTGGCCGGCTGTAGTGGCCCTGACCCCTGGCCGGCTGTAGTGGCCCTAACCCCTGGCCGGCTGTAGTGGCCCTGACCTCTGGCCGGCTGTAGTGGCCCTGACCTCTGGCCGGCTGTAGTGGCCCTGACCCCTGGCCGGCTGTAGTGGCCCTAACCCCTGGCCGGCTGTAGTGGCCCTGACCTCTGGCCGGCTGTAGTGGCCCTGACCTCTGGCCGGCTGTAGTGGCCCTAACCCCTGGCCGGCTGTAGTGGCCCTGACCCCTGGCCGGCTGTAGTGGCCCTGACCCCTGGCCGGCTGTAGTGGCCCTGACCCCTGGCCGGCTGTAGTGGCCCTGACCCCTGGCTAGCTGTAGTGGCCCTGACCCCTGGCCGGCTGTAGTGGCCCTGACCCCTGGCTAGCTGTAGTGGCCCTGACCCCTGGCCGGCTGTAGTGGCCCTGACCCCTGGCCGGCTGTAGTGGCCCTGACCTCTGGCTGGCTGTAGTGGCCCTGACCCCTGGCCGGCTGTAGTGGCCCTGACCCCTGGCCGGCTGTAGTGGCCCTGACCCTGGCCGGCTGTAGTGGCCCTGACCTCTGGCGCTAGCTGTAGTGGCCCTGACCCCTGGCCGGCTGTAGTGGCCCTGACCCCTGGCCGGCTGTAGTGGCCCTGACCCCTGGCCGGCTGTAGTGGCCCTGACCCCTGGCCGGCTGTAGTGGCCCTGACCTCTGGCTAGCTGTAGTGACCCCTGACCCCACCCTAAGCGCCTCACACACCTCCTAGTCTTTTGTAGTGAACCTGTCTGCCCCTTTCCTCAGTTTCATTAGCTCTCCTTCACTGTTGTTTTCCTTCTGGTGTGGCTGTGCAGTAATTTGGGTTGGGTTTTCCCTTTATTCTGGTATTTGCTATGTAATTTTCGTACTGTTTTTCTGCTTTCCTGCTCACCCTGAGGTGCTCATTCCGGGCCTTCTGGTATCTTCCTCTGGTGTCCTGTTATTCTGTACTTTCTCTATGCAATTGTTATTACCTGCTTTGCCATCTTAATTACAACCCTTAGTAAACCTTAAGTTCCACATTTGTACTTCGTTTTTTACTCTTTTTTTTTACTGGGACAAACTTGTTCTGTGCCTCCTTACACTTCTGGGTAATGTAGTCCATCATGTCTTGTGCAGCCTTTCCTCTGATCTATGTTACGCATAGTATTTGTATTAGGAATTTCCCTATCTCCTCGTGGTTTCCTTTTCAATATTGTTTTCTAGTCTCTGCCTTGAGTAAGTTATCACTACTTCCACAAGATACTCAAACATTAATGCACTGTGATCACTCATTCCCACGGGGGCTTCGAAGTTGGTTTCCCTCATGTCTGAATCGTTCAAAGCAGCCCGTCCTCCAAACAAAGATCCAAAAGTGATTCCATGCACCCGCCAAACCCCCTGTTTATGAATGAAAAGCGGTTTACACACGACTCACAACTGCTGACGTGCGAACATTTCCGGAACAAGTGCTTCACTGACGAATTTTGTTCGAACCACAACGCTGTAAATGCTTCACCCACGTACTACAAATACAAATAATCGCCAACAGAACCTAAACACCTGACCTAACCTAACCTATGCCTATTTATACACAATATGCTAATATATTATAATATTAATTTATACTTGAGAAAATTCCCGTTTTGAATGAACAGCATGTTAAAATTTATGAATGCGTCTGTGGGGTTGGTCGCTGAATGTAATGGACTTGAGTCGAGGATGGGTTGTTCAAAGTGAATACCAGGTCAAGTCTGGCTGGTTCATTACTGCCTCTCATTCTTGTGGGTCCTCCTGACATGCTATCTTAAAACTTTTATTGTGGTCATGTCCAATAGTTTAGCTCTATATGTTTCTGCACTCCCAGTCTATTTTCCCATAGTTGAAGTCTCCCATGATAAGCGCATATGATCGAATTCTACAGGTGACAGAGGATGCCCTTTTAATTATAGTAGTAACTGCTATGTAATGCCTGTCATACTCTTGCCCACTTGTTCTGTCATTTAGTGAAAGGTTATAAATCACTGCTACCTCACAATGTGTACATGTGCCCTATATATTCTGTACAGTGTGTTATATGTGAGTGGACACACTATTTGCACATGTGTCCACACACTATGTGTAGATGACATGCACGCACACACACGCCTCTAATTAAGACCCCCGTCTACGGCTGACGATAGGATTCACTCCTCTGGTAAAACTACCATCCTCATCACGACGCGCTCTCCCGTGGGTGGCTGTGGGACCCGGATGGGAGAGGGCCCCGCTCGCGGGCAGGAGGGAGAGGAGTGATGGGATATGTGGCGTGGGTGGGGAAGAGGAGGGGAAGGAATAGGGATTGTGGGGTGTGGTGGTAGGAGGGTCATGGGGAGAACACGCTGGCATCATTATTGCATAAGCTAGGGAAGGCTTGCATTGTATGAAGAACAGGATGGGATTTGAAGGGTGAATAGTTTACTTTTTTGTTTTATATAGATTCAGAACAGTGTATTGGTAGCCAGTTATAGATGAGGCATTACAGAGTATAGATCAAGAGCTATAATATTTGTGGTATAATATATTATAATGTGGTATAATATTTGTCAACAGAAGACACTAAGTCGGGAAGATTAACCGTTGGTGTCTGGGAATATTCACGAGGCGCTGAAGGCCATTCATGATGCCAGGACGAACAAAAGGACTAAGGTAGGCGAGCGACATTTCCCATTCACCAAGGGACGAGGGTCCCAGAAGGACATTAGGAAAGCAAGACCTACGATCATCTCGAAAATCAGGATATCCACAAGGGGGTGCAAAAGTGCCATGGGAAACGATGCAGTTTGGACAATAAGGAGCAGGGCGGTGTTCCATTAAGTGCCAATATGTTAAGTATGTCTCTGATACCCAACTTGGCCAGCGCCGTGTTCCGCCACCTATTGCAGTGGTAGGAGGAAGGCCACGGGAATAGGCCATCTTTAAGAGTGTGCAGTTTGTTACCTGTAATAACAGACCACTAACCTTGCCAACGACAGCAACTTGTTGAACTAATGACTGGGTAGGAGTCCGAGTGAGGAACCCTGTTACGAGGAACATGACAGGCATGTATGGTCTCCATAGCGGTGGCATCTGCAAATATATTCATTTGACTGTCTTAGATCTGCTGGCAGAATGGCATGATGTACAAATGAGTGTACACTCCTCACTCCTGAAGGATTCGAACCCAGACAGCCAGAGGCTCCATGCACCTTGGCATGTCCAGTATTTTCACCACTAGGCCACAATGACTGTTAAAAGAATTGGAAGTTTTAGACCCTTAACCCTATTCCCAACAGCACTCATTGACCTTTTTGGGCACAAATATTTCATCAAATCACCTCTCATGCTGGGGTCACGTGAGTAACATTTGTGCGAAATGTCACATCGCACAAATGTTACTCACATGACCCCAGCATGAGGGTGATTTGATGGAATATGTGCCCAAAAAGGTCACCGAGTGCTGTTGGAAATTAGGTCAAGGGGCTGATGACTTCCAATTCTTTTAAAACAGTCGTTGTGGCCTAGTGGTGAAAGTACTGGACACCGCCAAGGTGCATGGAGCCCCTGGCTGTCTGGGTTTGATCCTTCATGGGCGAGGAGTTTTCTGTTGTGTATTGGCTTGGGGGACCATTCAAGCTTGTTCGCGTATGTATTTATATACAATTTTGGGGGTCAGTATGGTACTTCTGTAGTTACCTCGAATCTTTCCTCCCTCTACAATAAGTTCCACTTGCAATGTGTCTTTAGTGGTAACCTCCTTTTGCGTCTCGAGGTCGAATATGTCATCCAATAGGATCTCCAACTCCACTTTCCTTGCCATCTCTCTTGGTCAGGACATAACATGCCAGTTTATTCCAGATTTAAGAGAGTGAGTTGGTCCTCAGTAAGGTTGATTCTAGTAAGGTTTAAGAAGCCATCTCTAGGTCGAGGAATTGCCAAAGGTCCTCCGTAATAATGCTGTCAGTTTCTTGAAGATCCTGGTTTCGGTGCTGTGGCGATGTCAATCTGCAAGAGCGTCGAGGTTTTGGTCGATTCGGGTACGGAGGTCTTCGTCGATGTTGGTGTCCCCATTGGTTTGTAGCATGAAGTAGTTGCGTTTTGCTATCGTTGATCTCATTTTCTGTTTTGTATATCTGATTTCGAATCAGATCTTGGCGATATTTTATCATAAAAGCTTGGTTTTCTTGCTGCTGAGTCGTGCATTATAATATTAGTATATTGGTAGCAGTCTTTCTTGTAAATCTATGGTTGGAATATGACCGAAAAGATAAGATTAATGATTCTAACACAAATCTTCTCTATTTCTTATGTTTTTCTTCACTGTTGAGGAAAGTTGAAAAATTAACTCTCCAAAGTTAATTTTCACAATATATTAGGGTCTGACGCCTAGGGATGCTTCGCAAGGTACTCCTTACATTTTCAGACAAATTTTTCATGTTTTGTGCAAAGGCATATATTCTCTTGGGATGGGTGGTACAGGACCACTTCACCCTAAGAGGTGATTGAGGTGAACAAGTGGATGAATGTCTTAATATAAGGGATCTNATTAATTATTTATAATTACCCTTTTAGTATGGCATTTATAATTAAACATTTTAGTGGAGCTGGAACTACGAATTAGTGCTATAAACAAAATTTGAATATTGACTGGGAAAAGTGAACATTTCATACTCTTCTGCCAGGCAGGACTGGCAGTTGGTATTTATAACATTGTTACTGCTAGTTATGAACAGGGTAGTGAAAACCGTATGTAGCAAAACGATGTGATCTGGAAGGTAGAAAAATCTAGTTCCTGTAGGCCTTATGTTTGCTTTCACTTTGCACATCAAAATTAAATTATCCCAGTAAATATAAAGTACACTGGTAGTTGAGTATTTGAAGTTACTAAATAGTAGCTCGATACTTTTAACCAATATAAAAATATGGAGCATTTTTTATTTTAATATAGGTGTCTACTAATTAACGGTTGGAAATGAAACCTTAACCACTTTTAAGAGTATGTAGTCGATAGAAATTTTGTAGAGATATATTGGCTCGGTAAGTCAAATTTAGTTTGAAGCTCTCATTCCTAGAGGAAGCTACCCCATGTCACCTTCCAAGCCTCTCGTCCATTACGGGCAACAATTACACAGTAAAACTTGAATACAGAGCTAACAAAATGCCTTTCTGACCAACGAGTCAATGAACTTGTCCTACCAATGAATAGTACAGTACTATACTGGTGTACAGCATTACATACACTGCAGTACAGTGTATGTACTGCATTCGTCACCATTATTTTAAGAGATTAGCATCAATAATTTAAACACATTAAGGACGTATACACGTACTTTTTAATTCATTAATATTAATTCTCACGGGTCCTAGTTTGGTTCGTTCTCAACGCTTAATCTAGAATGACCTGACATGGCTGGGCACATTTATTTCACCTAATGGCTCCGCGGTTGTTCAACGTCCTCCCAGCAAGCATAAGAAATATGCCGGAACAACCGTGGACATCTTCAGAGGAAACTAGATTTATTCCTCCAAGGAGTTCCGGACCAGCCGGGCTGTGGTGGGTATGGGGCCTGCGGGCCGCTCCAAGCAACAGCCTAGTGGACCAAACTCACAAGTCAAGCCTGGCCTCGGGCCGGGCTTGGGGAGTAGAACAACTCCCAGAACCCCCTCAACCAGGCTCTGTTTACCTATCAGTAAGTAGGTAATTAGTCTGCTTGCTTGCTTCTGGGCGGGGTCAGTAATTCTATTTGGGGGGGGGGGGACCTGGATAGAAGCCTAACGTACATGAATTCACTGGCATATGTCCCCCGTGAATTTAATTATTATATTGGTCCCCGTGGTGTAGTAGTAAGACGATCGCTTGGCGTTTCGCGAGTGCTTTAGCCTGGGGTTCGTATCCTGCCCGGGGAGGATTTACTGGGTGCAAATCCTTGACTGTAGCCTGTTTACCCAACAGTAAAATGGGTACCTGGTGGTTAAATGATTTGGTAGGATCGCATTCCGGTTAACATACGATTAAGGATTTACCTGAAACGCTACGCGTGCATTCTGTACAAGAATGTAAGAACACTATATATAAAATAACAATTATTTCACACGTAAACAATTGCAGCCAAACACAAGCCTACTTTACCAATCCCATACTGTATTGTAGATAAACAGTACTAGAGGTTTTAAACTTAACCTAACAAAAATTCTAAAATTTAGTATTATAAGGAATATTTTAGTTACATTGGAACAAAAACTATCATTTAACCAAAGCAGTGTGGATACGAGATAGTTCCAGGATGCTGTGCATTGCTTGGATGCAGCCACACAGTATTGTACTGTGCTGCTCGGATACAAGATAATGTAATGTGACATTCAGCCTGAGAACTGTGACTAAATGATGATGATTTAGGTCTGCCCGTTTTGGGGCAAGTTTTGTACACTATTGAGTACGTTTACACTTGATGTTCTTGATGCGTGCGTTTTCCTCATCAGTTCTTACTGGTTCAGTCCCTGAGCCCATTATGTGCCTCTGTAACCCTTTCCACTACCGCCCACAAGATGGGTATGGGGTGCATAATAAATGAACTAAACTAACTAACCAGTTCTTACTTGGCAAGACTTTATTGTTGTTGCTGCCGAATAATGCAAGGGCGACGACGGAACATTAGGTTTAGTTAGGCGTCGCCAGTCCCCGTGACGCAGTGGTAAAACATTAGCCCGAGGAGGATTGACTGGGCAACAGTCAATCCGTAGCCTCTATTCACCCAGCAGTGAATGGGTACCTAGTGGTTAAACGATTTGGCGGGTCGTATTCAGGGGAAAATTAAGATCTCTGGTATATATATAAATAAATATTTTTGTATTAAACTTTAATACATTGAGTTTTGAGAGTACATTATGAGCAAAGTTTGCTCCATAATATCGAGACACGCAAAGTAAGTTTGTCCTGGAAAGGAAATGCCGGCCAGCAGGCCGAAACAAGTGCCGGAATTAACGCAGAGAAGTTAACCCTGCAACTAATAATTATTTAAAGAAAACGTAATAAAAACCAAATGGATGGGGGATACCTAAGGAAAAATAACTATAACGCTAAAAGTAATATAATAAAAATATAATAAAATAATAATTATAACTATAAATTTAGATACGTTGTTTTGCAACCCATCCTCCCAAAATTAGTTATTTACCTAACTTTACTTGGTGCTAAATAGCCTTCCCGGTTTGGTGTCTTTTTTGATAATTACTTACTTACCTAACTTTACTGGCTTTACTACAAACCACTACCCCTCTAGTTTTGTATTTATATATACAAGAGTTCTTACATTCTTGTACAGCCACTAGTACGAATAACGTGTCGGACAAGTCCTTATAATCCTAATGTTCCCGGAATGCGACCCGCCAAATCGTTTAACAACTGTTGGGTAACACAGAGGTTACAGTTAAAGGTTGGCGCCCAGTCAATCCTCCCCGGCCAGGATACGAACCCAGGCCACAGTGCTCGCGAAACGCCAGGCGAGTGTCTTACCACTTCGCCACGGGGACTGTTGACTCTTCACCGCCTTCCCTACTCTTCCCCACCTTATCTACCCTTTTATATCTTCTATAACATTTACAATTTTCCCTTCATTACTGTAACCAATATCACTACACACTCCTCATTAATAAATTAACTACATTAGCATTTAATAATCTTGTAGGAATAATAATAGATTTAGATTTAGATTTTTTTAGTCAGGTAAAGGTACATACATTGAAGATGAGTTACATACATAATGTTGGAATTTAAAGATAGGTAGTACATACAATACCTAAAGTCACTAGTACGCATAGCGTTTCGGGCAAGGCGAGGGGTGGGGGGGGGACACTTAGACTAAAACTTAATAGTAATTGAGCTTAAAGTATAAATTGTGTTGAAAGGGGGGGGGGGGTGAGACATGACAGAAAATAGCAATGATACAAGTTGGTCAACAAACAGCATTGTTTAAGATAGTAAGACATGGGTTGACATTTAGGGGTAAGGTAGGTTACATGGAGTTTATTAGGTAGTATATAGTTTGTCTTAAACTGGTTGAGAGAGGTACAGCCCTTAACATGATTGGGAAGGTCATTCCACATTCTGGGTCCCTTGATTTGTAGAGCATTTCTAGTTTGATTAAGTCGTACTCTTGGAATATCAAATAGGTATTTGTTTCTGGTGTGGTGCCCATGGGTTCTGTTACAACCTTCTAAGAAGCTTTTAAGGTCATGATTGACATTATAGAGTGCACATGAGAGGATGTGCAGTGACTTAATATCTAACATATTCAGAGATTTGAGGAAAGGTATATAGCGGTAAGGGTATATATATAATATATTCTGGTATATAGCGAGACAGGATGCTGTTATTTCAATCAAAGGTCCCGTCCGGATTATCGCATTCAGGCATAGAAACCTCATCTTCAGAAAGACATAGCTTCAATAAAGAAAATTCAACACCGAGCAATACAAATAATCCAACACTATACCATCTCTCGTACGAGGACAGGTTGAGGGCCACAGGGCTAACAACACTACAAACCACACATGATTCGGCTGATCTCATCGAAACGTTCAAAATACTAACGCAGACAAGGAGTAACGGTTTCAAGCTTAACAAGCCACAGTGTAGGACTGAAAACAGGAGATGCTTTTTCACCCATATATAGAGTTTATGTATATTATATATAGTAGTAGGCATCCATCAGTCTCAGGAGACTATATGGAGTTGTGTCAATACGATTGGTTCCAGCACCGTCGCAGGAACTGTTGCCTCTCTCTATCTATATGACAGCCTATGTGTTGGGTTATCCATGTTAATAATGATGTTCTTGCTGACAGCCTGTGTTTGATCGATGTGTAAAGTAAGGTAGGTATCAGGAGAAAACACTAAGCCATCGACTATGTAGTATGGATCATGTGTCAGAAATTAGCTAAATACGTTTATACAATTCGGAACACCACCAGCATTTGTGTTCTGAACGACATCTGCAGTGTTTTGATTAATGATATCAATACGGGATTCAAATATAGCTGCATGTTCTATGTCCAGGGTAAAAAGGTACAAATAAAGAGGGGTAGAAATAGCCTAAGCTACTCTATCCCTTTGAGATGTATTTTTTCTTGTCTCAATAAACATACTTGAACTTGGTACAAATAAATATAAAAACAAAGGCAAACTAGGCAGAGAGAATTGATCTACCCCCCCCCTTCCCCGGTGAATCTATGGGCAAATAGGCTAATGAAAATCTAATAAAGGTGCATTCTAATTTCAAAAGTTTCTTTATTCTTTGATTTCGGCATTGGTTTGGCATTATCTATTTCATTTTGAAGCAGTTCTTTCAATATTTCGAGAGCAGTTGTTGCACACTTGTAAGTTACGTGATACAAGGAATATATAAAATGAATGAACCTATCATCACGTGTATTATATATAATTACAGTATATATATGTGATGATAAAAAACAAACAGGGGGACCTTCGACAAACCGCCGGCTACTAGTCTCCATCAAGGCCCCCAGATGGTGGTCTTCAGGTATATAAGTTTCATGGATTTGTTAACATCTTCATTAATACATAGTCCTTCACAAAGACTGCAGCTTCTCGGAGAATATTATGTGGACACTATACGAGGCTGAGGAGCATGCGTGTCATGGCGGCGGGGTCTACCACCCCCGCCGCCGGCCACCTTCAACCCGGGTTGTTTCTCGTGCAGGGCGTAGCGCTCGCCTATCCCCGATTACTGTAGTCGGTCCTGTCGCGGTCACCGATGGTCCTGCTGGAGGTGAAGAGAGCGGACGGGTTGATGAGGGGCTGCTCGGGACGGTAGAGCTGAACCAGGTAAGCCGGCATCATGGAACCAAAGCCCCGTTTGTCCACGGCCTCCTGCTTCCTGCTCCACAGTGTCTGCTGGCCTGGCCACCAGGCTTCCTATAGGGGCACAAGGGCTGTATTATCATTACAAATTCTAGAAAAAAAATACTTGCTACAAAGAGGAGGCAATAATCTGACCGTAAATAGAGTAAATGTATAGAAACACGAGTGGTGACTTAGGAGGTTAGACGGAACTACAGCCACGGGACGCCACCACGTGCTCGATGTAAACACTGTGGAGTGTTTACGTCAGGTGGGAGTCAGCTGACGTGTCTGCTATCTTAACACTGTCAAATGTAAACAGTGTAGTGTACTGGTGGTTACAGTGTACCCATGGTTATAATGTACCTATGATTATTGTGATAATCTGTTACTATACCACTAGACAAAACCGTAAACTAAGACAGCGTATATTTATGGAAACAATCAGGATGCGGGAACTAAAGGGCACGAATAGACAAGGACAGTATACGAACATACAAGTTAATTGCATGACAGGTAATGCAAGTGCAACAACAAATAAGTGTAGCAACAGATAAGAACAGTAACCGTTAAGTGCAGTAACGGATAAGTGTAGTAACATAGTTGTACCTGAAGAGGGTGCTGGAGATCGGTCGTCTCCTGCTGTTGGTGAAGATCATCAGCACGCTTGTCCCAGAACCCGCGCTTGAGGGCTTGCAGGTTGTCGCTGGCCTGCAGGGCGAAGCCTTGGTGCAGGCCAGGCCCCGTGTAACCTGCCGACCTGCTCCCCATGGCCACCACCAGCACCACCACCACCACCGCACCAACCTGACTGTCCTGTGTTATACAACAAAATCCTGTTAGCATTTTACCTACACTTTGTAACAGTATCTCGTCCTGCAGTGCCCCCCCCGTCCTGCAGTGCCTTGCCCACGTCCTGCGGTCATTACTCCCACTCCTGCAGTGTCTTCCCGTCCTGCAGTGTCTTCTCCCCGTCCTGCGATGCTCTGCCCTGTCTTGCAGTGTCCACCCGTCAAGAATTGCGTCACTCCCGTATGTGACCCGTCCAGAAGTGCGTCACACCTGTCCATAACCGTCTAGAAGTGCGTCACACCTGTCCATAACCGTCCAGAGTCCACCGCCCCTTTTACGACATATGTTTACCTCTCCAAATCGGCCATCATCTTAATTAATCCTTCAACAATAATAACACAACTAATAGTCATAGTTATATTAATATTATTATCACTATAAAAATAACTATCACTTAGTAGAGGAGCGGAGAAGGCGGGAGGAGAGAGCTAGAGCCCGGTATCTGGGACCAAGCAGCGTTAGTGTTGCAGGACAAGATAAGACATCAGTCTCAGAGACGCCGGGGACGTGTGTATGAATGAGCTTCTAAAACAATAACATTTTCCCAGGACGAACTTGCATGCGGATGAGAGAGCCGCTAAGGGAGAATGATGAGGAGATAGGGAGGGAAAAGGAAAACGAGGAGGAAGCGGGTGTGTGAATGGGAAGGAGTGGATCAAAGGGTAGGATAGAGGGAGGTAAGGATTATAAGGTAAGGGAATGATGGATAGAGATTAGTAGGGAAATTGGCAAAGGGAGAAATGCCTCATGGTGGTTAGAGTGGTCAGGGGACCTCTGGGACCTAGCAAGTGGGTTGTGTATGTCTGGGAAGTAAAAAGAAAAGGCAACAACAAATCAATTGTTTAAAGTAACAGTTTAAGACAATAAAATAATAATGAATAACTGTAGGATTCGATCATATTAGGGGGATAGAGGGAGGTATCCCTGATCTATCCCAGTGCCCAGTTGTTGGAGTATGCTCAGACTATGTCACAATTAACATGGCTGAAGACAGATGTGTGCTGTTCGTTATGTCGGGGAAGGTGTTAGTGTACACTCACCTGGTAGCCTGTAAACCTTCCTGGTGTTAATGTACACTCACCTGGTAGTCTGTAAACCTTCCTGGTGTTAGTGTACACTCACCTGGTAGTCTGTAAACCTTCCTGGTGTTAATGTACACTCACCTGGTAGCCTGTAACCTTCCTGGTGTTAGTGTACACTCACCTGGTAGCCTGTAAACCTTCCTGGTGTTAGTGTACACTCACCTGGTAGCGTGTAAACCTTCCTGGTGTTAGTGTACACTCACCTGGTAGCCTGTGAACCTTCCTGGTGTTAGTGTACACTCACCTGGTAGCCTGTAAACCTTCCTGGTGTTAGTGTACACTCACCTGGTAGCCTGTGAACCTTCCTGGTGTTAGTGTACACTCACCTGGTAGCCTGTAAACCTTCCTGGTGTTAGTGTACACTCACCTGGTAGTCTGTAAACTTTCCTGGTGTTAGTGTACACTCACGTGGTAGCCTGTAAACCTTCCTGGTGCTAGTGTACACACACTTGGTAGCCTGTAAACCTTCCTGGTGTTAGTGTACACTCACCTGGTAGTCTGTAAACCTTCCTGGTGCTAGAGTACACACACTTGGTAGCCTGTAAACCTTCCTGGTATTAGTGTACACTCACCTGGTAATCTGTAAACCTTCCTGGTGTTAGTGTACACACACCTGGTAGCCTGTAAACCTTCCTGGTGTTAGTGTACACTCACCTGGTAGCCTGTAACCTTCCTGGTGTTAGTGTACACTCACCTGGTAGCCTGTAACCTTCCTGGTGTTAGTGTACACTCACCTGGTAGCCTGTAAACCTTCCTGGTGTTAGTGTACACACACCTGGTAGCCTGTAAACCTTCCTGGTGTTAGTGTACACTCACCTGGTAGCCTGTAAACCTTCCTGGTGTTAGTGTACACACACCTGGTAGCCTGTAACCTTCCTGGTGTTAGTGTACACTCACCTGGTAGCCTGTAAACTTCCTGGTAGCCTGTAAACCTTCCTGGTAGCCTGTAAACCTTCCTGGTGTTAGTGTACACACACCTGGTAGCCTGTAACCTTCCTGGTGTTAGTGTACACTCACCTGGTAGCTTGTAACCTTCCTGGTGCTAGTGTACACACACCTGGTGGCCTGTAAACCTTCCTGGTGTTAGTGTACACTCACCTGGTAGCTTGTAACCTTCATGGTGTTAGTGTACACACACCTGGTAGTCTGCAAACCTTCCTGGTGTTAGTGTACACACAGCTGGTAGCTTGTAACCTTCCTGGTGTTAGTGTACACACAGCTGGTAGCTTGTAACCTTCCTGGTGCTAGTGTACACACACCTGGTAGCCTGTAAACCTTCCTGGTGTTAGTGTACACACACCTGGTAGCCTGTAAACCTTCCTGGTGTTAGTGTACACTCACCTTGTAGCTTGTAACCTTCCTGGTGCTAGTGTACACACACCTGGTAGTCTGTAAACCTTCCTGGTGTTAGTGTACATACACTTGGTAGTCTGTAACCTTCCTGGTGCTAGTGTACACACACCTGGTAGCCTGTAACCTTCCTGGTGTTAATATTGACACACAACTGGTAGCCTCA
Organism: Procambarus virginalis; assembly: GCA_020271785.1. Taxonomy (NCBI): domain Eukaryota; kingdom Metazoa; phylum Arthropoda; class Malacostraca; order Decapoda; family Cambaridae; genus Procambarus; species Procambarus virginalis. The sequence goes on along the minus strand of WNGS01092210.1, from coordinate 37,574,772 downwards.
TCTTCAGGAAGACATAGCTGCGTCGGAGAAAGTTCATTGATGAATGCGTCTGTGGGGTCGACCGCTGGATGTAATGGACTTGAGTCGAGGACGGGTTGGCCAAACCACTGGTGAATTTTAAAGCCCAGCTTAAAAAATCATCAGGACAAATGGGGAGGGTCTTTGACGAGACTTCCAGTCCTCGTCGAGGTCACTAGAGTGACCCTCGGGCAAATTCAGGTAAAAAATGCATCCACTTGGGGAGCCGGTCGGCCGAGCGGACAGCACACTGGACTTGTGATCCTGTGGTCCTGGGTTCGATCCCAGGCGCCGGCGAGAAACAATGGGCAGAGTTTCTTTCACCCTATGCCCCTGTTACCTAGCAGTAAAATAGGTACCTGGGTGTTAGTCAGCTGTCACGGGCTGCTTCCTGGGGTGGAGGCCTGGTCGAGGACCGGGCCGCGGGAACACTAAAGCCCCGAAATCATCTTAAGATAACCTCAAGGTAGCCTGTAAATCTTCCTGGTTTTAGTGTACACACAACTGGTAGGTTGGGAACCTTTCTGGTGTTGGTATACAAGCTCCTGGTAGCCTGGGAACTTGACTTCCAGTACCAGTACAGTATGGTATACATACCAGTATACCACGTATGTTAGACCAATCCTGGAGTATGCGAACCCAGCATGAAGTCTGTACCTTGTCAAGCCCAAGACGAAGCTGGAAAAAGTTCAGAGGTTTGCCACTAGGCTAGTCCCAAATTAGGAGGCATGAGTTACGAGGAAAAGCTGAGTGAATTGCACCTTATGTTGCTGGAAGACAGGAGAGCTTGTAGAGACATGATCACTGCCTACAAAATTATCAGGAATTGACAAGGTAGATAAAGATAAACTGTTTAACACGGGTGGATCACGAACAAGGGGACACAAGTGGAGACTGAGTACCCAAATGAGCCACAGGGACGTTAGAAAGAACTTTTTCAGTGTCAGAGTAGTTAACAGATGGAATGAATTAGACAGTGATGTGGTGGAGGCTGACTCCATACACGTTTCAAACGTAGATATGATAGAGCAGAATAGGCTCAGGAGTCTACACCAGTTGATTAACGGTTGAGAGGCGGGACCAAAGAGTCAGAGCTCAACCCCCGCAAGCACAGCTAGGTGAGTACAGGTCTCAGTACACCTACCAGGCCTCCACCCGGCTGCCAGGCAGATGATGGCTTGACCTGGACGTTGTGTAGCCACACTATACGGTTTACGAACTTTACGTCCAGTTGAGGCTGACCTTCATAGCTCGAGGAGAGGGCGAGCGACTCGTAGATGATGACAGCGAGAGGCCTTCTGGAGGAGTGAGGCCGCACACCCTCGGCCCCTGCCTTATTACCCCTTGTTTTGGTCCGCCCACGTGCGCGCTCTCCCGCCCTCTCTCCCTCCCACCCACCCCATGTCACGCCCCCTCCCACCCACCCCATGTCACGCCCCCTCCCACCCTCATATCCACATACTACGCCCCCTCAACCATTGCCCTGCCAGCCCCTCCACCACCCCCCTGCTGTTATTATATTATTATTTATATAAATATAATAGAATATATTATATGATAGAGCCCAGTAGGCTCAGGAATCTGTACATCAGATTCTGTAAATCAGTGATCAGATTCTGCACAATAAGTGATTCTGCACATCAGTGATCTGTAAATCACTGATCTAAGGAGAATGCTGGACAACCTGTAGTGTTTTTGGCTGTAGTGACCCTGACCCTGGCCGGCTGTAGTAGCCCTGACCCCTGGACAAGAGTGCCTTGGGATTTCTCAAGAAATTGGGCTCCAACCTCATTGACGTCACCAGAGACCCAAGGGCTGCCAGTTTTTTGTTTCAGCGCCTCAGTGTGGCGATCCAGAGGGGAAACGCCTGCTGCATCCTCGATTCCTGTCCGGAAGCAAAGGAGCTTCAAGAGATCCATAACCTTTAAGCACACATTGTTCAACCAATGTATATATTGTAACCTTTAAATATATAATAAAGCACAAAAAACACAAAAGGAAAGGTGTGGTAGGAGAAAAGCACACAGAAACTGTATTGGAGGGGACCTAAACATTCCCTCTAATGCGTTATGTGTGCTTTCCTCCGAGTCTAAGTGTCTCCTTCTTCCAACCAGAGATGGTACTCCCTTCCCTATTTAAAAAAAGAATATTTATTATTATTATTATTATTATTATTATTATTATTATTATTATTATTATTATCAGCAGCAGCAGCAGCGTAAGAGAGCGGCAAACCCTAGGTAGAGTCCGAGCAAAGTTTGGAGTAATTGAAGCCTAGCGGTGAATAATACAGTTTGTGTTGCTTGGAATTTTTGAGCCAAGCGTTTGAGGGTGGGAGGTAAAGTCAGGTGTGGAGCCATTGTTGAGGGAGCCGGCGTGGGGCCAGGGAGGATATAATGTTCTCTTATGAACTTAATGGCCAGCTCCTCCCTATTGTTAACTTTAGGTAATGTAATCTGCCAAGACAAAAGTCATCCCTTGTTTACTCTAGTTATGGCGGCCCTGACCACCCCCCCCCCTGGCTGGTTGTGGTCGCCCCAGACCTCCCCTCTGTGTCTGGTTAATTCAATCAGTCCTCGTGGTGTGGTTAAGATGCTCAACCCGTCCTCGACTCAAGTCCATTACATCCAGCGGTCGACCCCACAGACGCATTCATAATTTTTACATGCTGTTCATTCGAAACTGGAATTTTCACAAATATAAATTAATATTTTAGTATATTTGCATATTGTGCATATATAGGCATAGGTTAGGTTAGGTGTTTAGGTTCTGTTGGCGATTATTTGTATTTGTAGTACGTGGGTGACGCATTTACAGCGTTGTGATTCGAACAAAATTCGTCAGTGAAGCAGTTGTTCCGGANTATATACAATGGCCAACTGCAAAACTTGTTTTAAGTGTGGGCGTACTGGTCACATGGCTGCTGCCTGCCAGGTGGAGGCAATCAGAACGGATCACCATTTTTTCGTGAACATGACTTCCGCCATTAATGAGGACAGTGTCTCAGGAAATGAACCACTGTTGTACATACTGCAGTGCCAGGTGAGGTAGATGAAGTAACCCACAACTCTGTAAGTGAAACGTCTGTGGGAGTGAATCCCAGTGCGAATGAGGCCGGTTAAGGTAACTTAGATCAGGATGATAAAGGTAATGCAGAAAAGGAATGTGCAGACGACACTGCTCAGGCAGACGATTTATCTGCTATCGTTCAACCTGGTGAGGGTGAGGTAAGTCGGACAATATACATGTGGACGCCCATGACAATGGCGCTGACGCTGCGCTGAGCTGCGATGACGACGGCGCGCGCTGACCTTGGTGAGGTGACGATGGAGAAAGTAACTGGTTGTCAACTGGATGTGGAGGATGACTCCATGGAGGATAGTGATTAGAAATGCCTGTGAAGAGGCAACTCCACCCTCTTCAGTATGGTCTGATAGAAGGGTAAGGGTAGTGTGAAGCTGGTTCTGTAACCAGTCATGTAAAGAAACGTAGGAGAAAATTAACTCGGAGTATTGATCTGGTACGTATGAAGGACTTAGCCGCTAAATAAAAGTCTCTGAAAAAATTGAGCAGGTTGTTACCGTTGAAGTTCACCGTGACCAAGGCCAGGAAGAGTCACCGACACGTAGCGAGGGCACAGTACAAACAGTGAGTGGGGATCATGTAATGAGAACAGTGATAAGGCATGGTGGGATCTTGTGGACATGAACAGAGTCGTGACGCGAGTGCAAATATAAACTTAGATTTCGGAAAGGGAAAGAAGACACTAGTTAGTGTCAAGTGAGATTACGATGGATAAAGAGTAATTTTTGGTTCTCTCAAATAACATTCGGGAAGCCTATTAATTTTAATTGTGCTACTTTGAAACGTTAATGGGCTCAATTGTAGAAATAAACAGTTGCAGCTGTTATCATTGTTTAAATATCATAAATTGGATGTACTTTTAGTGCAAGAACACAATGTACCAGAGTTAAGAACTTGATGTGTTGCTTGCTTGATTTGAAGTATTATATAATTCAACGAACTTGTTGAAGGGTGGTACAATGATATTGGTTGCTAAGCGAGCCCACATCAAGGTTCTTAATACTGAATGGATGATAATGGTAATGTTTTATATGCAAGGATTTCTTTTTTTGACACCATCATCCTCTGCTTAATGTGTTGCTCCCTCTGGCTCCCGCAGGAAGAAAGAGAGGGAGGAATTGTTCTCTAACGAGTTATTGTATTTTTTCAGAAATGATACACGTAATTATTTTGGTGGCGACTTTAATTGTGTCACTTCTGTGAGAGATTGTAGCACTCAGACGAATGCATGTGTATCTCCTGCTTTAATTACACTCTTGAAGTGTATTGGTCTCAAGGATGCGAATAGCATTAACGGAGGTGTATATGAATACACATATGTTCGCCAGAATTATGGCTCTAGGCTTGACAGAATATATATGCACTCATTACATGATAAAATTAGTTCTTGCAGTACTGTTCCGGTCAGCTGTTCAGATCACTGTATGGTTGTGGTGAAGCTTGTTATTGACGATCAGGTTAAAGTGGGACAGGGTCTTGGAAGCTAAATTGCAGTCTGTTGCAGAGTAGAGATGTAATTGATATTTTCAGGTATTGTGGGAACACCTGGTTGCGAAAAAACATAAGTTCAGATGTATGTTGGAGTGGTGGGACATGTGTAAAGTTGCATGCAAAAGTTTCTTCGTGAAAGTGTCCAAAAGAAAGGCTGCTGAGAAATATGGTCTGTTAACCTTATTCCAACACAGACTAAAACAACTTTATGCAAAGGTCAATATGGGATTAGACAAGTATGAGGGAAATTACCATTTTGAAAGACAGAATTAACAAATTGCGGGATGAAATAACTGAAGGAGTCAATGTTCGCCTCCAGATTAATGATAGGATGTATGGTGAAAAACTCTCTCCTTATTTGTTAAGTAAAGTCAAGAATAACAAGGGTACAGCTCTTGTGACTAGTATTAAAGCAGGGTGATGGGAAGGATATGACAAATACGGATGGGATTGTATGTTATGTTCGAGGTGAATTGGAGAAATTGTACAAAAGTGAACGTGGACCAAGGTATGCGGGAGCACTTCCTTGGAAAATGTACACGGTTTTAAACCAAGATGACAACACGTCATTATTGGAAGATGTAGATAAGCAGAAGTGTGGAGTGTGGTCAAGAGTTTAAAGAAAGGTAAATCACCTGGCTGTGATGGGTTCCCGGCGGAATTTTATTTCTATCTATGGGATGTCATTGGTAAAGACTTTGTACAAGTGGTGCAGTATAGCATACAGCATAGGAAGCTTAGCATGTCGCAATCTCATGGGATTATTAAGATGATACCTAAAACGGGTGATTTGCATATTCTAACGAACTGGAGGCCACTTTCCTTACTAAACCAGGATTATAAAATAGTATCGAAACTGCTGGCAAATAGACTTAAGATTGCAATGGAAAAAATTATATCAAAGGAACAGTTTTGTGGTGTGCCTGGAAGATCCATAATCAATTGTAATAATGTAATTAGGGATGTTGTGTATTATGTGTCTGAGAATAATGTTCCTTCCTCTATGATAAACCTCGACTGGTCGAAAGCCTTTGACCGTGTTGATGTTCAGTTTGTATTGGAAATATTGGATAGGGTAGGAGTTGCACAAGACTTTATTGATTGGGTCCGTATGCTTTATAAAGAGTGTCGGAGCAGCGTCTGTATCAATGGAGTCTTAAGTAAACCTTTTTTAGTTGAACGATCTGTACGTCAGGGATGTCCCCTTTCAATGATTTTGTATGTTATATTTCAAGAGCCACTGTACTTGGCAATAAAAGGCAATGACTTTATTGTTCCACCTTGTCTTCCTAATGCGATGACACTTCCTGTTGTTGGTTATGCAGACGATACAACTATTTTTGTGTCGACAGAAGACTCGGTGGTGAATGTTCAGAATGAGTTAGACAACTTTGAAAGAGCAACAGGTGCTGTAATTAACAAGAACAAAACGTGTATGATGGGGCTTGGCAGTTGGTGTAATAAAGTTCACTGGACAGGTTCATGGTTCAAGGTAGTGGAGTCAATTAAAGCTCTTGGGATTTGCTGGTGTAAAACATATGAAACGACATTGGCTACGAATTGGCAAGTACTATGTGGTAATATAATAGTTGCAACGAACATGTTGTCAAATAGGAAATTAACCCTGTTTCAGAAGGCTGTAATAATCAATTGCAAAATTTTGTCTAAAGTGTGGTATTTGTCTCACAGCTTTCCCATAGACAAGAAAAGTGCAATGGAGATTGACAAAACTATTTTTAGATATGTATGGTATGGTAGATACCAACCAATTAAACGGACTACTCTTTGTAAAGGTAAGAAAAACGGTGGAATAGGAATACTGAATGTGTACAATAAGTCATTGGCAATCTTATGTGTTACCTTTAGAAAGGAGATAATGCAGAGGAATAGTGTAAATGCGCTAGGACATTACTATTGTAAATTACGTGTCAGCTACTTGATACATATGCCAGAGTATACTGACCTTGCCTTTATTTCACCTCACTTTTATTCTTGTGCAATTGATGTTCTCAGGCGGATTTGTAATATTGAAGGTTTTTTAATGATGAACAGTAAACAAGTGTATGATGTTATACTACCAAATATAGTTCCTAGAGTAGAGGAGGCATATCCACTCTTCAGCTGGCAAGTAATATGGGCGAACCTTCATGTTAAATTTATTGCCCCAAAACAACGTGAGCTATTGTATCGCTATATTCATGAGACCCTCCCTACTAATGATAGGTTGTTGATGTTGGGCATTAAAGACAACAATAGGTGTGACCAATGTACTGAAATTGAAAATAATATGCATATATTTTATTTCTGTAAGCAGAAAGTTGTTCTTGTAAACTGGATTCGAGACACTCTTAAAGTTTTATGTGGACCAAGTATTAGAGTGGAGTTAATGAGGTTTTTAATGTTTCATATTGACATAAAATGCAAGAAAATTAAGAATACAATAATTATGTTACTTTCTGATTACATTTTTTGTGTTTGGATAGGAAGGCAGGAAGGTTACTCAGTAGACAAAATATTGAAGTTCTTGCGAGGCAGGATCAAGTATAACATTTGGGGTTTAAGGCTCATGCTCGGTGATGATATGGAAAATTTGTTTACTGAGAATTATATAAAATATATGTAAATGTAATAATCTCCCCTGTATTTTAATGTAAATTTATTCTCCAAATTTTGTAAATCGTTTAACGGAAATAAGTATAACATTCAGGGGTTTTTAAAGATCATATTCTGTACTATTGGAAAACTTGTTCACTACGAATTGCAATGTATAATTGTCTTGTAAACCTTTTATATAATTTAATTTATACTTGTATTTCTTAAATAAAGATAAAAAAAAAAAAATACAAGGATTGGATACAATGTCGCACATTTAATATATCTACAAAGTACCGTACATGCATTATGAAACACGTGCATTTTTAATTCAGCGGACAATGCAATGATGCCAGCTGTAAATCTTGTGTCAGTAATCCGTGACAGAACGATGCATTTGGCAGAAGCACGAGAGTAAATCCTAATATATTCAAACATCAAGAATTTTCGTTCATTTGACGATCTGTCAAAACCCACATAGAATCGGCCTCATTTTTTCAACATAGCATCATAACAATTAGTAAATAAGACCACAGGAGTTCTCTTTAGTACCGGGAAAACTTGGCGTAAGGGCTTGTAACCGGGAGCGTAAGTCAAGGACAGGAGAGATCGCACGTGGGACTGTGAAGTTCCTGCGGCACGCCGGCCACCATCAACCCACACCCTCGCCTCCACCGCTCGCCCTATTTGGTCCACCTGAAGGCTATAAGTAACCCCTGGAGGCCGCTGGAGAGGCAGTGTGGTGGTGCAGTGTGTGAGTGTGAGTGAGTGAGTGAGTGTCACGTCAGGGGATACACACATGAGAGACACACATCTCCACTCTACAGTCTCGACATCATGAACTCCCACGGAGTAAGTTCCTAATGCATATCTCACAAGAGACTTTCATCCGCCTCTTGCTGTTCTGTGTGCCACTGTTCACTTTGATGTACTTGTATTCATATATGCATGTATATATATTATATACATATACCTGTAAATGTTTTTGAGTAATCAACAGGGGACGCGTTTTAGTACATGCATTGCTAATTGAACAGAGATTTGTAAATTGAAGAACGTGTTAAACGCATCATGATATGTAAACGCTTAGCTAACCGTTAGATAAATAACATCTTTGTAAATGGTAAATGTGTTTCAAATAGATCGAAAAAAACGACAGCTACTGAACCTTTAATGTACATAATTGTTATTTTCTACTTTTTCGAAAAAATTTTGATTATAAATATATTTTATTTTAAGAGTGCATGTTTAGTTTGGTAGAAGCTCAATTTTAACGTGTTATACAGTTACTTGTTTCTTATGCACTGCCAGCTAGCTGAGTCACGTGATCACTACCATGACGGGGTTATGTGGTGTGGTGCAGGTGTTGTTGGTGGGGTGTAGTGCAGGTGTTGCTGGTGGGGTGTGGTGCAGGTGTTGTTGGTGAGGTGTGGTGCAGGTGTTGTTGGTGGGGTGTGGTGCAGGTGTTGTTGGTGGGGTGTGGTGCAGGTGTTGTTGGTGGGGTGTGGTGCAGGTGTTGTTGGTGGGGTGTGGTGCAGGTGTTGTTGGTGGGGTGTGGTGCAGGTGTTGTTGGTGGGGTGTGGTGCAGGTGTTGCTGGTGGGGTGTGGTGCAGGTGTTGCTGGTGGGGTGTGGTGCAGGTGTTGTTGGTGGGGTGTGGTGCAGGTGTTGCTGGTGGGGTGTGGTGTAGGTGTTGTTGGTGGGGTGTGGTGCAGGTGTTGCTGGTGGGGTGGGGTGTAGGTGTTGCTGGTGGGGTGTGGTGCAGGTGTTGTTGGTGGGGTGTGGTGCAGGTGTTGCTGGTGGGGTGTGGTGCAGGTGTTGTTGGTGGGGTGTGGTGCAGGTGTTGTTGGTGGGGTGTGGTGTAGGTGTTGCTGGTGGGGTGTGGTGCAGGTGTTGCTGGTGGGGTGTGGTGCAGGTGTTGCTGGTGGGGTGTGGTGCAGGTGTTGCTGGTGGGGTGTGGTGCAGGTGTTGTTGGTGGGGTGTGGTGCAGGTGTTGCTGGTGGGGTGTGGTGCAGGTGTTGTTGGTGGGGTGTGGTGCAGTTGTTGCTGGTGGGGTGTGGTGCAGGTGTTGTTGGTGGGGTGTGGTGCAGGTGTTGCTGGTGGGGTGTGGTGCAGGTGTTGTTGGTGGGGTGTGGTGCAGGTGTTGCTGGTGGGTGTGGCGCAGGTGTAGCTGGTGGGACGTGGCTCAGTGTTTCGCTTGGTTAGTCAGGTTAAGCACCTCTATGTCTCGCCAGTTACTAGAGTGGCGGGGAGGGCCGTCTTGCCTATGTACGTCGATAACAGGATTCCTAGCCCTGATAGTAAACCAATTTGCAGGTAACGGGGTCCAGGTGTTACAGGTGTAATGGGGTCCAGGTGTTGCTGGTGTAATGGGGTCCAGGTTAGGTTAGGGTGCAGGAGTTCACGATTGTGGAAGAATAGTGTAAAAATTTATGTATACTTGATTTATATTGTATTTTATTAAATAAAGATAAAACAAGTGTGAACATACGAGCCTAGTAAACTGCAGTTTTCAGTAGACACAATGGTACTTCGCCTGTCAGTGTACCACTAACATCACTAGTGTACCCCAAGTGTCCATCTAGTACCACAAGTGTACCACTACCAGCACTAGTGTGACACTACTTGTGTTCATGAGAGAGAGAGAATGTGAGTGAGTGAGAGGAATGTCAGAGGCGATAGGCTACGTGACGCCACTTCCTGCGACTGGATGCTCGGCGCCTCATTCGAGCGTGTCACGTGGAGCCATTCCTCGCTGCCTATCGTTCACCGGAACTATTATTCAATGCTTATTTCTTCCAGTCAATAAGACAGACAGTAGTCTAAGGTATTCGTAGGATATTCAACACCATTGCCTGAACCCCTGAGCCTCCGTCACTTGTTTGAGTTGAAAATACAAGGCGAATTTTCTTCACTAGAACAACACGGCTTGGCGGAGTTGTACATAATGCTTTGGTGGTATGTTCTCTCACACGGTGAGTGACGCTGCCCAATAGTGTACCTTTGGTGGTATGTTCTCTCACAGTGAGTGACGCTGCCCAATAGTGTACCTTTGGTGGTATGTTCTCTCACACGGTGAGTGACGCTGCCCAATAGTGTACCTTTGGTGGTATGTTCTCTCACACGGTGAGTGACGCTGCCCAATAGTGTACCCAGGAGGTAGTCAGCTTGCGGGGTCAGTAATTCGACCCTGGGGGAGGGATAACCTCCATATAAGTCTAACATGTTCTGTATGTCTGTCCCCTCACACAATGAATTATATTTACAAGATAGTTTTTGATTCACATATACTTCATTGTTACTAACAGTTTATAAAGCATGACGATATATGGGCTTATAATTGTATGATCAACCTGACAGCTGGCGGGTAACCTGCACTGCGGGCAATAATAACACGCTCATGGCAATCTTCCTTAATATATTTTTATCTTAATTGTTTTTTACACCAGAATTTTCTACTGGTAAGCAACAAAATCAAAGGCAATTATCACAGGGATACACACAAAGAGGCTTTTCCCCGTGTCTCGGTGCACACACACACACATTTTGGTTCTGAACTTACTTGTATTACGATGTATTAATTAATTATATGGAAAAGGTCAGTCGTTAGCATAATGGGGGGGGGGGGGCTCGATATTCCTAATAGGCCTCCTGGCCTCCTGTATCCAATAATGGTAAACTATTTTGGACGGAACACGTTCCCTCCAGAGGGGCATGGTAGCCTACACGCTAAATATAACCACCAATACACGCTTAGAACATATTTTTCCACACTCAATTTTTATATTTTTCTGTAAAATGTGCTTATATTCCTGGTAAGGATACTTTACTTTAATGTTTCACTTGTACACATACTGTACTTCTATTGCTATCATTACCTCTGAGATCTTCAGAACGCATCATTTTATCATCTTAAAGACCTACAACTCTAATGGATGACCTTAAATCTGAATTACCTATCTATATTTTACACTAACTTAAACCAATCAACCCTATACTGACCTACATCAACCACCCATACTCTGAACTACGTCACTAACCTACACCAACCACCCACCATACTATCCCGGGATACTATCCCGACTGTACCTGGGATAGTCTGTCTCCCCCACACGTCTCTCAATTTTTTTATTATTAATATATTAGGTATATCTGCATTCGTGCAGCTACCCTAGATTATATGAAGGAGTGTACAGTGTATCAAAAAGCTAGCTACGTGATGCTAAAAAATTCCCCATCTTGCAGGATGGTTAGTCATACAGAGGCATGTGATCAGTAGTCAGCACTGGCAGACTTCTGGTGCATTATGAGGATATCAACAGAAGAGTGAATAAGGCAGCAGTGATACTAAAAGTCCCCATCTTGCAGGATGGTTAGTCATACAGGGGGGGATATATGTTTCCATATGCTCTCAAAAATACATTATGACCACTAAATTCTAGGGAAATTACCAAATATTTCAAACTTGACATTATGATACTTGCATAGGAATGTCCATAATTAATAATATTGCTGAAACATTTAACTTAGGCCTATCTCGACCAGCCTGTGTCTGTCTCAAATTTGGGTGAGGTTAGCCCAAAGTATATAGCCTCCAACTTTGGCCAGAGACAAGACATTCTCTCTTATTGATATAGATTTGAATCCTTCACAAAAAGTAGTCAGCTACCAGTGTTATAGACTAAATTTCACGAAAATTACATTATGTCTTCAGTCTTACAATGGTCGTCAGTATATTTTGAACGCGTTCAAATGGGATATATACACGGAGAGGGGTACAGCACGGTGTTCTTGCTGGTTGGTCAATAAGTTATTGTGGTAGCCTTATTATCCCCGCCAGAGGTTGATAGGCCTTAAACCAAATAGCAAAAAAATAAACAACGCCTTCAAGTTACCAGTTACAGAAAATTCTATTGGCAAACACTTCTTGGGAAGGCGGGAGGGATGCGCTTCTAAGTAGTAAGTATAAATTATGGCAGTTATATATTTCAGGAATATGCACTGGTAGGCTCGTGGGTTGTCTAAGGTCACATAAATTTTAAGACTGATATTGAGAGTGATTCCTGGAGCATATAAGCGGTGTGTGGCGCGTTCAAGGTCAGTCATCACCACAACCGCCGCCTATGCTACCCCTCCAACCGTCACCTTGCAGCGTTGCCACCGCCGCCTATGCTACCCCTCCAACCGTCACCTTGCAGCGTTGCCACCGCCGCCTCTGCCACCCCCTACAACCGTCACCTTGCAGCGTTGCCACTGCCGCCTCTGCTACCCCTCCAACCGTCACCTTGCAGCGTTGCCACCACCACAACCGCCGCCTCTGCTACCCCTCCAACCGTCACCTTGCAGCGTTGCCACCGCCGCCTCTGCCACCCCCTACAACCGTCACCTTGCAGCGTTGCCGTCGCCGCCTCTGCTACCCCTCCAACCGTCACCTTGCAGCGTTGCCACCGCCGCCTCTGCCACCCCCTACAACCGTCACCTTGCAGCGTTGCCACCGCCGCCTATGCTACCCCTACAACCGTCACCTTGCAGCGTTGCCACCACCACAACCGCCGCCTCTGCTACCCCTCCAACCGTCACCTTGCAGCGTTGCCACCACCACAACCGCCGCCTCTGCTACCCCTCCAACCGTCACCTTGCAGCGTTGCCACCGCCGCCTCTGCCACCCCCTACAACCGTCACCTTGCAGCGTTGCCACCACCACAACCACCGCCTCTGCTACGCCTCCAACCGTCACCTTGCAGCGTTGCCACCACCACAACCGCCGCCTCCTACCCAGGCCTAAGCGTCTGATGACTTGAGGAACATTAAACTAGTGGCGAGGGCCCCGGGCGAGGCGTGGAAGGTTGCCTGAAGGAGCACACTGGCGAGCTGGAGGATGATATCATCCACGAGTGATTCACCCTGGCCCCGAGGGACCTCCCTCCCGCTTAAGTGGGAGGGAGAGGGGGATGGATGAGGGGGGTGGCTGGGTGGGAGGGAGGTGGCTGGGTGAGAGGGAGGGTAAAGTGAATGCGTGGAAAGGAAGAAGCAGAGAAAAGGATGGCTGGCAAGGGGAGTGAGAGTGGAAGAGGTGGGGTAGGGAGGAATGGAGTGAATGTCAGTGGAAAAGGTAGGATTTGCATTTGGAGGAGGAAGAGGGAGTTAAGTGGGATGGGAAATTGAGGAGTAAAAGAGAGGAGCAGATGGGAAGGGAAGAGGTGGGTTATGTAATAAACAAAGCTGGGTGGGGCCCAGTATACAGGAAGAATTAAATTAACTGTTAAAATCCATAAAAAATGCAGAACATTGAATGAAGATATAAATGAGAGAAATAAAAGACCAAGAAATCATTTATATATAAATAATTTCAGCAGAAGTGGTACTTCTATACATGTATGTTGTACCTATATATGTATATATGCAAGTTGTATCTATATATGTATTACTGGTATGTATGTTGTACCTATATATGTATACTGTATATACATGTGGGCCCGATTTAAATTGGAAGGAAATTTTTGAAAATAACGAAAATCACTTTGCCTGTTAGGCAAATTGGGCCTTGCATACTAGGCCAAGTAGTGCATTCTGGCTATTAGGTACGACATATATATATCATATGATATACATATACTTTTCCAAGAGCAGTTGGTGGGTATAACCGTATTGAAAGCTGCGGTCTAGCCACGCCCTGATATATCTGACATGGGCTCAGATGGACACTTGAAGGCTTCAGTAGCCAGTATAATATATAATGTTTCTCTCTCTATCTCTCCGCTGGTGTGACAGCTCAGTGGTCTCGAAAGATACTTAGATCTGTTAGCTTGTGAGTCACAGCTGTGCCGCATTTCCCACGTGGTGGCCGCTGGCTGTGGTGCATTGTGGGAGCCACACCTTGCTCCCTCTCACCCCCGTCCTCTCTCTCCTCTCTCTCTTTCTGTCTCTGTCTGTGTCTGTCTGTCTGTCTGTCTGTCTGTCTGTCTCTCTCTCTCTCTCTCTCTCTCTGTCTGTCTGTCTGTCTGTCTGTCTGTCTGTCTGTCTGTCTGTCTGTCTGTCTGTCTGTCTGTCTGTCTGTCTCTCTCTCTCTCTCTCTCTCTCTCTCTCTCTCTCTGTCTGTCTGTCTGTCTGTCTGTCTGTCTGTCTTCTGTCTGTCTGTCTGCTGTCTGTCTGTCTGTCTGTCTGTCTGTCTGTCTGTCTGTCTATCTGTCTGTGTCTCTTGTCACCGTGGTGCTTGTATACTCTACTTGTAGATTTATTCTTTGTTCGGTGGTATACTAAAAAGTACAGTGTAATCTATATTTTTTTGTTTCTTAGCCTCTTTCATTTACATATTTAACTTCCTCATTATTTCAACTTAAAGGATAATTCAAATGCAAGTAAATATATTATGAATTTAAATTAAAAATAAGCCCGCAACATCCTGACGGTCGATAGCCGTTACTAAACATCTGCAACGTAGTGCTTTTCAGAATATATTTTGTATAATAAAGAATTGTGTGTTTTGATGTATATATAAGAAGATGCATTACATTGGAGGCTGATAATACAAATAAAATAAGGAAATAAACAATACAGCCACACAGACGCCTATTATACTCTATGCTAATATCCGGTCTGTGAGTTGGACCCCGCCAACGTATTTAGCTTCTTTGTTTTGTCATACTTTTCAATAATGTGGTTAACTTAATTTATATTTGTAATGAAAACAATCGCTAAATAATCGCTAAACAATTAATATGGAATTAAAATATCAAGTAACAATCAATAAGGAAGTAGAAATTTCTAACAATTTCCCCGGCGCCGGCATGTTCGCGCCACTTTTGAACCAATGACAACTGGCGCCATTGTTGCCCAGCCAATCAGAGAAGGCGTGGCTGATGACGTCACGGTCGGTATAAAAGCCCACGACCGGGTCGCATCTTAAACAGTTGAAGAATCGCGAGGGCAGCGTCCACAGTTCCTTGTGATCTCGGCACCAACTTGTTTCCTAAATCCTTGACACTACAACACAATGGTAAGTGTATTGTGTTTGTAAGTGTGTAGGGGAGGGTTGATTTGGGTATATTTGGGCCATTTTCGGCGAGGGATGGTAGGAAACATGGAGTGTTGGCGGAGGTGTGGCCGGCCGGGCCAGGGTGTGGCCGCACAAAGCATTTCCCCGCCATGTATCCTCAAGTTACTCATGATCCTTGTATACTGGGTTGAACTTGTGCGATATTTCCCTAACGGTGCAAGTGGTTGGACACTAGTCCTCCCTTTCACATGCCAAGTCTTTTATCCGTTCGAAGTGCTACGTAGTCGTAATGGCTTGGCGCTTTCTCCGGATAGTTTTTTTCCTTGCTTTTCTTCTGGGAAATTTAAAGATTTATTTCTTTTGAAGGGTGTTGGAGCTAACCATGCTAGCGGGAACCTCGCCCCTGTGGGCATGGAAGGGTAGCCTGAAAGTACTAGTACTAATTTATAATTGTAAATTGTGCTTCTATAGCGGTATGTGACGCAGCTTTAACCTCATCGGCCTCAGTCTGTATTGTATGAACTGAAAGTTAATTTACTTGTTAAAGTAACTTAAAGGGAGTATACAAGTTGGGAGACGTCGTCATCCCGGGGCAGGTGAGCGACATTGGTGATGCGTCTTGTATTGATCTTTGGGGCCGGGTGCAGGTTACTGGGGTGTGGCTGTGGTCACCTAGTTGTGCTTGTGGGGGTTGAGCTCTGGCTCTTTAGGCCCGCCTCTCCACTGTCAATCGCTTTTTCTTGGTGGTGCTTTCTCTCCAGTAGTTGGCTGCTGATTAGAATGTAAACCTCCTCGCCTACATATAATTGCAGGAAGCTGATATTAAGTTGGCTGTAAATTTGCTGTCTGGTACATTATATTTTGATTGGTGTGGTGTAAAGGTCGCCAATTTATTGCTGTTGGTAGGAAAGATTTCAGGAAGTTGAGATAATGTCTACATTACAGGTCATGACTCCTCTTCTTTTAAGTTCCGAAACATTTTTGGGAGAAATTAACAAATTCTAGATAAATTCTATTGAATTTTCTTTCTCAAGACTATCCAAAATATTAACTTTATAATATCTTGGCTTACATTGATTTAAACTATCCCAAGTGTAACCTTGGTTTCAATTACAAGGGCTAAGTTATGAACATTTGGGGTTTTAAAGTATTTAATCAATTTTAGGAATTATTACATTGCTTGATATTGATTAGTGCTAAAGGCTCCTGAAGTGGGAGGTAGTCTCAAGAGGTTAAACACTGGCTTAAATATTTTGTTTAACATGGCAACTGCTACTTTACTGATAAAATGCATAGAGTACTGTATCAATTTCCCAGGCACAGGTCACTTTTGTATGGTTAACTAAAAGTTTAAACCTTATCTAAACTTTACCCAAGGCAAAGGCTAGCTTAACTTTTTTTTAAATTTTATAATTATCTATCCTACATAAATTGTTAAATGATAAATTTCCCTGTATACAACCCAGTTTCCTAACATTCAAATTTTTAGACTTTAGATTAATAGTACAAAGGAAGGTTCCAAGTGAAATTGCCAATCCTTAACTATAGCCTCTGTTCCCCCAGCAGTGAATGGGTACAGTGTTAAAGGAATTGGCAGGTTGTATTCTGGGGAAAATTGGGATTGAGGACCGAAGCCTGAAACGCTGTGCTAGTGGCTTTACTAGAATTTAAGACTTGTACAAAAAAGTGATAGCCTTAAATTTGGCAGTCATTTGTGCTATACTGTATATATGAGGGCATGAAATATACTGCACACATGGCGATAGTTTATCATGGCTGCAAATTTTAAATCTCATATTCTACGGAAATTGGAGCAAACTACTTTTGCATAACCAAATGTAAGAAGCATGTATAGCTGCAGAGGTGACTGGGCAGTAACAAATTGTTTGATGCAATACACCTACTGTATTGGTGTGAAAAAAATCTTGTTTCTAGAAACCATGGATTAATTTAAATTGCTTTTTTCCAGCGTGAGTGCATCTCTGTCCATGTTGGCCAGGCCGGTGCCCAGATGGGCAATGCCTGTTGGGAGCTGTACTGCCTGGAACATGGCATCCAGCCTGATGGCCAGATGCCCTCTGACAAGACCATTGGGGGTGGTGATGTCTCCTTTAATACATTCTTCAGTGAAACTGGTGCAGGCAAACATGTTCCCAGGGCTGTGTTTGTTGATCTCGAACCTACAGTAATTGGTAAGTGAAGTGAATTTTCTTTTGGAACATTTTATCAGTGCCTACAGATGCTAATTTAGCCTAAATTGTTGATAAATTGTGGTAAATCTTTACATTGAAGTAGCATTGGTAGAATAACTGGGTTTTGTAAATATTGGATATTGGCTGGCCCCAGGCATCTTTAACACTCGGTAACTTTGGACCGGACTTACGTCCACTACAAAAATATTTGTATAAAATTCATTTTTTATCCAATCGACCTAGGGATAGTATCAAAATAAGCGCCTTTAGAATGCGCACAATTTGATACCAAAATGAAAGATGTAACATGAAACTTGATGTCTGAACATTTGATTATAAAATAGGTTTTTGGTCAAAATTTTAAAATATTTAAAATTCTATTTATTGCTTTTATGTTGGGACTAGTTTTAAAATGCGTGCATTTAAGTCTTGAACAATTTGATACCAAAATGAAACACAAATTTGTCGAACACTAGAAAGATATAAATAATTGATACACAATTCTTCAGATGAGCTTCCAGAATTAAAATGTTAAAATTCCAGTTATTGCTCTATTATTATGGGACTAGTTTTAAAATACACGCTTTTTTATTGAGAACAATTTGATACCAAAATGAGACTTAACACAAAAATTGATTTTATCAAACTGAAAAAGTATGCACATTAGGTTGCAGTGTACAAATTGGTGCTCGTTCATAGGTAACTAGGCTTTTCTGCGGGGAGGCACTCCAAACATTTGTACGTTATATTCATACACATCTGTAGGGAATTTAATTGCGAACACAATACCAAAATGAGCGACGTAGCACGAGAATCAAGGTGAGAAAGCTGAAACGAGTATACACATTTAGGTGTCGCTGCGCGTTTACCTGCATGCCCGCCTGCACGTTGGGTGCATGGCCCCTAAGTTGACCGCGCACCTGCCCGGTGACCGATAGTGTTAAATATGCACCACCTGATTTTGCATATAGAATACAAATTCTAGCATTTTTCAGTAACTGCAAATCCCTGTCCCTTTTCCTTCAGTTTCCATATGGCCTTCAAACTAGACTCAAAGGCTCCACCCTGCTTGCCCTTACCATTAAAATTTAATTTATGAACTTTGACCTAATAATGTTTATCTTTAAGATAATTGAGGGAGAATATACCCACATAAGCAGCATGACAGCCTGATATTAGTCTACACTAGGCATGAATTCTCAATAGCCACCCTTTATTAGGTTGGAAGGGAAGCTGGCAACAACTGGCATCTATTTTAAGATGTATAAAAAAAACTAGGGCACTTAATGACACTAGTATGAGGAAATTGAAAGCAAATATTGAGACATTTGGTGTAAATGAAATGATTGGTAATGGTTGGTGGATTTGAGGAAAACTTTAAACAAAAATGCTGAAATTTCATAATAGGTTATGAAACATTTCTTACGTATGTAAGAACAGTACTTAAATGTGCCTCTGTAAGGAGATTGTTGGTGTTATATAATCTGAAAGATTGTTTTATTGGAGTTGGCTGTAGGATTTGAGTGCTAGGAAGGGAAATAGTTTTGCAAGAGGTGTACCGAAAGAAAATTTGCCATTTGGAGACAGGTTTTTAGTAAAGACACTTTAAGGTGAAGCAAGAAAAATTAAATGGAGCCAGACTGAATGCTAATGTGAAAAATGAAAGGGTAATAAGTGATGGAGTCCAATAACTATGCAAAGCTTGGGTTTTGTCGTGCCTAAAAGTTAAAAAGATGGAAATTTAAAGATAGGTTAGATAAGACTTGCAGGCAAATAAATGTTATGGAGGTTGGGAGATCATAAGCCAATATTGCCAGAATGTGGCTCTATCATATTGCATTTTATCACTGCTAATCAGGTTGTAAAGGAAACTTAAATCTCTAAGATGATAAATGTAGCTGCTAGATGGCAAGATTGTGGACCCCATTTGGGGGTAGAATGAAATGACATTGAATGACTGGAAAAGTATAAGTTGACTTTAAGAGGTTGAATTATAGGAGGTTAAAGTATGAAAGGGGATGGCCTAGTATTTTAGCTGGGGGAAGGAAGTAGATTGGATATGCAGATCTAGATCACTTGATTATAGGGTAAGGTTAGCTAATTATGAACTGGGAGGCTACATAATTGGTCATGAAATATGAATAGCAGTGTTAGTAGAGGGAATGGATTAGTTTCAGAATCTTAAAACCACTTAAAATATTATGATTCTTGCTTATGATTATGATAGTTTGCATTTGGTGTACTTGTCTTTGTTAATGAAATTGCACTGGATTGTGAATATAGTTGTGAAAGGAAGAGTTGTCATTGAAGACTATTCTGTATTTGTAGCTTACTAGGGGAAGGTGATCGAGAGAGAAATGGGAATGTTAAGTGTTAAAGGAATTAAATTTTACTCCTGTGTCCATACGTCGAAGATTGAATTCGTGTGAAAAGGATCAAGGGCTAATGAGAAAGTGGTGTGGCATGATTAAATGATTTAAGGGGATAAATACAATACACTTGCACAAAGAGGAAATCTTAGAAAAGAACCTATGGTAACCAAACCTGACACTAGAGATTGGAGACTACATTTTTGTCCATCCTGGACCATTTGATAATGCTTCCAACCTACTAGTACTGTGCTCTACCTTCGCTTCTTATCTGAACTAGACTCCTAATACCCTTCGTCCTCTTGACAATAAAGCTTGCCTTTCGTCAGAGGGACTAGTCTGGTGGCATACATCCGATTCTTCTTTAATTGTCTTGTTTTGAACTAGGTATGGACTCTAGGCTGGAGCTGAATATTCCAGGATTGAACTGACATTAGTGGTATAGTCCTGAATGATCTGTTACACAAGGTTTCTAAAGGCAGTTCTTATGTAACACTTCATACTAATCTTGTTCACACTTCTAATGCTGGTGATGTTCCTTTCCTGTTTGTCTTGTCCTCTCCAATACTTTGAGTAATCTTGGCTGTGCACTTAATGACACTCAATGAACACAAGTGTCAAGTCTGCAGACACAACAATGCTCCGTTCTGTCAATGTTAGGGTTTCTAATCATTCTATTGATCTTCTAAAATCTTTCCTGCCTCTACTGCTAAGTCTTGTCGAATCTGCTCTAATACACAACCTACCCAACATGAACCTAAATCCTGGCTTTGTAGCTGTTGAGTTTTCCCTTTCACAGTACTACTCAGATTTTGTAACTTTCTAACAAACATAACCTAACATAAGGTTATCTTTCTTTTTCTTTCATTACCATTTACTTTTATTACCTCCTTCATACCCTTAGCCCTATCTTTTGCCTCACTTTTACCTACCTCCAGGATTTCCTCGCCTCTTTCTTGCCTTATTTATACCCATGCCTTTCTAGTATCTTCACATTCGACTTGATAATGGTCCAGGTCGGACCGAAACGTAGTCTTTTCAATTTCTAGTGTGTATTGGTAAACATTCTTCAGCCACGTTGTGACTTCTGCATAACCGATGGTAGGCAAATGTTTAACTTTGAAATATCACATGGAACAATATATAAAATGTTTTTGGCTATTACTCCCCAGCCTCCTGGAGAGACAGGTTTGGAGCAGTGTCTGATATAAATTATTTACTGGCAGCCAATCTGCTTGCAAGTATGCTATTGTTACAAGGTTGATTTGCTCAATTTCTCCAAAAATGCAAGCGACTGCAGATGAAATGGGTTAAGCCATTTTTGGATTACAATGACTAATCCAAATTACAACCATTGGATTATGGCTGTACATGTAATTTAAATGGTAAATGTTTTAGGCTTAGCTTTCAGTTAGATGTGCTTTAAAATGGCCTCGTCTTATGACTGAGGTATGAAAATGCAAGCAATCTGTTTGCTGGAACCATTGATAATACTTGTGTAGGCTACAATTATTTTTCTTGAAAAGTAGTCTTACGTTTATTATTATTTTGCAGATGAAATCAGAACGGGAGTCTATCGTCAGTTGTTCCACCCTGAGCAGCTAATTACTGGCAAGGAAGATGCTGCAAATAATTATGCCCGTGGCCACTACACAATTGGAAAGGAAATTGTTGATATTGTACTTGACCGCATTCGCAAACTAGCCGATAACTGCACAGGTCTTCAGGGCTTCCTAATTTTCCATTCATTTGGTGGTGGCACTGGTTCAGGCTTCACTTCTCTCCTGATGGAAAGGCTTTCTGTTGACTATGGTAAGAAGAGCAAGTTAGAATTTGCAATTTACCCAGCTCCCCAGGTAGCTACTGCTGTTGTTGAACCTTACAATTCCATCTTGACGACCCATACTACTCTAGAACACTCAGACTGTGCCTTCATGGTTGACAATGAAGCCATATATGATATCTGCCGCAGAAATCTTGACATTGAGCGCCCAACCTACACCAACTTGAATAGGCTGATTGGTCAGATCGTCTCTTCAATTACTGCCTCTCTTCGTTTTGATGGTGCTCTTAATGTAGATCTTACAGAATTCCAGACCAACTTGGTCCCCTACCCAAGGATCCACTTCCCACTGGTAACTTATGCTCCTGTAATTTCTGCCGAGAAGGCTTACCATGAACAGTTGTCTGTATCTGAAATTACAAATGCCTGCTTTGAACCTGCTAACCAGATGGTAAAGTGTGATCCTCGTCATGGAAAGTACATGGCATGTTGTCTGCTCTACCGTGGAGATGTAGTGCCAAAGGATGTCAATGCTGCTATTGCTACAATTAAGACAAAAAGGACCATTCAGTTTGTAGATTGGTGCCCTACTGGATTTAAGGTTGGAATAAACTACCAGCCACCTACTGTAGTACCTGGTGGAGATTTGGCCAAAGTTTCTCGTGCAGTGTGCATGCTGTCAAACACCACTGCAATTGCAGAAGCATGGGCTCGTCTGGACCATAAGTTTGATCTTATGTATGCTAAGCGTGCATTTGTTCACTGGTATGTTGGAGAAGGTATGGAAGAGGGAGAATTTACCGAAGCCCGTGAAGATCTTGCTGCCCTAGAGAAGGATTATGAAGAGGTTGGTGTTGACTCTGCTGACGCAGAGGGTGAGGAAGAAGGGGAAGAGTACTAGAGTACACTAGACCATAGGACAATTCTTCTAAAACTGTCTTAATAAAGATAAAAATTAATTATTTATAATTACCCTTTTAGTATGGCATTTATAATTAAAACATTTTAGTGGAGCTGGAACTACGAATTAGTGCTATAAATCAAAATTGAATATTGACTGGAAAAGTGAACATTTCATAAACTTCTGCCAGGCAGGACTGGCAGATTGGTTAATTATAACATTGTTACTGCTAGTTATGAACAGGGTAGTGAAAACAGTATGTAGCAAAACAATGTAATCTGATAGGCAAATTGCGCGTTTGTCACGGAAAAGCATCGTTGTTCCATTAATTTATTGCGGTTGTTCCGCCCGCTCGTCCCTATCCCAAATCCTTATCCTGATCAGATGTTAGATTGAATGAGAGATTAAGCCGCCGAAACGGTGGTATCCTGTATCCCTTCATAGTGCTATATATAGTCGTAATGTTTTGGTGCTTTCCCCCTGATCATTCCTCTTCCCTCCCGTCCCCCTCTCCCTCTCCTGCCGTCTCTCCCTACAGGAGGGAAGAGAGTCTGGGACTGAAAGATTGGATTGATTGATAAAGATTAAGCCACCCAAGATGGTGGCACGGGCATGAATAAACCCGTAACGGGGGCCTTATGAGCCTATTTAACAGTATCGATGAGATGATACTGGAGATCTGTGGAGGTGCGACTGCACCCCTGCATGATGGGAGATGTCTCCCGGAACCAAATGGTGACGAAATGGTGTGGGACTGAAAGTGAGGGAACCCTGTTAGGTATGTGGTGGAGGTGAGGGCTAAGGAGCGTGGGGGGGGGTTAGGGAGGTTAAGTCAAGCCTCGTTAGCGAGGCCGTCACTCCTCACGGTCTGAGTGGCTCCTAACTGCCGTAACAGGGAATATATTAGCGCCAAAGCATCGGGTCATTTAGAGTGGGGACATGACCATGACGTAACAATACTCACACGTATTGATCGACTGAGTTGACAAGGAAAGGCTGTTAAATATGGAATGAGTCTGGGAGTGAGGTAGGGAAGACGGCCCCAGCAGTGCCTGTCCTCGACAACGTTAAAAATGCTACAATTAAAACAATCCAGCGGAGGTCTAGAGGCTAAGACCCGGAGCTGAAACTCGACTCTCTCAATAGCTAGCCGTTTTCACATAGATGGCATTAATGTGTGGTAATGGCGGCGTAGTGGCAGGGAGTGGAGAGTGGAGGATGAGTGTGGGTGAACCTCACCTCTCCCTCCCACCACACGCTCTCCCAACACCCCCATTCAGCC
>WNGS01092210.1:37449433-37502900 GCA_020271785.1 Procambarus virginalis | reverse complement strand
AGGTGTGTCATCTGTTCGTCTGGTGAGTTGTGTCTTAAGAAACCTAGATAAAGAGGACTTGAGAACGCTCTTTACTCTTGAGTATGCAGCACCGGTAGGGAGTTCACACCGAAAAAGAAGCATACCTTAAAATGAGAAAAGTGCAGAGAAATGCCACTAGACTTGACGCAGAACTGAAAGAAATCACCTACAATAAAAGGCTGTGGGAGCTCAAACTCGTCCACGTTGTAGGAAAGGTGAATCACGGGGGATATGATAACAACGTACAAGATACCAAGGAATGAAATGGGAGAACAAATAGGTAATGTTCAATGGGAGAAATGATAGGAGTGTACGGGTGGAAGCTGTACAGATGAGCTGGAGACGTCATGAAAAGCTTCTGCAACATAAGAGTGGCAAGTATGAAAGTGGCAAGCAAGAAAGGAGCACACGTACTAGGGGACACAGGTGGAAACTGAGTGCCCAAATGAGCCACAGAGATATTAGAAAGAACTTTTCTAGTGTCAGAGTGGTTGACAAATGGAATGCATTAGGAAGTAATGTGGTGGAGGCTGACTCCATACACAGTTTCAAGTGTAGATATGGAGTCCAATAGGCTCAGGAACCTGTACACCTATTGATTGACGGTTGAGAGGCGGGACCAAAGAGCCAGAGCTCAACCCCCGCAAACACAACTACGTGAGTAAGTATATGAAACGGTCTATGGTAGGAGATCGTTGAGACAAATACAAAAAAATAACAGCTTTCAAAAGGAAATTTGACGAAAAACAGGAGAAATTCAAAGTTATTTCGTTTCTTGATTAGATGATGGAAAGGCGGGGGCAAGGTAGCAATTGATCGACACTGTAAAACACACGAAAGTGAACGTATGTGAGTACACACACACGGAGCTCTGGTAGCTGATTGGACAGCGCGCGGGACTCCTTATCATGTGGCCCGGGTTCGATTCCCTGACTAGGTAGAGACAAATGGGCAGAGTTTCTTGCACCCCTGATGCCCCTGTTACCTAGCAGTAAATAGGTACCTGGGAGTCAGACAGGTGTTACGGGCTGCTTCCTGGGGGAAAAAAATGAATAGTAACAGTTGATTGACAGTTGAGAGGCGGGACCAAAGACCAGAGCTCAACCCCCGGAAGCTCAACTAGGTGAACACACATAAGTACACGTTAGTGATGGTGTGCGTGACGACATGCGTGATCACGTGCGTGTAAGTGTCGAGTAATGAGGAAAGTAACGTGCGGAGGGCAGTAACCGGAGCATTACTGACACTTTCTCCAGCCGGATCATTCATCGCACCTCATGGGCGATGCGTCTAGGCGTGCTATCACCCTCGACTTGCTAACACGCTGGGGCTTGCTGACGCCCTGGGCGTACTGGCACCCTGGGAGTACTGACGCCCTGGGCGTACTGGCACCCTGGGCGTACTGGCACCCTGGGCGTACTGCCACCCTGGGCGTGCTGACGCCCTGGGCGTACTGGCACCCTGGGAGTACTGACGCCCTGGGCGTACTGGCACCCTGGGCGTACTGGCACCCTGGGCGTACTGGCACCCTGGGCGTACTGCCACCCTGGGCGTGCTGACGCCCTGGGCGTACTGGCACCCTGGGAGTACTGACGCCCTGGGCGTACTGGCACCCTGGGCGTGCTGACGCCCTGGGCGTACTGGCACCCTGGGAGTACTGACACCCTGGGCGTACTGGCACCCTGGGCGTACTGCCACCCTGGGCGTGCTGACGCCCTGGGCGTACTGGCACCCTGGGAGTACTGACGCCCTGGGCGTACTGGCACCCTGGGCGTACTGGCACCCTGGGAGTACTGACGCCCTGGGCGTACTGGCACCCTGGGCGTACTGGCACCCTGGGCGTGCTGACGCCCTGGGCGTACTGGCACCCTGGGAGTACTGACACCCTGGGCGTGCTTGACACCCTGGGCGAGCTGATACCCTAGACGTGCTGACCCTGGGCGTACTGACGCCCTAGAGCTGACACCCTAGACGTGCTGACACCCTGAGTGTGCTGAGCTTGGGATAACTCTGACAACTTTGGGGTGCTGGAGGATGGGCAGCCACCGTCACCACAGTGTTAGAGTCGTGTGCACGGTGAAGGTACTGCACATGACGTACTGAAGAGACCCGAGACGACGCATACGTTATTCAACTCATTATTCAAGATGTTATTCAACGTTATTCAATACATTCCGTGAGTTACTCTATGCTATATTCCACACATTATCTACAAAGTGATACAAGGACGTAAGCGCGGAGACACTGGTAATGATACTAAACCATTACTTCTCAGACGGTGACGTAATTCTTTTTTTTTGTCTATATAAACGGCAGTGAATGTGTGTGTGTGTCTGTGTTTACTATTTGTGCCTGCAGGATTGAGCTATTAGCTCTTGGACCCCACCCTTCTAGCCGTCGATTGTATTGGCTACCGATCTATTTTCCTCTATCATATCCTCTATGATAGACACTACACACTGCTATAATGTGCTGAAGGAGCCTAGCATGTACGCGTTGAGTCACTGTATTGCAGCAAGGATCTGTACCTCTTACATGTCCACTTACGAGGTCTCTACCTCGTACCTCCATCATGGCGGCTTAGTGGGTATTTACTAACGTTTACATCCTCCAATGCACTACGAGATCGTAGGGTTTAGGAGACCGTATGCTCTGTAAGAACAGTTTCCTTTTGCCTAAATTTTTTTGATTTCTGGGGTTAGGGTATTTTTAGTTTAGAAATGAGACGATTAATCTCCATCGATATTAGAATCGTTAGAAATTTTAGTATCGTCCTATCATTAATTTTTAATTTAGACAAATTCATTTCAGTACTTTTTCAAATTCAAATTCAAAACCTTTATTCATAAATGCCTGTACTTTTAGAGTTAAATTAATTTACACACAATTTCAGTACTTTATTTACATAAGAGACAGTAATAATAATAATAATAATAATAATAATAATAATAATAATAATAATAATAAAACAAGTTATCATTATAATTATATGCTGTATAATTTTGATTTAGGTTTAGAAGTTTTATTTGTTAGCTTTTTACACTAATCATTAGAGTTGTAGGTGGAGGGAACAGGTGCTACAGATGTAGAACAATAATTCTCAGTAAACCAATTGTTCATATCACATGAACCTGAGCCGTAAACCGTAATGAGCCGTAAACCCTAAATGTTATCATTGATCCTGCCTCGGAAAAAATTTAATATTTTGTCTGCAGAGTAACCCTCCTGCCTGCCTATCCACACACAATAAATACAATCAAAAAGTATTAAATTATTGTATTCTTAATTTTCTTGAATTTTATGTCAATATGAAACCTCATTAAATCAACCCTCATGCTGAGTCCACATAAAACTTTAAGAGTGTCTGTAATCCAGTTTACAAGAAAAAATTTATGTTTACAGAAATAAAATAGTGTATATGCATATTATTCTATATTTCAGTACATTGGTCACAACTATTGTTGCCCTTAATGCCCAACATCAACAACCTGTCAATAGTTTTAGCATGAAGGTTTGCCCATATTACTCGCCAGTTAAATAGTGGATATGCCTCTTCTACTCTCGAAACTATGTGGGAGCAGAACATCATACACGTGTTTACTGTTCATTATTAAAAATTTTCAACATTACAAATCCGCCTGAGAACATCAATTGCACAAGAATAAAAATGAGGTGAAATAAAGGCAAGGTCGGTATACTCTGGCATATGTAACAACTAGCTAACACTTATTTTACAAAAAAATAATGTGTAAAATAACAAAATTGATGAGTGCAGGAATGGACTACTTATGATGCTTCAGTTAGCAAAACTAGGTGTTACACCAGCGCTGACTAGGAGGGGTGGGGGGTGGCTTAATGGACCAATTGAACTTGTTAGTGGTCATAAAAGAGATTAATGTCTCATATTTAGTCCTACATTAGACATAGCAGCAGTTGTTGTTGTGGTGTGGTTGCAAGGGAATTATGGTTGATGAGGTTGGGAAATTTGATGGAGGGTGATTGGGAAATCTAAACTGGTTACTGGGGAGTGTGCTGTCTGGATTGTTGACACACCCAAGAGCACACACACACACACACACACACACACACACACACACACACACACACACACACACACACACACACACACACACACACACACACACACACACATTTTTGTAAACAGAGTGGTAGACGGTTGGAACATGTTAATTAAGTGAGAAGGTGGTGGAGGCCAAAACCGTCAGTAATTTCAAAGCATTATTTGACAAAGAGTGCTGGGGAGACGGGACACCACGAGCGTAGCTCTCATCCTGTAACTACACTTAGGTAATTACACTTAGGTAATTACACACACACACACACACACACACACACACACACACACACACACACACACACACACACACACACACACACACACACACAGGGGCCTCGCAGCCCCTATGCGAGGGGGGACTGCGTAAAATGGGCAGTTTCTTTCACCCTGATGCTACTTTTTACCTAGCAGTAAATAGGTACGTGGGAGTTAGACAGCTGCTATATACTGCTTTCTGGGGATGTATGTGTGTGTGTAATTAGCTAAGTGTAGTTACAGGATGAGAGGTACGCTCGTAGTGTGTACTCACCTGGTTGTACTCACCTAGTTATGCTTGCGGGGGTTGAGCTTTGGCTCTTTGGTCCCGCCTCTCAACCGTCAATCTACTGGTGTACAGATAGCTGAGTTTCTCGAGCTCTATCATATCTACATTTGAAACTGTGTATGGAGTCCACCTCCACCACATCACTTCCAAGTGCATGACATTTACTAACTACTCCGACACTGAAAAAGTTCTTTCTAATGTCTATGTAACTCATTTGGGTACTGAGCTTCAACTTATGTTCCCTTGTGCGTGTACCACCCGTGTTAAATAATCCATCTTTGTCTACCCTGTCAGTTTCCCTGAAAATTGTGTATGTGGTGATCATGTCTCCCCGAGCTCTTCTGTCTTCCAGCGACGTAAGGTGCACTTCACGCAGCCTGTCCTCGTAACTCATGCCTCTTAGTTCTGGGGCTAGCCTAGTGGCATACCTCTGAACTTTCGTCTTGTGCTTGACAAGGTACGGGTTCCATGGTGGGGCCGCATACTCCAGGATTGGCCTTACAAACGTGTTATACAAGGTTCTGAAAGATTCCTTACACAGGTTTCTGAAGGCAGTTCTGATGTTAGCCAGCCTTGCATATGCCGCAGACGTAATTGTGTGTGTGTGTGTGTGTGTGCGCGCGCGCATGTGCGTGTGTGTGTGTGTGTGTGTGTGTGTGTGTGTGTGTGTGTGTGTGTGTGTGTGTGTGTGTGTGTGTGTGTGTGTGTGTGCGCGTGTGCGTGTGTGTGGACGCGCGTGTGCGATGTAAGGGGAGAACGCCTGCTGGTGTAAACATGAGTGTGTGTGATGGGAGGGTGATATACCTGCCACGCACTAGTCTCCATTACTCAGTGAAAGTTTACCACCACCACCACCACCACCATCACCACCACCACCACCACCACCACCATCACCATCACCCCCACCATTAACCTCTGCACTTTTTATTTTTTTATGCTTCGCATGTTGTGGATTCCAGGCCGGTGCTGCATATTCCGACATTGGTCTAATTAGAGCTGAGTAGAGTGTCTTGAGCGGGTCCTGGTTTAGGTTTCTGGACGATGTTCCGATGTTCACCTGCGTCCCCCATCTGTTGCTGACGTCACCCTGCTTCTGCTCTTCCTCCTCCTCCTTCTCTTCCTTCTCCTCTATCTTTCCTCCTCCTTCTGCCCTCCTACTCCGGCATCACTCCAGCACACACCATTGTAACCTCTCAGAATGTTCGGTAATATGTTTATTGCTTGTGATGTGTGTCTATGGATGTATTAACACGATGTACTGAACGGGGTGAGAATAGCTTGAGCTACCTCATCCCTTTGTGTGTATTTTACCTCAATAAACTTATTTCAATTTCAATTCAACCATTGTAACATCTGATATACAGTATATATAATGTTCTTAACATTTGTCGAATGGGATTTTACTCTTGATCAATCTCTGGTGCCTTGCTGTTGTGGTCTATTATGTGCCAGTATTTTATATTATATAATTACCCTGATTTGAAATCAGAATTGAATCTGGTCTTGAGCTGCGATTGCGTATTAAAGTCAAATTTGATTGTCACAGTTTTTTCATTTGAAGTTTCATTACTCTCACATTGCTAAAAGTGATAAAATGAAACAATTGATGCATGAAGTAAGTTAGCGTGACCCCAATCACTTGATCTGGACGGTAGAGCGACAGTCTCGCATCATGCAGGTTGGCGTTCAATCCCCGACTGTCTAAGTGGTTAAGCACCATTCCTCCCTACCCCCACCCCGAATTCTTTTTCTAATCCCTTCCAAATGCTATATCGTCGTATTGGCGCTTTCTCCTGATAGTTTGGTTCCCTTGAGCCAAGGAATATATAACCAAGAAGTATGAGGTTAAGCAAGGTGAAGCATGGGCCAGTACGCCTTTTGTAGTACCTTAATTCTTATGTTGTTATCATGGCTTGAGCAGTGTGCTGCATATTATGCTTTGGTCGTGAAGATGGTGGAATGTACCCGAGTGTGAACTGGCTGTTAATGCTTGGTTGAGACTGTTGCTTGACAAGTAGTGCTTCGGCGATGTCAATCTTCCATTGTTGTATTTACCGATTATTTCCATGTTGTTTCAGGATACAGTAGATTCAGGATAACTTACCGTTACAAAGTAACATTTGCATTTGCTCCAAAAACGCAAACTGTCATGCAGTAATTATAGTACCTATATTGGCCTTTCAAATTTCAATTGAACAAAATGTAACTCTTGTATACAAGAGTGGCCATTATGTAGCTTCCAGCCATAGTGTATGCAGGCTCACTCCTGCCTGTAGGCCCAACCACTTGGGCTGGACGGTAGAGCGACGGTCTCGCTTCATGCAAGTCGGCGATCAATCCCCGACCGTCCAAGTGGTTGGGCACCATTCCTCCCCTCCCCCGTCCCATCCCAAATCCTTATCCTGACCCCTTCCAAGTGCTATATAGTCGTAGTGGCTTGGCGCTTTCCCCTGATAGTTCCATTCCATTCCTGCCTGTAGGATGGGCGGGATAACACCATAAATGTACTTGCTGGTCAATATACCCTGATGTAGCCTATAGTAGCCTCTCTAGACGAGTAAGTTAGGACCGCTGGACGGTGAACGTGTCACGTGACTGTTGGTCAGGCTGGCTGGGTCAATATTTAGTAGTTTAAATATGAAAGAGAAACATTTCTTAAGGTTTGTCAGTCTTTTGCCTTAATAGATCTGTTTAGTATAATGGTGTGGTTAGCAGTGTTTGTTGTGCTAGTTCACGACAGTTTTGTTAGTTTATATGATATATTTCTCACACATTTGTGATAATACCGTGAGAGCCTGGTGTAGATACACTCCGGGCTGTTGTTATAGATTCAGCTACTCTGAACAAGTTCCAAATAGCACGGGCTATGGTGACGCCGTAGCTTACCTGGCACAGGAGCGGGGCAAGTAGCACGGGCTATGGTGAGCCAGTAGCTTACCTGGCACAGGAGCGGGGCAAGTAGCACGGGCTATGGTGAGCCCGTAGCTTACCTGGCACAGGAGCGGGGCAAGTAGCACGGGCTATGGTGAGCCCGTAGCTTACCTGGCACAGGAGCGGGGCAAGTAGCACGGGCTATGGTGAGCCCGTAGTGGACTTATGTAGCACCGAAGCGGTGCTTACTCCGAGCTGCCCCAGTTCTGGCTATATGCGAGTGCTGGCCTCGTCCCCCCTCCCCCCCCCTCACACCCCAGACACATCATGGTCTGACATGGTCACCACCATGGCTGACCTCCCAGTCGTGGGTCAGCCCGTTACTTCGTGCTGAACTTCCGTCCACTTCAGTCCCATCCACCGGCCCCTGTCTACCGTATGGGTTGACGCGTGTTGGGCCACTCTTGCACCTTATTTAACTATTTCAACTGTACCCGGGTACAGGTTATTATAACAACTGTGCACTAGTGTGCCTTATAAGAAATGCTCTATTATTATATCAGGGTGAAGATATAACTCTTGGTATTAGATTTTTTGTTTCTATTGCAGCTCATCGTTCTGAAACTATAGTATTTACAGTAACTATTTTGTCGAACGTATCAATATGTAGTGATGGATCACCGGTAATTAACTTCTTGTACTTTTAATTTTATCATCCAGGAAAAAAATAAAGCTAAACGGTGACTCGTCGTCACTCACCGTGTACGTCTGGGTGCTCAAGAGATTCGTCAGTCACCCTTTTTTTTCTGGATGCTCAGGAAAACCTCCCCGTGAGTTACCATTACTCCTGGGTGCTCATGAGAGACTGGTCCCCACATGGGCCGGACATTTGACGATCGTCTGCTCTTGTGTCCACAACTGGCTTCACTTTCTCTCCGAAATCAACTTCACTCCGGCAGCAATGGTCTTTCATTCATATATATTTATATATGCGAACAAGCCTGAATGGTCCCCAGGACTATATGCAATATATGACTATATATTTATATATATATATTTTTTTTCCCGAGGGGCGAGTTTATTGGGCAGCGCCACTCGTCCTGCGAGTAGACACACCGCATAATCGCATATACAACACCCTCAAACGGAAAGAATCCAGCTAAATATATATTTATTTGTGATTGTTGAATTGAATCTGTTAACATAATTGAATTAAAACATTATTTATGTTTAGGTGTATATTTTTTAAATTAGCGTTGTCAGGGACAGGAAACCTGTCCCTGAGACTTATCGAGGTCCCCTTAGGACAACTATTGACCCTCTTCAGGATGCAACCCACAACAGGTGTCTAACTCCTGGGCACCTGTTTTACTGCTAGGTGAACAGAGGCATGAGATAAAAGGAAACGTGTCTAATTCTATTTGTTCTGCTCGGAGATTGATCCCAGGTCTCAGGTCCCGGTTGTCAGCCAAGGACGTAGAAGTCCTCTTTCTTACAAGAAGCAAGTCTTCAGACGTACGAGAATTGGTGTGGATCAGCTGATGGCTGTATAAGAAGAGGCTAACTGAAGTTCTTAGGCACTGGATGGTGCACTAGATGGGTCAGGTCCACTTCCCCCCCCTCCCCCCTACACCCTCCCCCCCCCATTAACGACCCCTTCTCCACCCAGCCATACACCACTAACCCCCATTCCATCCTCTCCTCCACCCAGCCATATCCCAGCCCGTGTCATGCATGGCCATGCTCCACGGCCTGACACATTCTTTCCCAACACGACAGTCGTCCTCAGCCACCCGGCCAGCCTCGTGACTCCATGGATCTCCACTCTCCTAACTGGCTCCTCTGGATTGGCGTCCCAGCTCTTCCACTCTTGTCACCGTCTTCAGAGTTCGTCTTATAGTTCCGCAGTTCCGCAAAGCTCGTTTCTGATTGTTACACCCATGTATTCTTGCCCGAAACGCTTTGCGTAATAGTGGCTTTAGGCATTGTTTGTACTAGCTCTATCTATAAATCCATAAATCTTTGTAAAATCTCTTGTATGTATGTACGTTACCTAAATAAACATTTATTATTTTATTTATTTATTTATTTTATGTATATATGTCGTTAGGTTAACGTAGATTTGCATATGTTTAGCTTCGGTTGGCTTGGGTCGAACTAGTTTGGGTTAGGTAAGGTTGGGTAAGATTTGTGGGGCTTAAAGTCCGTTGGCAAACCGTTTGAGAAACCATGTGACACGTGCACGTAGCAAAGAAATTTTCACTCCGGGATTTTATTTCCACTGAATATATTCTGGTTATATGTGTTGACCCAGTGTTGCCGCCCTCCTGGTGTATGCCAGCCCGTTCACACCATTTGCCACTCTCACACAAAAATGCAACTTTTTTGCTTAATCAGAATGGCGTGAAACTAAGCAACCATCTCAAGATAACCTCAAGATAACCCACCTAGCTTACTGAGGCCGAGCTGTAGATGACTTCCCCCCTCCCCCCCATATATAAACATATATGGTTTACACAAAAGACTTTACTCACTACATGCTTCGATAATGTTATTGTATAACCATTGTATGATAGCAATGTAACTACAGCACACTTTAGGCTAGTGAAAGACATACAATGGCTAACTATTGCCAGAGTCTACCCTGAAGCCACTTCCATTTTCTGTAATGACTTACATCATTTAACACCGACGGTCTCCGGAGGAACTCAAGTATATTTTCTGGAGACCGAGATATTATTTTTTCCTTTGTAAGCAAATAATTTATATTACCATATACAGTATTAAAATATATACGATACGTGACCAAAAAAGTTACTTAACATACACCTCATGGAGCGGCATGTGTCTACCTAATGGTGTTACTTAGGCATGTTACTAAGTGACGTCATGTTACTAAATACATGACGTCACAAAGCTTGCTGGATACACCAAAACCTGCTACAGTTTTCATTCTAAATAGATACAGTCATCAGGACATATGGAGGGAGCTTTTGACAAGCCGCTGGCTTCCTATCCTCGGCGAGGCTATTACTGGGATGGTGGCTCATACAATGGCCACCATTGTACGTTGGAAATGTAATGGCCAAGCCATTACAACTATATAGCACTTGGAAGAGGGGTCAGGATAAGGATTTGGGATGGGACGTGGGGGTAGGAATGGTGCCCAACCACTTGGACGATCAGGGATTGAACGCCGACCTGCATGGAGTTTTTTTTTTATTATTATTATTTTCTACCACAAACGTGGCTACACATTTACAGTGCTAACCAGCATATATACATTTTCTTCTGTCATCCATGGACAGGGTGAGAGATTTGTTAAACATATAATTCAGTGATTTATTGAAGAATCAACCACAGAAGGTGATTTCCTGCCCGAAACGCATTGCGTAATAGTGGCTTTAGGCATTGTATGTACTAGCCTATCTATAATTCGATCCATTAACGTAACATCACTTGTATGTATATACCTTACCTGAATAAACATATTTATTTTATATTTATTTTTTATAGTAGTGCTTTTAAAATGCTAATGTAATCTACATAAATACACAAATTTACGTCTGTCCTACATAAACAGTGTTCGAGGTGTCTTTTTACATAATGTCACTAATGTGCGTTTACAAAGGTGAAACGTAATTCTAACCAACTTCCACATATCCTGCATGCAAATACACACGCATATACATATATACCTACACATATCCACATATATACATACACC
Source organism: Procambarus virginalis (assembly GCA_020271785.1). Classification (NCBI taxonomy): domain Eukaryota; kingdom Metazoa; phylum Arthropoda; class Malacostraca; order Decapoda; family Cambaridae; genus Procambarus; species Procambarus virginalis. The sequence goes on along the minus strand of WNGS01092210.1, from coordinate 37,491,659 downwards.
TATGTCTCTCCAACTTTGACAGGGCAAAGATAGCTTCTATTGTGCATGGAGGAGACCGTCGCTCTACCGTCCAACACAAGTGTAGAGCATAAGAATTGTTTTAAATATTCGTGTGTATAAAGTAGTTATAAAAATTCAAATATCTTCCGACCTATTTTTTGTCACATTTTCTTTAAAAATTATGAACTGAGTTCGCTTCCACAGCTTTCTCTTTTAGTTCATTCCATTTTCAACTATTCTTAAGTTTAACAATTATCTTCCAAACATCTCTGTGGTTTATCTGTTTCTCAAGCCTTTATTCATGTCTTCTAGTACTGTTGGTATTTATTGTGAACATTTCCTTATTCTTTCTTGCTTACCCCTAAGTAATTTATACGTCTTTATCGTGTCTCCTCTCTCTATCAGCAGCAGTCGTGTCTTTTCCTCATCCTATATCCGTTGCACTTTGGGACGATCCTCGTTTGAAATCTCACAATCTTTTCAAGATTCCTTATTATGATATTTCATATAGCGGCTCCAGAATGAGGCGGCATACTCCAGGACTGGTCTCACGTACGTGGCATACAGTAATCTGAATGCCTTCTTATTAGGTTCCTGAGCGATGTTTTGATTTTTGCTAGTAGAGAGTATGCTGCTGACGTTATCTTATTTATATGTGCCTCCGGAATTTGGTTTGGTGTTATCTACACTCTCAGGTCTTTTTTCTGTAAACGTTGCAGGGAGGCAGTTTTCCCTTCGTTGTGTGCTGTCCTTCTGATATCTTTGGCACCTCTTACTATTTTTCGCCTTATACTTTCTTGTGTTGACATCCCCAAAAAACTCATTTCTTTAACCAACACGCAGCTTGTCTTAAGACATCTTGCCTATGTGTAGTTTCCTTTTTCTATCCCTTTTGTGTGTGTGTGTGTGTGTGTGTGTGAGAAATATTGAATATAGGAACACGGTAACACACCCGCGGTCCCGCACCCACACACATCTTTGTATTTCGCCAAGCATACCAAATAAAGTCAGTTGTGCAGGTGATAAGACAAAGAGTGCACTACCCACTACGCCGTCACCTCCCACAGCCACCGCCACCTCCCACTGCCACCGCCACCCACGACACGCCCACACGCGTGCACACAATCTTTATTTTTATCAGTCAGGGGGTCATTGTTCTCTACCTACACACCTCCACCTCCATGCACACACACACACACACACTCGCCTGCATATACAAAGCACATACCCGTACACACAAATAACCTATTCAAGTTGAGCCCAGGAGCTGAACCTCAACCTTGCATACGTAAGTGAGTGCGCACAAGTGCCCCCACATCCCATCCCCCCACCATGTAGGTAATCCTGGAGTAACAGCAGTCTCTGCTGCTGCAGGTGGTGAAGCAGCTGATTCTGAACGGCGCGGACGTCCACCAAAGATGCCGCTGGACCCATATGACGGCGCTGCACTATGCCGCTTACTTCGATGTCGCCCCAGTCCTCGACGTCCTCCTGCAGGACCCACAAGGTACGACCGGCGCTTCTCTTCATAGACAGTTTACTTCCCCATTTTTAATTAATAAATAAAGCTATGTGAAGTACAAATTGAGTTCGTTTGTCGACAATGGTGTTTGTAATGGGGTAGTTACAGATGCCCTTGTCCTGATCAGGTGTGTGCATCAACGACGCCTGCTTGGAGTACTCCGGCGGCGCCCCTTTGCACATCGCGGCGGCCAACCTGAGCCTGGAGGCGGTGAGGGTCCTGCTGCAGCATGGCGCCGCCCTCTCACTCACTGACACACAGGGACGAACACCCTTCCGTAAGTTATATCTCCAGCGATCGCTTTGTACAGGTGGCCAGAAGCGGTAGTGGTGGTTGTAAGTGTCAAATAAATTTAGAGGTCGAGGTGCACTACTGGTGGTCCTCGTGCCTCTGCCAGCCCGCTGCCTGATGTCATCAGCTGTTTAACCCAAAACAAAAAAAAAACTTGTTAAATGTAATTAAGTTGACCCCGTAGTGTAGTGTAGTGTAGTGTAGTGTAAGTTGACCCCGTTTAAACAGCTTGTTTCGTGTGGCTAGTTACTGCTCTTTTACGCTAAACATTTTTGTTTTTAATATTAAACCCAAAAAGTTAAATTATGAGGGAAGTATATTAACTTTGTGCACGAGTGAAGGAGAGCACTGAGCACTGTGCGTACACAGCTCTTCTCTGAGCGTCGTGTAACAGCGTATATAACTACAGTAAGTCACAGGGGATATATACACATAGAGACGTGTCCCTAGTTAGTCCCTGAATATGTCAGGGACTAACTGGTGTACTTGGTGTAGCAAGTTCAGCTCCACACCACACCCAACATGATAGTACTGACGTGTGTATGTCGGTCACCCTAGTGACTTGCTAACACTCCTTATTTTGCCATGGAAAACATCAGATTTTCCTTTATTAAATAATATATATATATATATATATATATATATATATATATATATATGCAACTGAAAACTCACACCCCAGAAGTGACTCGAACCCATACTGCCAGGAGCAACGCAACTGGTATGTACAGGACGCCTTAATCCACTTGACCATCATGACCGGACATAAGGAGGTGATAGCCGATTGCTTCTGCTGCGATTCCACCGCCACGCTCTGAACAAATATTGTCCAGAAAAGCTGTGTTTGACAGTGTTGTTGTGTCCTGCAGAGTGCATCCCGACGCCAGACCAATACGAGCTGGTCCCCGACGTGCAGGACGTTATTGCCAAGCTGCGCGCCCTCCTCTCCCCCGGCGCCTCCCACCTGTACACTGCCGCCCACGCCGCCCACACCAGCCAGGGGGCGTCGGGCAGGGCGGTACTTAAGGCCATGGGACTGAAGCTGGGTGACCGGGTCCTCATCAGCGGTGTCAAGACAGGAACACTTAGGTGAGAAGTAACGCTTGAGTTTCCCCTGGTATTAACGTTTTCTTTATGGCAGGTGTATCTTCCATAACTTTCTGAGTTTTATTATAAAACAAATAAATATAAATAAATAGTTTATCTAGGTAAAAGTACATACATACATATTGAGTTACAAGCAGGATGTTTCATTTCTACATAGAGCTAGTATATATACTATGCCTTAAAGCCACTAATACACACAGTTTTGGGCAAAATGTGGGGGGAAAAAATAAAACTTAAAACTAATTGAGATCAAAAGCATAAATTAAACTGAAGTAGAAGAAAGAATGACAATAATTACATGTTGAATTAACAGTAGTAATTGCAACAGAGGAACAGATAGTAATTTTGAATAAATAAACAGACGGACTATACCTTTCTTAAGTTTATACGTGACAGAAATCAACAGTTTTACAAATTTGTCATTAATCATTAATGTTTGACAATAGAAGACATAGGTTGGCATTTAGGAGGTAAGGTAGGTTACATGCAGTTGATTTGGAATTACTTAGTTCATCTCTTAAACTGGTTGAGAAATGGGCAGTCTTTGACGTGATTGGGAAGGTCATTCCCACATTTTGGGACCCTTGATTTGCATAGCGTTTTTAGTATTGATATTATTTTACCAAGACTGACTTTAATTTCCAAATCTGCTTTTTTTTAGGTTTGCGGATATAGGTAAATTCTTTGCACCATACAGTATTAATAGCATAAATGATTTGATGTGGTTTGGAAGGAAGCATCATTAAACTGTGTGTGCTTCTGCAGGTTCGTAGGCACGACGGAGTTCGCGACTGGCTTGTGGGCGGGAGTGGAGCTGGAGACGCCCTCGGGTCGCCACAATGGCACAGTCAAGGGCGTTATGTACTTCAGATGTGCCAAGAGCTATGGTCAGTCGCCACCGCTTTGATGCCACGCTCTTAGATGCACGTAAACAGTGATTGATTAATATTGAAGTTTATGCAACGCTGTTTTCATCACAATTCATGTATGTTCTGTGCAGGAATCTTCGTGCCTATGAATCGTCTGACGAAGATTCCCAATGTGAGCTGTGGTCGCCAGGGGCGTTCGACGTCCGTGTCGCAGCGGCAGAGGTCCAGGACGACGTCGCGACGCTCCGTCTCCCTTCCCCCAGGGCGGGTCAACCACGGCCGCGTCGACGTGTCCAGAGTGTCGTCCAGGGTGGCTCAGGGTCAGTCTCACACACACACACACACACACACACACACACACACACACACACACCACACACACACACACACACACACACACCACACACACACACACACACACACGCACGCACACACCGTGTCATCAGTCATCAGTTTAGAAGCCGTCATAGCCCAGCTGTTGGTTATATGACAAAGAGTGCTGGGAAGACGGGACACCACGAGCGTACCTCTCATCCTGTAACTACACTTACCTAATTACACACACACACACACACTACCCTCGTCTGTAACTCTGGGGTCTGATGCTTGGCCTCCTGTCTGTTGTGCTCATCCACCTCCATGCTGGTCCTCACCACCTGTGGATACGTTACCCAACCTCATATTATTAGATTAGGTGTTGTTCCGTCAGAATTAGTTCTCGAGTTAGGTGTTTATGTAAATTGTTTGCATCATAAATTCCTGAAGAAAGGATTTTGGCTAGATATTAAGGTTAGCAATGCTTGAAAGCGAGAAGACCTGGGTTCGAATCCTTGGCAGGGTGTAATGATTGGACACCGTTCCTTCACTGTTCGCCCTTTGAACTCAGAAATGAGTAAGGACTTGGTTGTAAAACTATTAGCGGATCATGTACCTGGGAGAATAACTTTAGTCAGAATATGAATCGAACCGTGGGACGAAGAGATCTCAGCCTACATATGAGAGTTAAGACATCTACTCTTGGACCCTCTACGGCGTAGAAACAAAAAATGGGAATACAGCAATGCAGGGCAGTCACGTGACCCGCAGCTGCCCTGTTTGCTGTCGCAAGGAAGGAAATACCTGGGCCTTGTTGCTTCAAGATGACTGCCACTCAGCACAGCAGTGTGCTTTGGGCTGCTGTACTCCGGTGCTCTCCAAGACACTGAGAGAGCTCCACATAAAGCTAGGGGACATCGTCCTGCATCCGTTTCTGTTCATTGCCCTTGAATAGGTCTCCGTGGTGTAGTGGTAAGACACTCGCCTGGCGTTCCGCGAGCGCTATGTCATAGGTTCGTATCCTGGCCGGGGAGGATTTACTGGGCGCAATTCCTTAACTGTAGCCTCTGTTTAACGCAACAGTAAAATGTGTACTTGGATGAAAAAACGATTCTTCGCGGCGGGGATCGTATTCCAGGGACCTGCCCGAAACGCTACGCGTACTAGTGGCTGTACAAGAATGTAACAACTCTTGTATATATCTCAAAAAAAAAATAGAATAATCCTCATTGCCTGTTGTACACCAATATCTTTGTGATCCCAATATCTTTAAATGGACTTGTTGCTGTGACCATGGTTGACAGTTGTGCCGTTCATGGTCTCCACAGTTAATCATTTGATTGGCAGAATCCGCAGTGAATGAGTTGGGTCCTTTCATTCCGGCTGGCTACGTCTGCAGCCTTCCCTTGCATCATGACATATATGACACCCTCACGGCGGTGTACTTATTTTCCTCTCGTAGAAGCAAAGCAACATCCTGCTACAACATATGTTTAACTAATATATGATTCGTGAGGTCTTCTTTCTGCTTCACCTAGATGGTATCCAACAGCAGAGTCATCTGTCGCACTCGTTTGGGGGAGAGGACTTCATCCAAAGGATCGACACACAATGAGTGGAAGACCCGGAGCCTGGTGTGTTGGTCAGCCTGGGGCAGCACCACAGCTTGGACACAGCATGGTCCCAGAGGAGTAAGGGCCCAGGGTATGCCCCCTGGACCCTTATCCCTCTGGATGGTTTGATCATGAAAGATGCTGCAACTGGGAGAAAAGTGTGCTGTGACTGATCCTCACTTTGAGATGACGAATCTTCCTTCCACTGCTCTTCTTGAACTTCTCTCGAAGCACCAGCATCTGCATGTATAGTGATGACACTATGCATGGAATATGTGCTTATGAGGAAGTTAGAGACAAGCAAGCGAGCGAAAATGTCCCAGTTGCGTACTAGTTATGTACAGAGACTCATCCTTACTGTGAGTATGCTGACCTTTATTATTAAAGTGGCTGTCGCTCAACTCTCCGCTGATTGAAGCGAATAAGATGTTGCTACTCAAGATGTAGTGGGTAGGGTATTAGGGCGAAGTGGTCTGCGTCCTTAGCTCACAACCCGAGGATCCTGGGTTTGATCCCCAGGCGCGTTCGGTTGAGCATGTTTCCTTTTACCTGATACTTCTGTTCACCTTGTAAATAAATACCCTGGAGTAAGGCAACTGTTGTGGTTTGCATTCTGGGGAAGGTCAACAGTAGTTGGTCTAGAGAAAAATTTAATCCTAACAGGCATACTGTTCCCGACTACATACGTACATGTACATACATACATACATACATACATACATACATACATACATACATACATACATACATACATACATACATACATACATACATACATACATACATATGCAGACTCCAAAACTATTACCACACACATACCCAAACGCACATATGCATACATGTGGTCGAATGGCCTTAATTCAGTCAGGGGATGATGATAGTGCAGGTCGTGGCCGCCAGTCCTAATACTGCGGTGATGTAATGAGTGGGAGGGAGAGAGGGGGGGGTGGGGGTCCGTCTCCACTACTGTGAGGACCCCCTCACACATGCCGCCTCACAGTAGTGTCAAGGCTTACACGCCCCTACTGCTCAACACACCTAGGGATAGCCTATGAGTTCAAATGGCAAACTTAGGAGTTAGCGGGATCTGAGAACATGAATGGGGGCCCTTTAACTCGCACACGTCCACACGCACACACCCACACGCACACCCACACACGCACACCCACACCCGCACACTCAGATTCTCAAAGGAATTGATAGGGTAGACAAAGACAGTATATTTAACACGGAGCACACGCACTAGGGGACACAGGTGGAAATTGAGTGCCCCAATGAGCCATTGGGACATTAGAACAAAAATTCAGTGTCAGTAGGTAATATATGGAATGCATTAGGCAGTGATGTGGTGGAGGCTGACTCTATACACAGTTTTAAGTGTAGATATGATAGGGCACAATAGCTCAGGAACCTGTACACCTGTTGATTAACAGTTAAGAAGCGGGACCAAAGAGCCAGAGCTCAACCCACACACGTGGGTGTGCCATTGATAATGAACACACCTGCCATTTATAATTACCACACACACCTGTCATTGATAATGAACACACCTGCCATTGCTATTGAAGACACACCTGCCGTTGATAATGAACAACAGCTCACCGCGCCCACATAATTGATGATGACTGACGGCCGGCAGATATCCGGGATACGAGCCGCAAGATGGCGCTGGGCGACCGGGTGTACGTGGACATGGGCGTGGGCACCGGGTCGACGCGGGTGGTGACGGGCGTGGTGAAGTACACGGGCGGCGTGCACTTCGCCTCGGGCTTCTGGGTGGGCGTGGAGCTGGACGTGGCCCGCGGCACCAACGACGGCTCCGTCAACGCCACCAGATACTTCGCTTGCAGGAGCCACCACGGCATCTTCGCCTCACCTTCGAGGATTATCAAGTGAGCTTCACGTCGTCTTAGACTAGCTGTAGACATCTGGATGTAAGAACTTAAGGGTGTTTGTAGTTGGGTCAAAGGTTAAATGGCTCCTTAATTTTTAATAATAAATTAATTTTACAATAATGCTTGACGGTAATAACCAAAATTAGTCATTTCTAACTTAACTCAATTTAGGTTAGGTTTTTGAAGGTAAAGCTTGCTAAATATTTTAATTTCTGTTCTGAAGTAAGTAAAGCTCTTGGTTAACTTAGTGCCACTGTTCTAGTTGTCTTACCTGCTATTGAACAAAGGACATGCACGCACTCACGCACGTGCGCGTACACACACACACACACACTAGTGGAACACGAACAACTGGAAGTTAGGATTTTTTTATTTGCTCAGTTTTAAGCTTCTGGATAATGGAAGCCAGATCTAGTAGGTACAAGGCTGCATCAGGTGTAGGTACTAGACTCCGTCAGGTGTGGGTACAGGACCCCATCAGTGTGGGTAGAGGGCCCCATCAGGTATGGTACAGGTCCCATCAGGTGTGGGTACAGGGCCCCATCAGGTGTGGGCACAGTGCCGCATGTGTGGGTAGAGGGCCCCAACAGGTGTGGGTACAGGGTCCCATCAGGTGTGGGTAGAGGGCTGCATCAGGTTACACTAACAAAGGGATCCACCCGCCATTCAAATAACCACTTTTTATATACCTTAACCATAAGAGTAACTGTTAATTAGATCACACGTATTTCTTTATTAATAGATAATTGTGAGAGAGCAACTTACTAAACATTTGAACTTCTGACATTAGCATAGCGTTAGTTATTATTCTAACTGCCCAGTTGATGATCAGTGATATTGATGCGTTATTTGTGAGAATATTAGAGGTTGCAGGTGTGTGTAGCCTGTTAGGCAACGATGTTTGTAGGGTGGTTATCTTGAGGTTATCTTGAGATCATTTCGGGGCTTAGTGTCCCCGCGGCCCGGTCCTCGACCAAGCCTCCACCACCAGGAAGCAGCCCGTACCAGCTGTCTAACTACCAGTACCTATTTACTGCTAGGTAACAAGGGGCATTAGGGTGGAAGAAACATTTTGCCCATTTGTCTCCGCCTCCACCGGGGATCGAACCCGGAACCTCAGGACTACGAATCTGAAGCGCTGTCCACTCAGCTGTCAGGAGGGTGGTGATAAAGCAGGAATATTTAGTGTTTAGGTCTTCTTGAGTAGAATTACAAATCTGAGACGAGGCCAACCACTTGAGTGCCAACCTAGAGTGCTTATTTACATCTTTATTGTTGCATTCCACTCCTTCCTTGAGTCATACCTCAGCATCTGGCATATATACATTTGTAATTATAATATAGAGCAAAAGCACTAACGTTAGACAGAGAATTGTTTGTCTTGAATTTCTTAGTAATCTGTAGTTAGTCTCATAAGTAAGGCATCACTCTTAATATATTAATGTTAGTTTAGTAGCTTGCAATAACATCAGTTTAAGCAGTTTACATGCGTAACTTACTTGCTGTAGTATACTAATATCTACTATTACTATTTCCCTTCCCTCCATGGTCCTATCAATTATACCTGTTACCACCCGCCCCTATTCCAATCCTCTGGAACATTTGTTACCCCTGATCCTTTCTCTCGTACCTTTCTTGTGCCCTTGCTACCCATATCTCCTCATTTGTCGATGTTCCTGCCCCATGGACGGGCCTCATACCACCCTCACCCACCGTGCACATTGTTCATGCCACCCTCCACCACACACGACCCTCACCACCGCAGACTCAGCATGGACCACGACGGAGACGGGACTCAGGATCTTCCTGGTGACTCGTCATCGCTTAGCTTCAGCCGCCACTCCCTCAGCTCAGCTCACGGCTCCACAGCACCATTAATGCCATGTCCAGTGGTCCTCTAGCTTGGGTTGCATGGCTCCAATGAGTCACAGTTCTCATGCCCCATGAGTCACGGTTCTTCTGGCCCTATGAGTCTCAGTTCTCATGGCCCCATGAGTCTAGGCTCTAGTGGTAGCATCGTTGGTGTGGGATCCAGTTCTGGAACAAACGGAGTATCAGATGGTGCCACAGTAATGAACATGAAATCTGTACATCAACTCATCGTCTCGTCATCTGCTCGATAATCAGGTGCCAGGGTCGCCGAAGAAGGCGCAGGCGGTGAAGACGGGCCCTCTACCCATCCAACACAACCATGACTAGCCTCATAGATCTTCTCAGTCCCGGTGAGTCAATTCTTCCCCTCCCAGCAAGGACCAAAAATCCTGCGAACTCTGATGCTCCTTAATTATCTGCCTTATCTTGTTACGAAGATGGATTCATTTTTTTAGAATAATGTCAGAAATCTTTAGGTGAATCTAAAGTAATATGTATCCCATTCAGTATCGTTCGTCAGTGCTCGGTAATTTGTGTTTGCTGCACCAAATATTTCAATTTTTTTCGCGGTATATATTATAGGTTTCTTACAAGTCCACAAGCCGTTCCNATAATTTCTTGCAATTGCAGTGATCGTAGAGTGTCGGGTATGTTTTGTTTATGGTGTAACTTTCTTTCCTTAATACTTGAGGTTAGTGATTAGTTGTCAACTCTCTTGCTTCCACACCTCAAGCATCTGCTCACTCTCCTGCACCTCCTCTACTATCTCCGCAACCACCAGTTACAGTGGAATCTGAAGCTTAAGGATTCACGTTATATTCCTACCTTCGAAGAACTTTGCAGCGAGTATCCCACCGAAACTGACCAGTCACTCTACGACAGAATACGTAACCTTCGCATTATGAAGTCAAAGAAAAACAGAAAAAGCCTGACTAGAGATATAAATCGTGACGGTGTAGTTGTAATAGCTGAGGCCATCTTTGAATTCTTATGATATCGACACTCTCCGCCTCGATCTCATTAATCCACGCTACTTGAGCTGCACCCAGGGCGCCACCTACGGACCATAAAAAGATTCTTCGACTTCATGAAAACGAGACCGTGCCTGCAGACAAGAAGAACAAGCCAAAAGAAGACTTATTGATGCCGCAAAAAGATAGACAACTGAAGACTCAAGTATGATTACACATGAGGAAGACGGCCTGTTTCCACAAGGACTGAAGTAGCACTGCCCCAGCCGCCCTTTCAAGACTCTTCTACTCCGCGCCAGCCAGTTGTGACGGTGTTCCAGCATTATATTTCATCATGCAGCTGGGTTAAGCCCTGGCTCTTTTTTTTTTTTTTTTTTTTACAACTTTAGCGTTTCGTCTCCTGTCGTATTCAGCGTTTCATCTCACCAGCTTCTCTTCAGCTATACCCACTTCAAGCTCGCCCTTTGGGTATCTTGAACTGTATCTAATGTAATGTGGGTATATTGAAACATATCCAGTATTCGGAATGTGTGAAATTTACGCATACTGGCAGTCTTATCAACGTCAATTCACGTCACTTATTTCATTCCTCCTTTTACTTTGCATAAACAACTGATATTTTTACATGCTCATAGCGTTCATAACTTTATATGATGGTTTTGTTATATAGAGGAGCTGTTGTTAGTTATCAGCAGATTGGCGCTGTAAATGACAAGTGTTTTATTTGGTATCTCTTGAACAGCATGACGGTGTTACCTAGACCCATAGGTATATACGTGTTCATACGTATACGAACACATGTATACGTGTTCATGGAATGCAATGAAGGTGTTCTGTGGGGCATAACATGTTGCAACCCGCTCTCGCACAAGACAACAACAACAACATACTGTACGTGTATAATTTTCACCGGAATATATCAATTGTCATTAGTGATTAACAAGTCGTCAGAGTATTTGTTCATCACACATTAGGTTTATATAGCTATATTTCACTATGACTGTTCATAATAAAGGAAAACGAAAATATTTTTTCCTTGTTGTCATCTCGGATTTCTGACCGTGGCCATCATATATTCGAGAAGATGAGGATGACGATAGGCAATTGTTGCAGCCCATCTTTTTAAACAATGCTCGTTAATCACAGCTGCCGGTGATTATATTTCACCGGCAGTTCATTAACCCCTGTTAATGAATGTAAAACACTTTGCACACGACTCCACAACTGATGATGATGATGGAACTGTTTTCGAAAAGTACTTCGCTGACGCCCTGTTCGTATTACAGTTCTCTAAATGCTTCACTCACGAACTACAAATAATTGCCAACAGAAGCCAAACACTTTTTTAACCAGACTTATACCTAACTATGCACAAAATTCTAATGCGTAATAATTATAATAATACTAATTTTTAATTAGACAATAGCGATTTTGAATATAATACGTTAAATTTATTGAACGCGTGTTTGGGGCAGGTCGCAGCTTGGACGAAGGTAGCATGCGTATGGGTTGATTTTCAAATCTTGTGGTACCTTCATCCTATGTAAACATACTTATGAAGTTATATTTACTTCGCATTAAATGTTTATATTATTTTCGGTTTGCAACATATGTCTCGTGGAACTCAAGTTAAAACACCGATAGACGACAAGAATGAGCCATTATCCTGTGATAATTAGTTCCTCATCAGTGTGTGAAGTTTGTTATTAATATCCTTTATAAATACGTTAACCATAGTCTGAATTGACTACTAATTTTTGGGTTATGTCACTAGGGACGGGTTCGGACATTTTTTGTTTGAGTAGGGAATGAGGCCATCAGTTATAAACTTTTTATCGACCGTAAACTAGGCTGCAAAACACGAACAACAAGAACTTGGTCATTATATTAGCCTCATGTGGTGGAGACAGTCAGGACGGAGCATTGTTGACGGTGACTCAGTTTCCCAGCTCAAAGTCATAAAAAAAAGATCTTCCCAAACCTGTTTCTGGCAGGAACAAGGCGGGTAAAAAAGCCTTGGGGCGGAAATAGGAGTATTGTGGGAGGCAGGTCAGGCAAGCCGGCCGGCAGGGCTGGTGGAGGAGAAATTGAAATTTATATTTTGTACAGTATTAGATACATTTGGTTGCGAATGCTATATTTTTTTTTATTGAACTAGTAGTTTAATCCACAACCTTGCACATCTGTGTTATATTTCTAAGTCACATCACATCTGGGCCATACTTCTAAGATTGTATTATTTTATGTTCGGTCCTTTGACCCCTGGGAGGGTAGAAATAGCCTAAGCTACTCTATTCTTTTGAGATGTATTTTATTGTCTCATTATACGTACTTGAACATGATTTGACACTTAAAAATAAATACCTGCTGGTACAAGGCACCTAGAGCTTTAGAGTTATTTTATCCACTCTTGTTCTTGAAAATATCCTCCTAATCCATCCAAAGTTTGCTAGTGCTGGCTACAGGCTTTGTGAATCTTTATGACAATTGTAAAACCTTCATTTAGTTTAGGGTAACCGTATAAATGAGGATGAAGCTAAGTACAGTACGTTAAATATCAATTACTATAGTGATTACTTCATTTGAATTCTTATTTTCAATTTGATTTACCGCCATTTGTAAGGCCGTGTCCTTACTTACCTACTTACGAATATCACTTAGTTTTGTAAACATTCTAACAAATTATTAAAATAAATTGAAACGAAAGTGAAACATTAGAAAATAGAGGAGGAAGGAAGGACAAGGACAGGAAGCTGAAAAGGAAAAAGTGTGTCTGGGTGAGGTAAACAAACAATTTACCAAGACCGGAAGTTGCAAGGACAGCTAGCTTGGTTTGGGAGGCCGCTGTTCAAGGTCCTTGGGCGTGTATACTTTCAACACCTCATATTAACTTGTTTCACCTTTCCCTGGGGGTATTATGATTGCCCAGTTAACACTATTTTTTGTCTTGGCAATTATTTGTATAACCTGTGTTTGTGTTGCTGCAGCACTGATATCTTTGTAACATACGGTGCTGCTTGTTGCACTGTTGGACAACAGTTTCAGGCATAAAGGATATTATTCCAGTGTGGTTCATAACTTTGCTTCCATGTTAGTCTTGCTGTAGCCGCTAGCTTTTCTCTACACGGGGTCTCTCCTTGTAGGAATACTATGTATTCCTCAGTACGGTACATATTTACAAACATGGCTTCACATAAACATTTATGTTCGGTTAGATTAAGCCAAACTGACACCAGAGTTAATTTATATGGTATTAATTTCATGGTTTATCAGTATTTGAATCCAACGGTGTACTGAAATGATGAAACTGACACATCTGCTTCGAAATACATAAACCAAGATGAAAGTACCCCAAGAGCCTACAACATAGGCAAATATATCACAGAAACCACATGAATGTAGTGAAACTCGCGTCCGCTGCCTGTGGAGAAAACCAAACATCAGTCCTCCCTCCTCTAAGACTATCCTCCCCACCCTCAACATCACGGTCCCCTTCCCCCACGACTCTCCTTGGCGTCCTTAATATCAGTCTCCCTACCACTCTCATTCTTGCTCTCAACATCACAGTTCCCATTTCCCCGGCCTCCCTTCCCTGCACTCGACTTCACATACCTCCTTCCCGCTGCGCCTACTCCCAGCACAAAACATCACAGCACCCATAGACACGATAAAGCACCTAAATTATTGGGACCGTCTCGAAGCTCTCAAAGAAGTTACGCTCTGTACTGTAATGGAAGCAAGAAGGTACCACTTAATATTTACATAGAAAAACTGACAGGCCAGGTCCGAAATTTTACACAGTAAATTTAACAACATACTGGAGCGAACGATATGGAAGGAAATGCAGAATAGAGCCAGTGAAGAACAAAATTGAGAACACTGAACATCAGAGGTCCACGGTGTTCAATATCCTCCCATAAGAAATGTTGTCAGGGCAAAAGAGTATTTCAAGAAAAAAATTGACAGTTTCCTGGAACAAGTGCCGGACCGTGTTGTAGTGGATATGTACTTCTCCGCGCAACAGCCTGTTGGCCCAAGCTCTCTCAAGTCAAGCCTGGCTCCAAGCCACCCCCTTGTGGAATAGAAGAACTCTCAGAACTAACTCCAGGTACAGCCCCCTAAGCATATTCTTACAGCATTAAACATCACATCCCCTGCTTTCCCCCCCACTTTCTCTACATTACATTCACTCGATGACATATAAAACATGTATTGTTGAATGATTATGAGCAATAACATAATAAATAAATTATGAAATAGTGATAAGAAATATTAGAATATCGGTTCGAAATAAGCAGAAGATGGAAAGAGCTGTACCTGAGAGTAAGCGTTGTGAAGCCTAAGTATGAGTACCATAAGTGTGTTTTGTAGCGTAAGTATGATTAACTGTACACGTTTTTTGAGCTTAATTCTGAGCACAATAGACGTGTGGAGGTTTTGAGTGCGCCGGGTCGGAGTGACCACTCCGTAGCCTACATACCGGCTGGCTGCGGTCACCGGAACTACTTAGCTGGAGTCCAACACATAATCCAGATTACGTGCACGATGGCGGCGCCGAGTACCGCGTTTGGGGTTGTTTTATTTCACAGCATTATCACGGAGGTGACTTGCAGGCGAGAGAGGGTCAATGTGTTGGCGGCATCACCACCCTCCCAGACTAGTGCGGTGAGGCGTCTGTGAGCTTCCCTCGCCTCATTATTGGTCCCATACACTTTAAAGAATTAGTTTCAAGATTAATTTTATTTGTTGAATATATATATAGAACGTGGTTAAGGATTTTGGGAGGATGTTGCGGCAACGGCGTAATGATTGGGGACCAGGGAAGTTGAGATGTTTGTCTCCCCAGCAGAGCCGTCGCCGCCAGCACGGGATGGCCCCAACGGCACCAGAAGGCGGCTTCCGGCCAGGGTAAACTTGACCATTATTACCTCGCCTCCAGATCACACACAATACAAAAATGTATAGACACAAAAATATAATATGAGCCGCTGGCATTACGAGAACGCACATGAAGGTTGTGTTACAATGGCGTGTTTTTTTATATAATTACTTATAAGTTCAAGGATGCAGGTACTGGCGTCTTATATTTACAGTTATTAAAGAAGTTACCAAGATAAAAACCTGATGGAAAAGATATAAATTAGTGAATTTACGTTATGAAAATATTTTATATATAGCATTATTTGACTTTAATGTGATAACATAAGGACAGTTGGGATTAGCCTCACTCAACTGTGCAGGGTCAATGGTTTGGGGTACGGAACGGACATAGGCTAGTCAGGGACGCCAAAATTCATAAGAGGACAGCGTGTCATGGTGACATACTGACCCCCACGACGATTTTTTGGCACAGGCCATTGACTAAATATTTTGAAAATAAAATTCAAAATAATGATTTTTCTTACGGTAATATACAACATAAATGGGTAAATACTGGTTCGGTAACAGGGTTGTCGATTCGTGGAACCAATTATCGTGTAACATAATAGACGTAGGACTCTTGATTGTTTCAAGCATAAGTTAGACATATATGAATTAGTTTGGGTGGATATAAATAGGAGCTGCCACGTATGGGCCATAGGCCTTGTACAGTTTCCTTGATTCTTATGTTAAGAACATATTATTCACCGATGTTGGGAAATTAAAGTTTTTCTGCTATTCATATTTGGGCCGTAGCACCATAAAACACACACCTTCAGTACAGCCTCCTCGTAATCCCACAATCCACTCCTTCCGTAGGCCGGCTCTCCACTTTTACACAGATTCAGTACAAATGGGTAACTATTCTATTTTTTTCATTAAGTATATAAACTACTGAGACTTGCTGTTATTGTGTTGGGATAAGAGGTGAGCAGGGAGAGGGGAAAGGGGGATGGGGGAGAAACAGACTTTCCTGGGCACCTCCCGGTACCTCTTGTAGTATAATAATATATGGCTTTCTGGCAGGACTGGCTTTTATGTAAATTCATTAACGTTGATGATTTGCAGTCTAAACTATCCCAACAATAGCAGAAACATAAATAAATGATAAAACTCCCGACTGAATTTCTTGATATTAGATAAGATTATATTAAATTTTGTTGATGTAGCATGTCTTATGGCTAAGTGATTAACACGGTTTACAATAATTGAAAGCAGAGCTCGATTCTAGTACAGGGAGAGACGTTTGGGCACATTTCCTTACATATAATGCCTCTGCTCACTTAACAGTAAATACGTACCCGAGACCTAGGCGACAGTTGCGAGTTGTGTCCTTGGGAAGGTCAGTACGGGAGCCTTTATTAGTCAATCTTCCCGTTCCCGACAATGGGAACCATGTTGTGGAACTCCTATCACCCATTCTTCTCAATTATGAAATACAATGTCGAGAACACGCGGCTTACTCGCAGGTTTCCAGTGCTTAATTTAGTTTCTAAATTCGCTACAAAAATAATAAAAAAATCCTAACCACAAGTTAAGTGTCATTAAATTGGATTGCGAATATGACCATGATAGGGAGGTCGGAAGAAAACGGGAGTGTGTGAAATCCAAGTCAGGGGAAGTAGCTCATCAACGTTATGCTCTGCCAGCTATCCAGATCATATGCCGACTCCTTGCTGGTGGCTGCTCCGGGAATCAAAGGAGGGACGAGGTACATCAAAGCGGTGATAGATGAGGGTTTTGAATATAGAACATTTCAATAAGTCATATCAACCTCCGAATCTGTTCTGAAAAGTAAATCGGTCGAACTCCGGAATATATATTTAATTTTGGCATGTATTTTATGGTTCGCCTCTGACACAGACCCACATGGTCCTCATCACTACACACTGCGCTGTATTGGTATCAGGGTTGCTAGTGATATTTTCTTTTTATAATGACATTAACACCTAGCGAAACTATAATCAACCCTTAAATTCATTAATCATTCGTAATTTGTATCAAAGTTGACTTCAGCTAATAGTTGGCAATCATTTGGAATTAGCCAATTTACTGTTTTGGATATTAAAACTAGATTTTAACCAGGTCGTCGTCTCTCCTAGGGATCATACTACCTTGGGTCCTAACCTGACGACCTTATTGGTAGGTACATCGTGGTTATATATAACTTTTTATATAAAGGTAAATAACACAAGATAAACTATTAAGCTTGCATTAAGGTTTTTTATAAGTAATAAATATGAAACAAAAATAAAATATATGATAAATGGCCCTTAATTAAAAAAATGTTTGATAAAACAAGTTATTTAATATAGCATATGATTGTCTTTAAAAATCTTTTGGAAAACTGTTTTTTCTTTGTTAAATAATATGCAATATAACGATTATATTTGCATCAATTTACAAGGTAAAATACTACATTTATAAATAGTTTTTATAATTATCAGTAAACCATTTTTTCATATTACAAAGTATCACAGCCGTATTCTAAATGTTATACTTGAACCTGCCTCGCATGAACTTTAATATTTTGTCTACTGAGTAGCCCTCCTGCCTGCCTATCCACACACAAAAAAATATAATCAGACAGTAGCATAATTTTGGTATTCTTAATTTTCTTGCATTTTGCCAATATGAAACATTAAAAACCTCATTAAATCCACTCTAATGCTTGGTCCAAAATAAAACTTTAAGACTGTCTGTAATCTAGTTTACAAGAACAACTTTCTGCTTACAGAAATATAATATATGCAGATTATTCTCAATTTCAGTACATTGGTCACAACTATTGTTGGCCTTAATTCCCAACATCAACAACCTATAAGTAGTAACGAAGGTCTTATAAATATAGCGATACTTCACGTTGTTTTGGGGCAATAAATTTAACATGAAGGTTTGCCCATATTACTCGCCAGTTAAATAGTGGATATGCCTCTTCTGCTCTTGGAACTAAATAAGGGAGCAGAACATGCACGTGTGTACTGTTCATCATTAAAAACTTTCATTACAAATCCGCCTGAGAACTTCAATTGCACAAGAATAAAAGTGAGGTGAAATAAAGGCAAGGTCAGTAAACTCTGGCATATGTATCAAGTAGCTAACACTTATTAAAAAAAATAATGCCCAAAATCATTTACCCTATTACTTTGCATTATTTCCTTTCTAAAGATAACACAAAAGATAGCCAATGACTTATGGTACACATTCAGTATTCCTACTCTGCCGTCTTTCGTACCTTTACATAGGATTATCAACAGCATTATCAACAATTAATTACAGTCCGTTATTAATTGGTTGGTATCTACCATACCATGCATATCTAAAAATAATTTTGTCAATCTCCATAGCAATTTCCTTATTACTTGAAAAACTGTGACACAAATACCACACTTTAGACAAAATTTTACAATGCATTATTACAGCCTTCTGAAACAGGGTTAATTTCCTATTTGCCAACATAGTCATAGCTGCTATTATATTTCTAATTAGTACCTGCCAGTTTGTAACCAAAGTTGTTCCATAAGTTTGACACCAGCAAATCCCGAGAGTCTTAATAGACTCCACAACCCTGAACACCAAACCTGTCCAGGTAACTTTATTACACCAACTGCCAAGCCCCACAATACACGTTTTGTACTTGTTAATGACAGCACCTGTTGCCCTCTCAAAGATGCCTAACTCATCCTGAACATTCACCACTGAGTCTTCTGTTGACACAAAAATAGCGGTGTAACGTTATATGTTATATGCGTAATGTTTAAAAATAAATCCGTATATGTCGTCCAGTTATGTGATTCTCTCCAGAAGATAAGATAATGGAATAATTCCTCAACTGAAGTATGAAAAACAAAAGCACGTACAACACTAATAGTAACCTCAAATAATTTAACTTATTTCTCTCCATTAACGTTCAGTTGGAGCTTTAGGCTTTATGTCGAACACCTAATTAGTCACCCAAATATAGTTATGATATCACTTGGCCATTTTCTCTCCATAGTGTTCCAGGTTTAAAAGTTGAAAAGATAATTCAGATTTTGCCTGCATTCATAATATACTTGATTTGCTTCCTTTTTGTGATAAACCATGGTATATATTAGTACATAAAATAATAGTCATTATCGGTCAGTTTGTTAAAAGAATTTGTGACCTATATATACTGTACAGTACTTGATCTGAAATATCATCAGCCATATCGATTATATTGAATAAAGCACAGTCGTGCGCAATATTTTGCTATTTTTGTATGTCATATTACTTACAATTATAAAATCTTGACCTTGCACTTGACTTATAGTTATTCGTATTGAGTTTTATGACGGTGAAGTATTTTTGGCTGGTCAGTTTTTTTTTATTTCACTTGAAGTGCAGATACAGCTGAGGGCGAACTATGTCCTGTTGGTCCATCACCAGACTGATGAACCTTTGTTGCTTCACTTGTGGTCTTTCCCTTTTCACAGGTTAGGCGAACTACGCTCAATTGTCCATTTTCTGACTTCGAGTGAACTTGTTGATGCTTCTGCAGAAACCTTTTATTTGAGAACATTTTGTCGCACTGGGTGCACGAGAACCGTCTTGCATGGGTCATTATATGTTTCTCGAGGCGGTATCCACGCAATTTTCTTTCACAAATGTCACAATAGCAATATTCCATTTGATGCTCCATCCTGTGGCACCAAAAACTGCTTTCAATGTTGAAAATAACACCACAAATCCCGCATACATTACATTTCATAGTGTTTTCTTTTTTAACACAATTGTGTTTAAAGTGTTCTTCTGGTTTAGGAGGGTTCACCTCATGGTTTTGTTGATCATCTGTCAGAAGTGTTTCCTCAAGCGGGCTGTGATTCGAACTGTCGTTTAGGCTGGCCATGTATTTTTCCGAGTGAGAACTGTCTTTGGTAAGGTCGCACTCATGACAATGAAGGTCTACTGCCTCGGTGAATGCAGCATCGCATGCCACACACACATAACATTTTGTGTTTCCATGCTTTTTGACATGATCTTTTAAATCGTCTTCGTATAAAAATAAGTCATCACAGATATGGCAGATAAAACAAAGTTTCTTGAAGTCTTCGGTAAACACAGTTAATGTGGTTTTGTCCATGGTAAATATTGATATTGTCGCAAAGTCGAAGCGTCACAACTGAAAAAAAATGAAAATGATATTAGGAACGCATTCAGGTCACATCGTATACAAGTTGGTTTGCAACAAATTTGATAAATTACTTAACCTAAGCCGTCTTAACCAATCCTAGTCTAACACACCCTAACCTATTTCGAAATCGCTTAACAGCGTAATGCAGTTTATCCTAATGATATATTCCGTTTTTCAAGTAGAACACTATATTTTGTGTTTGTGTGTATTTGAACACACACACACACACACACACACACACACATATATATATATATATATATATATATATATATATATATATATATATATATATATATATGTCGTACCTAGTAGCCACAACTCACTTTTTGGCCTACTATGCAAGGCCCGATTTGCCTAATAAGCCAAGTTTTCCTGAATTAATATATTTTCTCTAATTTTTTTCTTATGAAATGATAAAGCTACCTATTTCATTATGTATGAGGTCAATTTTTTTTTATTGGAGTTAAAATTAACGTAGATATATGACCGAACCTAACCAACCCTACCTAACCTAACCTAACATATCTTTATAGGTTAGGTTAGGTTAGGTAGCCGAAAAATTTAGGTTAGGTAGGTTAGGTAGTCGAAAAACAATTAACTCATGAAAACTTGGCCTATTAGGCAAATCGGGTCTTGCATAGTAGGCTGAGAAGTGCGTTCTGGCTACTAGGTACGACATATATATATATATATATATATATATATATATATATATATATATATATATATATATATATATATATACACCTGTATATATACATAAACAGTTGGAGGTGATATGGTGTACAAGGAACTGGGATATGAGGCCGGAGTGAAGGAACGGGTCCCAACCACTTGCAACCATTGAGGGGATCAACCTTGCAAAGGGCAAGGCCTTACAGTGCAACCTTGCACTGTACCGACCAGTACAACTGGACCACACGGGCAAATACGCTCCTCGTGAACGTATATACCAGACTCAGTAACAATAACTACTAGAGCGACATTACATAAGTTTAGCGGTACACAAAATTGTTCTTACCCATATGACAGACGCTGGTCGGCTGAGACGGATGTACACTTTGCAACTTTCTCGCATTTTCTTAGACACGCTTTGAGTATTATATATTTTTATTTAAATTATATTTTCGATTTGTACTTTAATTCATGCTAAATTGTAATTGATGATTGGTATACAAATGTAAAAGTGTTATTGTATCTATTGATTACTTTTATTTTTTTTATAAAGTGTATTTTTATTTAAACTATATTTTCGATTTGTACTTTAATTCATGCTAAATTGTAATTAATGATTGGTATACAAATGTAAAAGTGTTATTGTGTCTATAGATTACTTTTATTTTTTTATAAAGTGTATTTTCTGATAGATTAATATTTTGAGTTATATGCTGTATCAGTATATTTCCCTCAAGATTATGTATAATTAATATGTTATGCTTTATTCTTTATTGAAGAATTCGTTACTATAATGATATTACTGTTTCTATATATATGGAATATATTTAATTGTTGAAAACTTCCCCGCATTGTTTACAAGTAACTAATGAATCGTATTTAAGTAACTCATCGACTGTCAACAAAATATTCACTCACAAAGGAGAGTGAGGACGCTGATTATATTGATTGTTACACAAGGCAATAAGAATGCTGCTCATATTTACTACCACACAGAACATAGGATCATATAAGACAAGTGGTCTATTTACATATATTAACAATCACTATTAATGTAACACTAATATGTTTTGAGAAAAAGGAGTGAAAATAAGGCAATGTGCTCTCCCTGTCTAATGTTTTATGTATTTTGCTTTAGGTTGTATTAAATAAGGGTATTCCATCGTGTTGATATATCTGTAATATAATCATTATTAGGGAATAACAATTACTAGTATTTACCTCCACAGTAGTTCTTCCATTAGTCATTAAGATGTAGCATGTAGTCAATACAGTTTCTTATTAGCTGTTTACAAGATGTTCAACTGAGTACCATAATAAGATTAAGATGTGCAATATCACCATGTGCATAAATCTTAAATCTTAAATATAATTGATGTGTAAATTTACTTCATAACTTGTTTTAAATTTGTTTAAATACCAACATCCGCTTTTGGATTGAGCTAGGCTTTTTTTTCTTTTTTATTAATACATTTAGGTACATCTGCATTTGTTCAGCTAGCCTAGACTATATGAAGAGGAGTACGGTGTGTCAAATAACCAGCTATGTGATGCTAAAAATCCCCATCACAGAGGATTGTTAGTCATACAAAGGCATGTGATGAGTCTGCACTGGCAAACTCTGGGGGTATCACGAGGATATCATTAACACAAGAGTGAATAAGGTGGCAGTGATACTGAAAAGTCCCCATCTAGCACGATGGTTACTGATACAGGGCCATACGTTCAGTAGCTTGCACTGATAAATTTTGGGTACAATATGAGGATATCCTTAAGAACTCCACCCACTAAGTGGCTCCCAGAACTGAAGGGCAAAAGCTACGAGGAGAGGTTAGATGCATTAAATATGCCAAAACTTGAAGATAGAAGAAAAAGAGGAGATATGATCACTACGTACAAGATAGTAACAGGAATCGATAAAACTGATAGGGAAGACTTCCTGAGAACTAGAACTTCGAGAACAAGAGGTCATAAATTTAAACTAACTAAACAAAGCTGCCGAAGAAATAAAAAAAAATTTACTTTCGCAAACAGAGTGGTAGACGGTTGGAACAAGTTAGGTGAGCAGCTGGTAGAGGCCAAAACCGTCAGTACTTTCGAAGCGTTATACGACAAAGAGTGCTGGGAAGATGGGACACCACGAGCGTAGCTCTCATCCTGTAACTATACTTAGGTAATTACGCTTAAGTAATTACGAGAGTGAATGAAGTAATTCACTTAAGTAATGATGCCAGCGGATATGAATGGTCTGATAACTGGACATTCGGTGATGTAGTGTGCAAGCTCATGCCGCAGTTCCTGCAAACAGAGTTTGCACCTGGAGTGCTTAGGATTATGAGATCGTCACCTGTAGCCACCTGTCACAAGTAACGGTAACCCAACTTGATCCGGGCAACCACTGTGTCGCACAGTCTGATGGAAGTTTTGTGCTGCCCATAAACGTAGGTTTCAGATCTGAACAAATCATAGCTTTTTTTTTATACTGGTGCTTTCAGGTCGTTCGGAGTCAGTAATTTTTCTCCTATCAGACCTGAGTGTTTGGACCAATATAATTTTGACAATAGAGATGGGGATACCTTGGTCTAATTCAGCTTCATCAGGCCGAGATGTCTGTGTCATTATGATGGGTTGAGCTAGGCTTGCCATCTTTATTAATTTTTACAAAATTATCAAGTTTTGACTAATTCATTTTGACTGAATTATTTTGACTAACGCATTTTGAAGGGTAAGCAAACTATAACGTTTTAGCCTAATAAAAATATTTATTAAGTTCTTGTAATGTGTCACATTAATACAAACAAAAACAAAGTCTTTATAAAAAATAAAATCAAACAAGTTAGGCTTCGTTTCCATTTTTCCTTACAGTAATAATCTTAAACTTCATAAATAAAAAAAATATTACTCAGTACTTTGGATTAATATTAATATTCATCCTAATAATATTTTTAAAATTACTTCTATTAGAACAAGTTTTATTTCCTGGTAAACAAGGTATTTCATGTTCATAATTATTTAAAGTATGGGATCCCTCAAGTTACAAAATTAAAATATTGCATCCCTCAAAATCATTTAGTATATTATTTTATTTTCTAAAAGTCAATTTGCAAATGACAATTATGCTCCAATTGAGCAACTTGTAAAATACATAAATATAAATGTTTCCTCCGAAATGACCCGCTCCATCAAACATCTAAAGGAATACTTCCTTAAATAAAGTATACAAAATAAAATGCGTGCTTCTCTATGTCAAACTATACATTTTTGTCACAAATCTCTTTCCATTACCGTCCACTTGAAGCTTATGTGGAACACTTAATTTGTCACACGAAAGCATATTTGGTGTCCGTGTGCCATCTCTCCATAGTGCTCCTGGTTTTAAAATTGGAGAGAGAATTCAGATTTTAATTGCACTCGCAATATCCTCGAGTTGCTTCCTTTTAGTGATAAACCATAGCATATATTAGTTCATAAAATAATAATTATTGGTCATTGCCGGTCAGTTTGTCAGAGGAATTTATGACCGATATACTTGATCTGAAATAACATGATTATACTAAATAAACCACATTCGTACGTAATATTTTGCTCTTTGTATACCATACAATGATAAAATGATTTGCAATGATAAAATCTTGACCCTGAGCTCGACTCATATTTGTTCAAGTTGAGATTTATGAAGGTGAAGCATTTTTGGCTGGACAGTTTTATTGTTTCACTTGAGGTGGAGATGCAGCGGAGGGCGAACATGTCCTGTTGGTCCATCACCAGACCAACGTTTTCAAACGATGAACGTTTTCATGTCTTTTTTAGTAAATCTTTTTGTGTGAATGTTTTGTCACATTGGGCGCATGGGAACCTTCTTGAGTGCAAAAGTAAGAGTGTCTGGAGATTGTATTTCATCAGCATTTTTCTCACAATAGCAAATGGTGATTCTTTGGGTCGGTCAGTCTGCTGTTTCACTTGTGTAGACAGCGGAGGGTGACCTATGTTCTCTTTATCCATCACCTGAATTTGAATGAACATTTTCATGGGCCTCACTGTATTCTCATGATCCATCATTATACTTAGAATGAATTTGTTTATGTCTCCACAAACTCCAACTTGTTGATAATGTTTTCCCACACTGGGTACACGAGAACCGTCTTTTGTGTGTTTGTAAGTGCCTATAGGTATTCTTTTTCATGAAACTTTTTCTACAAATGTTACACTGCCACACTTGTGACTTGTTGGGCTGGTCAGTTTGTTGCTTCTGTTGTTGTTTAGGCACAGTGGAAGGATCACATTCTCTTGATCTATTTCCTGACTTTGCATGAACTGTTTCATGTCTTTTTAATGAGAATTTGCGTGAGAATATTTTGCCACATTGGGTACACAAGAACCGGTTTGTGTGTACCAGTAAGTGTTTCTGGAAATTGTTTTCCTTGAATATTTTTCCACAAATATTACAAAAGCAAACTGGTGAATTTTGGGGCTTGTTAGTTTGCTGTGTCACTTGTGTTGTAGATACAGAGGGGAGTGATCTATGTCTTCTTTGTTCATCACTTGACTTCGAGTGAGTTTCTTTATGTTTCCATAAAGTATAATGTGATTTGAATGTTTTGCCACATTGTGTACACGAGAACGATCTGCTATGTGTCTGTAAGTGATTCTCAAGAACTAATTGTCTGATTGAATCTCCATTCATGTCACACTTCACAATTTCACTTTGGTGCTGGAGCTGATGACATTGGAAGTTTTCCTGCGTGAAGAAAATCTGACCACAAGTCTCGCATATAATATTCTTTTCGTGCCTTTGATGCTCATTTTTTTCCAGCTCTTGAAAAGATGAGAAATAGTCTTGGATGCAGCATGTAAACAAACTATTTTTCAGGTCTTGAGCATTCATCTTAGGGTTTTTCGTAAACGAGTTATGAGAAAAACTGTCACTTGAGGAGGTGTTGATTACCTGTGTTGGGGAGGAAGCACGTTGGGAATTTGTGTCGTATCTTTCAAAGTTAAAACTGTTTGCTGTAGTATTGTCCTGGTGGCGGTGAAGGTGGTCTGCCACAATTTCCACACACACGTAACATTTCTTGTCACCATGCTTGTTGGCATGGTCCTTCAAGTCGATTTCGTCGAAGAATATATGATTACAGATGTCACAGAGGAACCAATATTTCTTTTGTCTTTCATTAAACTGAATTAATTTCTTTTTTTCCATGACAAAAGATGCTTTTTCTCGCCCAGTCAAAACACCAACTCTGAAAATACAATAATTCTTGAAATTGTATATCAAAAGAAAAAATGCAATTTATTTTTTATTTCATAAAAAATAAAAATGAAAATGAAAACATGATACACAGTTATGACATATAAAATATGTATGTATGTATGTATGTATGTATGTATGTATGTATGTATGTATGTATGTATGTATGTATGTATGTATAGTTCCGATTTTTATTTTGTTTCACTGGCTTTCCTTATTCACCCTGCAATAATTAGTACCCTGTGAGTAAAGTGGTTAACGGGCAGTGTTTTATGAAAAGACAAGAAGGGTAATGCTTCAATTGAGCTATGGGAAGGTTCTTAGCCTGAAATCACTGAGCTGTGGGAGTGTTAGCCCACCAACACTGATCTGTCACATAATGAACTATTGTGATAGAAGATGTTATTATTAAGCAAGTAAGGCAAGGTAATTATGAGGAGAAGGCGCTAAGCCATTATATATTACTTGGAAGGAATATGAGGACAAGGCACTGGAATATGAAGATGGGATGAAGGAACAGTGCCCACCCACTTGGACCATCTAGGATCAAACTCTGACCCTGTACAATAGAAGGCTGTTGCTGTACCGACCAGCCAAAATGGATACGTAACATAACTAGTAGATATTGCCACTAGCTGGTAGATGAGTTGTACCACTCTGTTAAGGACGCTCACCTAATTGTGCTAGCGGGGGTTGAGCTCTAGCTCTTTGGTCCCGCCTCTCAACCGTCAATGAACAGGTGTACAGGTTAATGAGCCTATTGGGCTCTATCATAACACTTGAAACTTGAAACGCTGCTTCACAACCTATGTGTGTGGGGCGTGCAAATTGATTGACATCAGTTAAATGTAATCATTTTATTCAAGGAAATCTCCCTTGAGTTCCCACAGTACTAAACCAGGTTATTCGGAAAATTGGATCAAGTTTAGTATTTATGTAAGCATATATTACTGTGCAAGACATAAATAACTCTGCCCACCCTCCTGTTTATGTAGAACTTATTGTAACAATGAGGACCATCTTACATATATTGGCGTAAAAGGCAATTAGAAAGTGGAAATCAGCACTATTGAATTTAGACAAGCTGGAAAAGTTTTGGTACTGATGTTGCAAGGTAACCTTCCTAGGCCTAATACAGACTATCCGAGCCTAGTAAAGTACATATATGTGCTATACTAGGCTATATATTAGGATGTTAGGATGACTAGCTTGGCAAGTCAAGCCAGGATGACTAGCTTGGCAAGTCAAGCCAGGATGACTAGCTTGGCAAGTCAAGCCAGGATGACTAGCTTGGCAAGTCAAGCCAGGATGACTAGCTTGGCAAGTCAAGCCAGGATGACTAGCTTGGCAAGTCATCCAAGTGAAATATATCAACCACTCTGCCAAATATAATAGTGTTACTATCGATAGATTGTACATAATATGGACTGTTGTTACCATAAAAGTGCAAGGATTTGAATTGTAAAGAGCATAAATAGCCAAAGAATAAATCCTAACCCATTCTGTCCTGGCCCTAAATATTCAACCCTAGGCCTAATAAAAGCAATCGTAGACCACATTTAATAAATGTATGTACTTAGCTAGGCCTAGGAAAAGTTTAGTTTATTTGTTGCTTTCTTTCTCACCCCTCTACAAAATCAGTACAGTTGTACAAAATATGGATTTTTGGGGTACAAAAGTCGATGTCTTGTACATTTCACTATAAATGTACTATGAAAAATGATAGTACTGTACCTAGTAGCTCTAGGTTCTATTATTTTTGGAGAAGGGGTTGAAATATTACCAGCTGGATCGTCTAGATCTTCATTTATTTTCGTGATAATTATGTCCCATTCTCCCAAAATCACCCCAACCACTTGGGCTGGACGGTAGAGCGACGGTCTCGCTTCATGCAGGTCGGCGTTCAATCCCCGACCGTCCAAGTGGTTGGGCACCATTCCTTCCCCCCGTCCCATCCCAAATCTTTACCCTGACCCCTTCCCAGTGCTATATAGTCGTAATGGCTTGGCGCTTTCCCACGGGAGACATCTCCCGTCACGCAGGGTGCAGTCGCACCTCCACAGATCTCCAGCATCAGCTCCTGATACTGGTAATGGCTCAAAAGGGCCACCACTTACGGGCTATTCATGCCCGTGCCACCTTTTGGGTGGCTTAATCTTCATCAATCAATCAATGGCGCTTTCCCCTGAAAACTCCCTCCCTCCCTAGTATGGGACGGAAGATTTCCCAGCTCTCAGGGGGAGTGATGGTAGCTTTTGAGGCGTGCGAACAACGGAAAACTTAGAAAGGATTGGTTGTTCTCCGAGCCTTACTGAAATTAATGATAATCATTCCCTTGAGAATGGGAATGAATGAATCATTCCCTTGAGGTCAATAAATATTACCCACAATTCCTGTGTTTATCTGACATTAGAACAAGGTATTCCAACGCTTGAAAAATCTTGTGGCGCGGATAGACAATAACAATAATAACATGTAAAAACTTATCACTAAAAGCATCATGATACTAGTGAATATATAACATATCCCAGATTAACCATATCATAAAGCAACAACAATATGCATAAGGGCATGCATCATACACTTGAAACAGCAATAAAGTGATAGGAAATCTCAGAAATTTAGGTGTAGAGTGGAGGTCTCACCGACGGCCGGGGCGGCTCAGGCGACACTGGTCGCCATCTTGTGCCAACTTTGTCATTTTCTTAAACATTTACGAGCATTATTATACTTGATTTAGATTTTCCGTTCTAAATACGGAATTTAAATAATTCTTACTTCTAAATAATACTTACTAAAGTTCTAAATAATACTATAGAGTTGTAAATAATACTTACGAGTATTATTATACTTGATTTAGATTTTCCATTTATTTTTTGAAATGTAAAGCGTTTTAAGACGCTTTGTGATTAATGTACAACGTAAAAAAAGGTTATTAGCTGTTTATTGAACATTTCCGAAAAGTGTGTAGCCTGACAAATATGTCTGGGAAGCAGTCATCTGTATATTTTCTAAAATTAGTTATTTACGTGTTAAATCTGAAGCTTTATTCGTAAAAAAATTATAGAAATCGTTTCAGTTTATATGAAAGCAAAACATACTGTTTGAATAACGAGACTCAATTGAATTGTTAATGTAACAGGGATCTGACGTATACAAAATTAAAATGGTTTGTTAACAAGTCATATTTTTGTGACAGGAATTTGTTATTAATAATAAGTATTCATTATCAAGCGGCATTCGGCTTTCTCTACTGACTGGTGTCTTATGCAAAATTTGGTACAATGCTTATTCAAAGTTAGTGTGCAGTAATAGTTCCAGTATTCCTCGCAGAAACTACTACCACAACAGTCTCCAACAAAGATCAAAATTACTAGAACCTTTCAAGCAACAACTATCACCACAGTCATCGTCAAAACAACTACCATTAATAAAGCCACCACCAGTTTACAGTCATCACTGAAACTACCACCACCAGTTTACAGTCATCACTGAAACCACCACCACCAGTTCACAGTCATCACTGAAACTACCACCACCAGTTTACAGTCATCACTGAAATTACCACCACCAGTTTACAGTCATCACTGAAACTACCACAACCAGTTTACAGTCATCAATGAAACTACCACCACCAGTTTACAGTCATCACTGAAACTACCGCCACCAGTTTACAGTCATCACTGAAACTACCACCACCAGTTTACAGTCATCACTGAAACTACCACCACCAGTTCAATAATAAATAATACATTTATTAATAATTTATTACTGTATTTAATTTAGAATTATGATGATAATAGTTTTCAAATTTAGTCTAGATTTCGGTTTAATTTATGTTAAACTAGAAACAGACTAGAACAGAACTGTACCAGACAGCGTCCCTGAATTCCCTTTGCAGTTGCATATTTCGCTGGAATTTCTATATTTTCCCCCATTCTTTTGTTTCTGGCATGTACTTGTGGGCGTGTATGCCTGTATAGTATCTTGAGATGATTTCGGGGCTTTAGTGTCCCCGCGGCCCGGTCCTCGACCAGGCCTCCACCCCCAGGAAGCAGCCCGTGACAGCTGACTAACACCCAGGTACCTATTTTACTGCTAGGTAACAGGGACATAGGGTGAAAGAAACTCTGCCCATTGTTTCTCGCCGGCGCCTGGGATCGAACCCAGGACCACAAGTCCAGTGTGTTGTCCGCTCGGCCGACCGGCTCCCTCATAAGTATAAGACAATTATGGGATGCGTCAAGGATGACTAGGCTTGTAGGGACTCCTAATGCTCACTCTGACGTCCCCAGGAATACCTTGAGGCATCGTAAGGGCAGAGTGAAGTACCTTGATTGCTTACATTATACAATTTTCACGCTTGGACTAGTTACAGTTATTAGTCATAGAAATTTTTTATATAATTATGTTTAGTTTAATAAGATTTATGTTTTTTTTTCCATGGAGGTTGTAATGGTGGTGGTGAGTGTGGCTGAGACAGGGGGTGGAGGGGTGGTTGCCCCTGCCCCCAGCCTGACACACTACCCTGCCCAGTACACCCCACAGTACACAGGTCCCGGCAAATACCCCCCGGCCAAAGGGAACTATCCTCCCGGGTACGACAGTGACTCCAGCAGTGACCACAGCAGCAGCGGGCGAGGCAGTGGTGGCAGTGACCTGGGCAGTGAGGTGGACAGGTGGGTGAGCAGACAGTACCGTGTTGTGTAGTACATATTTATTACTGAATGTAAATGGCTTAGATTAAAGAACATTGTGGTTTAGTTCTTAAACCCATTATGTAATAACAAGAATAATAATAATCTTTATTTACTACAATATGTGTACAAAGAACATAAGAGTAATGTACAATTGTAGTGGCAGGAGTTAAATATACTAGTGAACCCACTATTACGCAAAGCGTTTTGGGCAAAACTTCTCTTCCACTGCCCTAAATGTAACTAACCTCCTCTGTAACTCAACCTCAAATGTAACTAAACCTCTCTGCCGCCGCCCACAAGATGGGTGTCGGAGTCGATAATAAAGAAATTCAACATCATGTTCGGTCTTAGGGACGGTTCCCGGCTGGAGGACAGCGGGCGGTACAGCGCTGACGGGTGCGAGGGCGACCTCCAGCCTCCCTCCTCCAGGAACGACCCCGCCTCCTCCCGCCAGCACCGTCGCCACCATCAGGAGAAGCAGTCCCCTACACACTCCACCACCAACACCCACAAACCCACACAGTCCAAGCCAACCACAGACGAAGGCAAAAGTCATGGGCAAAAGGAACAAATTAAGGGACATAGGTAAAGTAAGCGCTTTGTTGCCACAAATTACCAAGTTTTAACTGACGAATCGCTTAATGCCATACTGGCTTAGCGACTTCTGATAATTATTTCAGTTTACAGTATTATCAAATATTTTGTTCAATTTCCTTAAGAATATTGTAGTTTATTCATAAGGACGTTATTTCTATATAATTGTATAGGCTGTCAGGCAAGAAAAAACAAAAGAGGCAAGAAACTGCCCTTTTGTCAGGACAATATAATAAAAGTTGTAATGATGTTGTGATTATTGACAGGCCAAGTCCCAGAAGCGTACCCATCACTCATCCCCCGGTGGACGCCCCTCTCTGCGTCCAGTGCGCCCGTCGGGACCTCTCCTTCTTCGACCCCGGCTGTAGTGGGTGTGCTGTCCTCCTGCGGCGCCCCTCCGCTACCCCCTCCCACCTTTTTGCCATCATGAGGCAGTGGGTGCCGCAGGTCCAGCACAACATTCATCAGCTCATTGGTCAGGTTGGTTCGCTGCGTGCATCTCGGGTCCAGGAGCTGGAGGTTGATGTGGTTAATCAGTGACGTTGAGACTGATGTGGTAACTGTTAAGCTAATAGATGACCGATGGGAGAGGTAGGAACAGTAAGGTCCCTACCAGCAGGTTCAGGTCCCCACCAGCAGGTTCAGGTCCCCACCAGCAGGTTCAGGTCCCCACCAGCAAGTTCAGGTCCTCACCAGCAGGTTCAGGTCCCCACCAGCAGGTCAGGTCCTCACCAGCAGGTTCAGGTCCCCACCAGCAGGTTCAGGTCCCCACCAGCAGGTGCAGGTCCCCACCAGCAGGTTCAGGTCCCCACCAGCAGGTTCAGGTCCCCACCAGCAGGTTCAGGTCCCCACCAGCAGGTTCAGGTCCCCACCAGCAGGTTCAGGTCCCCACCAGCAGGTTCAGGTCCCCACCAGCAGGTGCAGGTCCCCACCAGCAGGTGCAGGTCCCCACCAGTAGGTTCAGGTCTATACTTTAGTCCAGGACTAAAGTATACTAGCCCCTTTGGTCAGTAAGTACTTGTGTGGCCTTAATACCCCCAGCAATGGTTATAGACCCCAACACCAACCAACCCATGTTACTCTACTTCTTTTTGGCCTTTCTTCAGGTGTCTATCAGTTTGATAAATGTTATCAGTTCTTACTGTGTGTGTGTATCAACCCATTCTCCAAAAGTTAAGAGTACCCAGAGCTACGTTGGATGGCATGTACATATGATGGACTTTTGCAACCCAAAACAATACACATGTATTAAAGGGCATAACAACAAAATAACCATTATCCTAACCCTGTTTGAGGCCTAAATAAGCAATTCTGTACCTAGGATAATTCAGTCTTAGCCTATTTCAGTACATATATGATAGGCTTGGTTGGAAAAGTTTAGACCTAGAAAAAGTTAGGCTTGATTGTTGTTGTTTTTTTAGATTCAGCAACTCTGAACCAAAAAGTTGCAAGTAGTACGGGCTATGGTGAGCCCGTAGTGGACTCACCTGGCATAGGAGCTGTGCTGGTTGTTGCAGATTTTTGGTTTGGAGCAGTTCATAGGTGTATGATGATACACGTATGGTGTATGATGGCACACCTATGTTGCATGATGATATATTTTGCTCTGACTTTGCACTTAAATCATGTGTTTCATTATGCGTTTTACCACGTAAATGTGTGATCATACATTGCTTCACAGCAGGTGTTTGATAATTCACTTCCCCTTGTAGCAAGTTTTGGGTAATTCACTTTTCTCTGAAGCAGGTACTGTATAATTCACCTCCCCAGGTGAATTATACAGAACCAACAGCAACAGGTGAATTATACAGTACCAACAGCAACAGGTGAATTATACAGCACCAATCCTGCAACAGGTGCTGGATAATGCACTCCCCTCCCCACCCCCCTGCATCACGATGTACTGTATTATAAATCATGATGATGCAGGTGTCTTGTCATCCTTTTATCCTTTTTGTCTTCCTTCACACATTTTATTATAAATTTTTACCATATTGCAGGTGTTTATCATTCATTTTTATATATATTTTCTATGTGACAGGTCTTTATTATCCTTTTTGTTTTCTTTTTAGTCTACAACTTTAGTCATACATGTTGCCATTGCTTTATCATCCATTTTACCACAATACAAGTATCTGATCTTACATTTTGCCACATTGCAGGTGATTAATTAATATACCCCGCTGCAGGTGTTTGATCATAGAATGTTGGCAGCTACAAGTATTTCAATATGACTTGTGTTACAGGTGTTGAGTATGGGGTGCCACGTGGATGACAGAGACGCCTTGACGGACATGACACTCCTTCACTACGCTGTCAAGGCTGGCAGTACAGGCGTGGGTGACCCAGCTACTGCCCTGCAGGTGAGTGCTGTGTCATCTCTCTCCCAGGTGTGTCATCTGTTCGTCTGGTGAGTTGTGTCTTAAGAAACCTAGATAAAGAGGACTTGAGAACGCTCTTTACTCTTGAGTATGCAGCACCGGTAGGGAGTTCACACCGAAAAAGAAGCATACCTTAAAATGAGAAAAGTGCAGAGAAATGCCACTAGACTTGACGCAGAACTGAAAGAAATCACCTACAATAAAAGGCTGTGGGAGCTCAAACTCGTCCACGTTGTAGGAAAGGTGAATCACGGGGGATATGATAACAACGTACAAGATACCAAGGAATGAAATGGGAGAACAAATAGGTAATGTTCAATGGAGAAATGATAGGAGTGTACGGGTGGA
This sequence comes from Procambarus virginalis, assembly GCA_020271785.1. NCBI lineage: Eukaryota > Metazoa > Arthropoda > Malacostraca > Decapoda > Cambaridae > Procambarus > Procambarus virginalis. Next base: position 37,457,180 of record WNGS01092210.1, on the reverse strand, counting down.
AGCTGTACAGATGAGCTGGAGACGTCATGAAAAGCTTCTGCAACATAAGAGTGGCAAGCAAGAAAGGAGCACACGTACTAGGGGACACAGGTGGAAACTGAGTGCCCAAATGAGCCACAGAGATATTAGAAAGAACTTTTCTAGTGTCAGAGTGGTTGACAAATGGAATGCATTAGGAAGTAATGTGGTGGAGGCTGACTCCATACACAGTTTCAAGTGTAGATATGGAGTCCAATAGGCTCAGGAACCTGTACACCTATTGATTGACGGTTGAGAGGCGGGACCAAAGAGCCAGAGCTCAACCCCCGCAAACACAACTAGTGAGTAAGTATATGAAACGGTCTATGGTAGGAGATCGTTGAGACAAATACAAAACAATAACAGCTTTCAAAAGAAATTTGACGAAAACAGAGAAATTCAAAGTTATTTCGTTTCTTGATTAGATGATGGAAAGCGGGGGCAAGGTAGCAATTGATCGACACTGTAAAACACACGAAAGTGAACGTATGTGAGTACACACACACGGAGCTCTGGTAGCTGATTGGACAGCGCGCGGGACTCCTTATCATGTGGCCCGGGTTCGATTCCTGACTAGGTAGAGACAAATGGNCATTGTCAAAATGAATATTTTTATGGGTGTAAGTTTTTAAATGTCGCTGTTGAGGCTTACTCAATATCGGCATTAATTTACACAATCTCAAATCTATATTTATTTTTCAAAATAAAACGAGGAAGTGTTGCCATATTTTATATTAGGATAGTTTGTGTAGGGCAATTTGAGTGTTTTTTAAGACTACAACGGTTAACTGATTGAAGGGAATCTCGGGCATTCACAGTCATATGTTTGATAGGTGGTGAGGAAGAGCTTCCCACAATAATGCTCTCAATTTCCCACCCCCGCTTTTCCAGTATATCAGCTGGACAGTGTGACTCTCTCTGAACGTTTTTCCTGTCATTTGTGCCATAATAACAGTGTTTAGGTGGGAAACACAACGGTGTCGGCCTGATATTTGGAATGTTTTGAGAAATCTGTGACGATTACAAGGTACTTGTTCGCTAGTGGCTTTCCTGATTTAGTGTATGTGGTGGGTTCAATGAAGCACAGGGTATATATATATTTATATATATACAAGAAGGGGGGGTACCTGGCTGTTGTGAGGGGAACAGCTTCTGTTCATATACAAATATATTTGCGCTGTGGGACAGGACGGACAAAGCATCCCTTTGTCAACATAGCACACCTAAATAATATATACTAGAAGGGGGGAACCTGGCGGTGCTCGGGTCGATCCGGTGCCTAAATGTACCCCCACAAACCCTCGCCATCCTCCCATTCTCCACATACAACCTCCCCGTCTTCCCCAATCACTAACAATGTTCAATACCCACTGTCCTCATCGTTGTAAGCATCTTCACACCATATACATTCCCCACCACACACCCGCCCCATCACCCACCTACACACCCATTTTCCCAACACACCCTCTCCATGTCCTCCCACAGGCATTCCCCGTCTCCTCACTCCGTGTCTACATATGCCCTTCCCCAATCTTTTCCCTCTCTGAAAACATATTCCCCTTTCTCCTCTTTTCCTGCCCAGACACTCCCTTACCCCATCAATGTAACCAAAAGGTTGTGGCCAGAATGCAAATCTGTCATCTGAACTTGTCTTGAAAATCTATATCTGAATTCACAATTATTTAAACTAATGGTAGTCTATGGACTCGAGGCTGAACATTTCACAACCACAGACTTCATGAAGGAGGGGTAATGGGGTGGTGCCTAACTGCCTTCGGATAAAATCACTATTAATCCTGCAAAGTTTAATGAAGCTATCCCCAAGCACCTGACCGCCAACTTCCAACATTCTCTCCTATAGATAAAGAGTTGAACTGAAACTTTTTCACCTAAGGCGTATCATTTAAAGGTTACATCGTGTTCTGTTGAATATGACTGCCAATTAAAGTTGCCTTACTATTGAAGATAAATTACAGTCTTTTGAAAATTATAGTTTGAGCACTGTTGCTGTGTTATTACAAGTTAGGTTTAAATAATTTCTTGCAATTGCAGTGATCGTAGAGTGTCGGGTATGTTTTGTTTATGGTGTAACTTTCTTTCCTTAATACTTGAGGTTAGTTAGATTAGTTGTCAACTCTCCTGCTTCCACACCTCAAGCATCTGCTCACTCTCCTGCACCTCCTCTACTATCTCCGCAACCACCAGTTACAGTGGAATCTGAAGCTTAAGGATTCACGTTATATTCCTACCTTCGAAGAACTTTGCAGCGAGTATCCCACCGAAACTGACCAGTCACTCTACGACAGAATACGTAACCTTCGCATTATGAAGTCAAAGAAAAACAGAAAAAGCCTGACTAGAGATATAAATCGTGACGGTGTAGTTGTAATAGCTGAGGCCATCTTTGAATTCTTATGATATCGACACTCTCCGCCTCGATCTCATTAATCCACGCTACTTTGAGCTGCACCCAGGGCGCCACCTACGGACCATAAAAAGATTCTTCGACTTCATGAAAACGAGACCGTGCCTGCAGACAAGAAGAACAAGCCAAAAGAAGACTTATTGATGCCGCAAAAAGATAGACAACTGAAGACTCAAGTATGATTACACATGAGGAAGACGGCCTGTTTCCACAAGGACTGAAGTAGCACTGCCCCAGCCGCCCTTTCAAGACTCTTCTACTCCGCGCCAGCCAGTTGTGACGGTGTTCCAGCATTATATTTCATCATGCAGCTGGGTTAAGCCCTGGCTCTTTTTTTTTTTTTTTTTTTTTACAACTTTAGCGTTTCGTCTCCTGTCGTATTCAGCGTTTCATCTCACCAGCTTCTCTTCAGCTATACCCACTTCAAGCTCGCCCTTTGGGTATCTTGAACTGTATCTAATGTAATGTGGGTATATGGAAACATATCCAGTATTCGGAATGTGTGAAATTTACGCATACTGGCAGTCTTATCAACGTCAATTCACGTCACTTATTTCATTCCTCCTTTTACTTTTGCATAAACAACTGATATTTTTACATGCTCATAGCGTTCATAACTTTATATGATGGTTTTGTTATATAGAGGAGCTGTTGTTAGTTATCAGCAGATTGGCGCTGTAAGTGACAAGTGTTTTATTTGGTATCTCTTGACCAGCATGACGGTGTTACCTAGACCCATAGGTATATACGTGTTCATACGTATACGAACACATGTATACGTGTTCATGGAATGCAATGAAGGTGTTCTGTGGGGCATAACATGTTGCAACCCGCTCTCGCACAAGACAACAACAACAACATACTGTACGTGTATAATTTTCACCGGAATATATCAATTGTCATTAGTGATTAACAAGTCGTCAGGGTATTTGTTCATCACACATTAGGTTTATATAGCTATATTTCACTATGACTATTCATAATAAAGGAAAACGAAAATATTTTTTCCTTGTTGTCATCTCGGATTTCTGACCGTGGCCATCATATATTCGAGAAGATGAGGATGACGATAGGCAATTGTTGCAGGCCATCTTTTTAACAATGCTCGTTAATCACAGCTGCCGGTGATTATATTTCACCGGCAGTTCATTAACCCCTGTTAATGAATGTAAAACACTTTGCACACGACTCCACAACTGATGATGATGATGGAACTGTTTTCGAAAAGTACTTCGCTGACGCCCTGTTCGTATTACAGTTCTCTAAATGCTTCACTCACGAACTACAAATAATTGCCAACAGAAGCCAAACACTTTTTTAACCAGACTTATACCTAACTATGCACAAAATTCTAATGCGTAATAATTATAATAATACTAATTTTTAATTAGACAATAGCGATTTTGAATATAATACGTTAAATTTATTGAACGCGTGTTTGGGGCAGGTCGCAGCTTGGACGAGGTAGCATGCGTATGGGTTGATTTTCAAATCTTGTGGTACCTTCATCCTATTAAACATACTTATGAAGTTATATTTACTTCGCATTAAATGTTTATATTATTTTCGGTTGCAACATATGTCTCGTGGAACTCAGGTTAAAACACCGATAGACGACAAGAATGAGCCATTATCCTGTGATAATTCAGCCCGTCCTCCAAAAATGGGGTGGTAAATGTAAGGAGACAAATAAGTGCAATAATGTACTATTCATAGCAGTTAGGAATTGTACTTATTTTCACTAAGTATTAAATCGTACTGTCAAATATATTGTGAATATTTGAGTTTACCTGAAAATCTGAATAGAAAACCACAACCTCACCTAACGTCTTAGTTTTTGAAGATAATAATTTTATTGCTTCTTAATTACAATTAGTACTTAACCTATAGCTATATTGATATTACAGTTTTATAAAACAAATAAAACAAAACTAAAATATGTCAATAAATTGTAAAAAAAACTCAGGATATTTTAAAATTTTGTATAAAATCTATATTGTTTAATAAACCTGAAAAAGAAATTCTTGATATTTAAAACGTGTGTATTGCAACTTGTAGTTGAAAACTTCATCCTAAAATTCTGAGTGTTTTAACAGAAAACGAGGAGAATTAAATCGGGGGAGGGAGTTGGGTAAATGTAACAGCCCCATAAGTGCAATTATGCACTGTTTATGACAGTAAGAAAGTGTACTTATTACACTTAGTATTAAATCGTACTTTCATTTCGGAGGACGGGTTGGATAATTAGTTCCTCATCAGTGTGTGAAGTTTGTTATTAATATCCTTTATAAATACGTTAACCATAGTCTGAATTGACTACTAATTTTTGGGTTATGTCACTAGGGACGGGTTCGGACATTTTTTGTTTGAGTAGGGAATGAGGCCATCAGTTATAAACTTTTTATCGACCGTAAACTAGGCTGCAAAACACGAACAACAAGAACTTGGTCATTATATTAGCCTCATGTGGTGGAGACAGTCAGGACGGAGCATTGTTGACGGTGACTCAGTTTCCCAGCTCAAAGTCATAAAAAAAAAGATCTTCCCAAACCTGTTTCTGGCAGGAACAAGGCGGGTAAAAAAGCCTTGGGGCGGAAATAGGAGTATTGTGGGAGGCAGGTCAGGCAAGCCGGCCGGCAGGGCTGGTGGAGGAGAAATTGAAATTTATATTTTGTACAGTATTAGATACATTTGGTTGCGAATGCTATATTTTTTTTATTGAACTAGTAGTTTAATCCACAACCTTGCACATCTGTGTTATATTTCTAAGTCACATCACATCTGGGCCATACTTCTAAGATTGTATTATTTTATGTTCGGTCCTTTGACCCCTGGGAGGGTAGAAATAGCCTAAGCTACTCTATTCTTTTGAGATGTATTTTATTTCTCATTATACGTACTTGAACATGATTTGACACTTAAAAATAAATACCTGCTGGTACAAGGCACCTAGAGCTTTAGAGTTATTTTATCCACTCTTGTTCTTGAAAATATCCTCCTAATCCATCCAAAGTTTGCTAGTGCTGGCTACAGGCTTTGTGAATCTTTATGACAATTGTAAAACCTTCATTTAGTTTAGGGTAACCGTATAAATGAGGATGAAGCTAAGTACAGTACGTTAAATATCAATTCAATTACTATAGTGATTACTTCATTTGAATTCTTATTTTCAATTTGATTTACCGCCATTTGTAAGGCCGTGTCCTTACTTACCTACTTACGAATATCACTTAGTTTTGTAAACATTCTAACAAATTATTAAAATAAATTGAAACGAAAGTGAAACATTAGAAAATAGAGGAGGAAGGAAGGACAAGGACAGGAAGCTGAAAAGGAAAAAGTGTGTCTGGGTGAGGTAAACAAACAATTTACCAAGACCGGAAGTTGCAAGGACAGCTAGCTTGGTTTGGGAGGCCGCTGTTCAAGGTCCTTGGGCGTGTATACTTTCAACACCTCATATTAACTTGTTTCACCTTTCCCTGGGGGTATTATGATTGCCCAGTTAACACTATTTTTTGTCTTGGCAATTATTTGTATAACCTGTGTTTGTGTTGCTGCAGCACTGATATCTTTGTAACATACGGTGCTGCTTGTTGCACTGTTGGACAACAGTTTCAGGCATAAAGGATATTATTCCAGTGTGGTTCATAACTTTGCTTCCATGTTAGTCTTGCTGTAGCCGCTAGCTTTTCTCTACACGGGGTCTCTCCTTGTAGGAATACTATGTATTCCTCAGTACGGTACATATTTACAAACATGGCTTCACATAAACATTTATGTTCGGTTAGATTAAGCCAAACTGACACCAGAGTTAATTTATATGGTATTAATTTCATGGTTTATCAGTATTTGAATCCAACGGTGTACTGAAATGATGAAACTGACACATCTGCTTCGAAATACATAAACCAAGATGAAAGTACCCCAAGAGCCTACAACATAGGCAAATATATCACAGAAACCACATGAATGTAGTGAAACTCGCGTCCGCTGCCTGTGGAGAAAACCAAACATCAGTCCTCCCTCCTCTAAGACTATCCTCCCCACCCTCAACATCACGGTCCCCTTCCCCCACGACTCTCCTTGGCGTCCTTAATATCAGTCTCCCTACCACTCTCATTCTTGCTCTCAACATCACAGTTCCCATTTCCCCGGCCTCCCTTCCCTGCACTCGACTTCACATACCTCCTTCCCGCTGCGCCTACTCCCAGCACAAAACATCACAGCACCCATAGACACGATAAAGCACCTAAATTATTGGGACCGTCTCGAAGCTCTCAAAGAAGTTACGCTCTGTACTGTAATGGAAGCAAGAAGGTACCACTTAATATTTACATAGAAAAACTGACAGGCCAGGTCCGAAATTTTACACAGTAAATTTAACAACATACTGGAGCGAACGATATGGAAGGAAATGCAGAATAGAGCCAGTGAAGAACAAAATTGAGAACACTGAACATCAGAGGTCCACGGTGTTCAATATCCTCCCAGCAATTATAAGAAATGTTGTCAGGGCAAAAGAGTATTTCAAGAAAAAAATTGACAGTTTCCTGGAACAAGTGCCGGACCGTGTTGTAGTGGATATGTACTTCTCCGCGCAACAGCCTGTTGGCCCAAGCTCTCTCAAGTCAAGCCTGGCTCCAAGCCACCCCCTTGTGGAATAGAAGAACTCTCAGAACTAACTCCAGGTACAGCCCCCTAAGCATATTCTTACAGCATTAAACATCACATCCCCTGCTTTCCCCCCCACTTTCTCTACATTACATTCACTCGATGACATATAAAACATGTATTGTTGAATGATTATGAGCAATAACATAATAAATAAATTATGAAATAGTGATAAGAAATATTAGAATATCGGTTCGAAATAAGCAGAAGATGGAAAGAGCTGTACCTGAGAGTAAGCGTTGTGAAGCCTGAGTACCATAAGTGTGTTTTGTAGCGTAAGTATGATTAACTGTACACGTTTTTTGAGCTTAATTCTGAGCACAATAGACTGTGGAGGTTTTGAGTGCGCCGGGTCGGAGTGACCACTCCGTAGTCCTACATACCGGCTGGCTGCGTCACCGGAACTACTTAGCTGGAGTCCAACACATAATCCAGATTACGTGCACGATGGCGGCGCCGAGTACCGCGTTTGGGGTGTTTTATTTCACAGCATTATCACGGAGGTGACTTGCAGGCGAGAGAGGGTCAATGTGTTGGCGGCATCACCCCCCTCCAGACTAGTGCGGTGAGGCGTCCTGTGAGCTTCCCTCGCCTCATTATTGGTCCCATACACTTTAAAGAATTAGTTTCAAG
>WNGS01092210.1:37373101-37442353 GCA_020271785.1 Procambarus virginalis | reverse complement strand
CACCACACAGCCCTCACCATCACCACCACCACTACACAGCCCCACCACCACCACCACGCAGCCCTCACCAACACCACCACCACTACACAGCCCTCACCACTACCACCACTACACACCCTGACCACCACACAGCCCTCACCAACACCACCACACAACCCTCACCACCCCACTCCCTGCCCGTGCTCCTGGTGGGGGCACACACAGGTAACATCGCTGTCATCGGCCCAGTACCTGACGGCGGGCTTGTCACTGGACGGGAAGCCGACGCTCCTGGCGGGCCACGCGTCAGGCTTCACAGAGATTACCGGTGGACAGGTCAGTCTTCTTAACTGTCTGGGTTACCTGTCAAACTCTTCACCTCTGTCTCACGGATACAAGTTACTTCCTACACGAGACGGTACGTCAATGGATTTTTTTTGTAGATTTTAAAAATATAGCGTTGTAAGTGTCAATTTGCTCGTGTATCATCCGGGGGCTCTGTGATGCTCGCCGTGTTTGGAATTAATAGCTAAATTAAATATATAAAATACAGAATTTTATAATAATAAATTGAGGTAACAATAGTAGTATACCAATAATGATAGCAGCATTACCAATAGAAAAGCAGCATTATCAATAGTAATAGCAGCATTACCAATAATAAAGCAACGTTACCAATAACAAAGCAGCATTACCAACAATACAACCCGTCGACCTAAAATGATAGAACTTATAGTAAATTATAACCATATTATATAATATTATATAACTATGATAATAACGAAAAAAATCGATTGATGGACTGAAAAAAGTTCAGGTTTCTGCATCAACACTAGTAGGCCTAATATATGCACTATATGAGGCCTAGGATAGCGTACATTAAGCCTAGCATTAAACCTGTTTGTGTGTGTGTGTCAGATGCTGCAGGAGATGCCGTACGAGGGTGGAGGGGAGGTGGTGTGTGCAGGCCTGGCACCGGTCAAGACAATGATGGCACTGGGCACCACCACGGCCGCCTACTCACCAATAAGTTCCCGCTTCACATGGCTCAGGCCTTCACCTCCCTGGCGGCCCACAGCGCTCCCCTCGTCAAGGTATGGTGGGGGATAGGAACCTGGTGATGGTAGGGGGCCTGACTGTTCCTGGTGATGGTAGGTGTTGGGTGGGGGGCCTGACTGTTCCCCTGGTGATGGTAGGTGGTGGGTGGGGGGTCTAACTGTTCCCCTGGTGATGGTAGGTGGTGGGTGGGGGTCTAACTGTTCCCCTGGTGATGGTAGGTGGTGGGTGGGGGCCTGACTGTTCCCCTGGTGATGGTAGGTGGTGGGTGGGGGTCTGACTGTTCCCTTGGTGATGGTAGGTGGTGGGTGGGGGCCTGACTGTTCCTGTGATGGTAGGTGGTGGGTGGGGGTCTGACTGTTCCCTTGGTGATGGTAGGTGGTGGGTGGGGTCTGACTGTTCCTGGTGATGGTAGGTGGGGGTGGGGGTCTGACTGTTCCCTTGGTGATGGTAGGTGGTGGGTGGGGGCCTGACTGTTCCTGGTGATGGTAGGTGGTGGGTGGGGGTCTGACTGTTCCCTTGGTGATGGTAGGTGGTGGGTGGGGTCTGACTGTTCCTGGTGATGGTAGGTGGTGGGTGGGGGTCTGACTGTTCCCTTGGTGATGGTAGGTGGTGGGTGGGGGCCTGACTGTTCCTGGTGATGGTAGGTGGTGGGTGGGGGTCTGACTGTTCCCTTGGTGATGGTAGGTGGTGGGTGGGGCCTGACTGTTCCCTGGTGATGGTAGGTGGGGGTGGGGTCTGACTGTTCCCTTGGTGATGGTAGGTGGTGGGTGGGGGTCTGACTGTTCCCTTGGTGATGGTAGGTGGTGGGTGGGGGGCCTGACTGTTCCTGGTGATGGTAGGTGGTGGGTGGGGCCTGACTGTTCCCTTGGTGATGGTAGGTGGTGGGTGGGGGGCCTGACTGTTCCTGGTGATGGTAGGTGGTGGGTGGGGGGGGGCCTTACTGTTCCTGGTGATGGTAGGTGGTGGGTGGGGGCCTGACTGTTCCCTTGGTGATGGTAGGTGTTGGGTGGGGGCCTGACTGTTCCTGGTGATGGTAGGTGGTGGGTGGGGGGGGGGCCTTACTGTTCCTGGTGATGGTAGGTGGTGGGTGGGGGCCTGACTGTTCCCTTGGTGATGGTAGGTGGTGGGGGGGGCCTGACTGTTCCCTTGGTGATGGTAGGTGTTGGGTGGGGGGCCTGACTGTTCCTGGTGATGGTAGGTGGTGGGTGGGGGGGGCCTTACTGTTCCTGGTGATGGTAGGTGGTGGGTGGGGGTCTGACTGTTCCCTTGGTGATGGTAGGTGGTGGGTGGGGTCTGACTGTTCCTGGTGATGGTAGGTGGTGGGTGGGGCCTGACTGTTCCTGGTGATGGTAGGTGGTGGTGGGGGGGGGCCTTACTGTTCCTGGTGATGGTAGGTGGTGGGTGGGGCCTGACTGTTCCCTTGGTGATGGTAGGTGGTGGGTGGGGGCCTGACTGTTCCCCTGGTGATGGTAGGTGGTGGGTGGGGGTCTGACTGTTCCCTTGGTGATGGTAGGTGTTGGGTGGGGGCCTGACTGTTCCTGGTGATGGTAGGTGTTGGGTGGGGGGCCTGACTGTTCCTGGTGATGGTAGGTGTTGGGTGGGGGCCTGACTGTTCCTGGTGATGGTAGGTGGTGGGTGGGGCCTGACTGTTCCCCTGGTGATGGTAGGTGGTGGGTGGGGGTCTGACTGTTCCTGGTGATGGTAGGTGGTGGGTGGGGGCCTGACTGTTCCTGGTGATGGTAGGTGTTGGGTGGGGGCCTGACTGTTCCTGGTGATGGTAGGTGGTGGGTGGGGGCCTGACTGTCCCCCTGGTGATGGTAGGTGGTGGGTGGGGGTCTGACTGTTCCCTTGGTGATGGTAGGTGGTGGGTGGGGTCTGACTGTTCCCCTGGTGATGGTAGGTGGTGGGTGGGGCCTGACTGTTCCCCTGGTGATGGTAGGTGGTGGGTGGGGGCCTGACTGTCCCCCTGGTGATGGTAGTGGTGGGTGGGGGCCTGACTGTTCCTGGTGATGGTAGGTGGTGGGTGGGGGCCTGACTGTTCCTGGTGATGGTAGGTGGTGGGTGGGGGCCTGACTGTTCCCCTGGTGATGACAATATGTTTTTTTTAATTGTTATATTCTACTACAGACGTGGCCACACATTTACAATGCTAAACAGCATATGCATTTCCTTCTGTCCCCCAGCGACAGGGTTAGAGATCTGTTAATATATATTTTAACAAGTGATGATGTGTGGTGGTGTAGTGAGGGTGACTGTACTATGGTGGCAGGTGGTGGTGACGGCGGACGAGGCCAAGGTGGTGACGTGTGGTGGTGACGGGGTGGTGATGGTGTGGCGGGTGGCGGCGCTCACCGACAAGTCCCCGGGGTTCGTGGCCGCCAGGGACAGGCTCCACGACCTCCCGCTGGTCCCTGAGATGCTGGTCTCTCGCTCTGACCTCCAGGTGAGTGCTGCCTGTGCCCTCACACCTCTCAGTCAACGTGGCACCTGCTGCCTGGGGTGGCACCTGCTGTCTGGGATGGCACCTGCTGCCTGGGGTGGCACCTGCTGCCTGGGGTGGCACCTGTTGCCTGGGATGGCACCTACTGCCTGGGATGGCACCTGCTGCATGAAATGGCAACTGATTCATCTCATAAATGTTTTCTGTTGGTGCAAAACTAATGATAAGAATTCTATCACAGGAGGACTTTGGTACATTACAAAAGGAATTAGACACACTCCAGAAGTGGATTGAAAATGGCTACTAGACTTCAACCCACACTAGTGCAATGTTACTAGGAAAGGTGCAGGGGTAACTAGACCCTACTGCAATACAGAACGAATGAAGGTATAGAGCAGTATCAGACAAGGACGAGGCCCTGCGAGTAGACAACACTAATTCTAATCACAGAGACACATGCACGTGGTGATTTCAATGCCTCGTAAATAATGAAATTAAGAGGGCTGGCATCACTGGTCATTTCAGTAGTTTAACACTTGGGTGGGTGAGAGCAAGGCTTTCCAACCATAATAATAAGTATACCAATACTAATAATTCAAATAATGACAAAAATATATATTTTCTTTTGTATTAATATTAATGATAATTAAATATACAAATAAGTTACAATAATTCAGAGGTGATAGAGAGAGAGAGAGAGAGAGAGAGAGAGACAGAGATACAGAGAGACAGAGAGAGAGCCTGAACATGTGTACCTCTGGACAGAACACCCGGGATCACGTGGAGGAGCTAGAGCGACGGGTGTCCTACCTGGCCAGGGACAAGGAGGTCCACCTCAACCTCCAGCAGCAAGAGTTCTCCTCCAGCAGGGACGCCCTCGTCGCCCGTTACCAGGCCATCGTCGACCAGATGAACGATACCATCCAGGTAGCTACTAGGCCATTGTCGACCAGGTAAATTACACCATACTGGTAATACCAGACCATCGTCAACCAGATGAATTGACACCATACAGTAGTTTAACAGATCCTGTCATTTAATCTTAGTCTAAGACCTTCCTGCTGTAGTCTAAGACCTTCCTGCTGTAGTCTAAGTTCTTCTGCTGTTGTTTAAGACCTTCCTGTATTTTAAGACCTTCCTGTATTTTAAGACCTTCCTGCTGTAGTCTAAGACCTTCCTGCTGTAGTCTAAGACCTTCCTGCTGTAGTCTAAGACCTTCCTGCTGTAGTCTAAGACCTTCCTGCTGTAGTCTAAGACCTTCCTACTGTAGTCTAAGACCTTCCTGCTGTAGTTTAAGACCTTCCTGCTGTAGTCTAAGACCTTCCTGCTGTAGTCTAAGACCTTCCTACAGTAGTTTAAGACCTTCCTGCTGTAGTTTAAGACCTTCCTGCTGTAGTTTAAGACCTTCCTGTTGTGGGTTTCAGTAGCTCCACAATTTATTTCCGCTGACAGAGGCTGGAGAAGGAACGAGAGGCCCTGAAGGAGAGCCAGAAGGAGGCAGTGTCTCAGCTCAAATACGAGCACCAGGGGGTCTTGGCCGAGCACCAGCAGGAGCTGAGACAGAAGCTCCTCTACGAGTACTCCAAGCATGATAAGCTCGAGGCTAAGCTCAAGGAGATGCAACGAACCCTAGACAGGTGAGGACGAAATACTTGACACGTCGGGAGATTTTAGCTCGAAGGTAGCAAATAATATTTTAAATAATTTGTTTAGCGGAACCAAATACATCCTTTTAGTGAGGTTAATGGTTGGTGCCCCCAGATATTGATAGACTGTGGTGCCCCCCAGATACTGATAGACTGTGGTGCCCCCAGATACTGATAGACTGTGGTGCCCCCAGATACTGACAGACTGTGGTGTCCACAGACAGGTGGGAGAAGCAGTGCAGAGAACAAAGAAGGAACTACAGCAGCGTTTGGATCAACAGGAGTCAGTGATGCAACAGCTCAAGGCGGACCTGGAGAAGGTAAGGCCCTGGGAGGTGACATCCTGGGAGGTGACACCCTGGGAGGTGACACCCTGGGAGGTGACACCCTGGGAGGTGACACCCCGGAGGTGACACTATGATAGGTGACACACTGAGCGCTGGTACTGTGGGAGGTAAATCAAATAAATAAGGTAAACTTTGACACAACAGACGAGCTCGGAGCTAGAGCGAGAACGCAGTGAAGGGGCCGAGATCGTTCGCCTGGTGGAGGCGTCGACGGAGGCGGAGCTGGGGCAGGTGCGGGCCAGCCTCCACACCCAGCTGGCCGAGGAACACCAGAACGTCATCAAACTGCGCAGCGAGAAGGCCGCACTCAGGAAGAACTACGTCACGTAAGCTTAAACTTAACGAGTTCTGAAACTGACACATTGTGTGCTGAGATAAATCATGTATACATACGGTAAAATAATTGGCTCATATATTATACAATTTACACACAATTTTGGTGCTTTGTGGTTATTATGGAGCTTTAATAGAGAGAGAGAGAGAGAGAGAGAGAGAGAGAGAGAGAGAGAGAGAGAGAGAGAGAGAGAGAGAGAGAGTAAACGTGTGTGTGTCTGCCACTGGCTGGAAGGTAAACATGTAGTGAGCGTCTGTGACTTGTATTGTGTGTTTAGCATGCAGAGGGAGTGTGAGCAGAAGGACGGGGAGGTGAAGGCTCTGGGGGAGGAGAAGGCCAAGCTGCAGTCGACCATCCGGGGCCTTGAGCGGGAGCTGGCTGCGCTCAGGAAGGAGGTCAATCACAGAGACGATATCATCCGTGATAGGGTAAGTCTCTCTTTCTCTGACTCACACCACAAGGTAAGTGTCTCTGTTCCTTAGCAGCAAATAGGTACCCGGAGTTAGGCAACTGTTGTACTCACCTCGTTGTGCTTGAGGTGGTTGAGTTGCGGCTCTTTGGTCCCGCCACTCAAATGTCAATCTACTGGTGTACTATGGGGTTACACCCTGGCAAAGGGAAAAGGTCATTAGTTGGACCTAGAAGTGGGCCTCGATGACGGCCAAAGTACAGCCTAAGTACAGGCCTCCTGTCCCCGATAACAGTAACATTATTATAATTAAACATGATGATCTGCCCATCAAGGTTTTCTTGTAGTTTTTTTTATGTATTTTCAATAATAGCAAGTTACCCGGTGATGTTATGGCCATGGTGTATGACTGCAAAAGGGTTATCGACCGCTCCCCTATGGATATGTTAGTCCGAATGAGTGTGAGGAACACTATGAATCAATCCTTGTGATAAGCAGTTGACATGAGAAGACAGGAGGATCTGATTCTAGACTTCCGCTACAGGAGAACAAGATCAGTAACACCAGAGAACGTGTCAGTGAGCTGGAGAAGCAGCGGTTCCTCCTCGACCATCAGCTGGGCCAACTCAAGGAAGAGCTTGACCCGCTGCAGACGGCGCTCGAGCAGCGAGCTCAACAAATCAAGCAGGTTAGTCAGCAGGGGTCAGATTCACGAAACAGTTACGCAAGCACTTACGAACCTCTCCATCTTTTCTCAATCTTTTATGACTTTGTTTGCAATTATTAAAGTTTATGAGCTCCGAAGCACCAGGAGGCTGTTTATTACAATAACAACAGTTGATTGGGAAGTTTTCATGCTTGTAAATTGTTTAATAAATGTAATCAAAACCGTCAAAGATGGAGGAAAGATGTTCACGTTCGTAAGTAGTTGCGTAACTGCTTCGTGACTCTGGCCTTCGCTTCTTCGCCACCGTCAGTAACCATCACACCAATATGGAATGCTCTGCGTGTTTAATTAATAACATCAATAACCTTCCTTCATATACGGATATATATATATATGATTATTTGCGTGGTTTTACCCGCAGTGGTTTTAAGTAGTTCAATAATATTCAGTTGGTGGCTACTGATACGATTGTTGTTGACCAGACCACACACTAGAAGGTGAAGGGACGACGACGTTTCGGTCCGTCCTGGACCATTCTCAGGTCGGATTGAATGGTCCAGGAGGGACCGAAACGTCGTCGTCCCTTCACCTTCTAGTGTGTGGTCTGGTCAACATACTTTAGGCACGTTATTGTGACTCCTCGCCTGCATGCTGATACGATTGTTCATGTAGGGTGTTGATAGGGTGGTATTTCCACCACACTGCATCCATTTTCTGTTGCTGCTCGGGGAAGTCTCCACAGAAACGTGTGTGTCCCATAAGTGTATAAGAGTGCTCTCTTAATGTTGGTTTAGTGTATATAGTAGTTATACTGCCATATAGTTCTGTTGTTACTATCCCTACTTTCTGACATGCTATCTTCTGACTTGTTCCTGTCCCTACTTTCTGACATGCTATCTTCTGACTTGTTCCTGTCCCTACTTTCTGACATGCTATCTTCTGACTTGTTCCTGTCCCTACTTTCTGACCTGCTATCATCTGACTTGTTCCTGTCCCTACTTTCTGACATGCTATCTTCTGACTTGTTCCTGTCCCTACTTTCTGACATGCTATCTTCTGACTTGTTCCTGTCCCTACTTTCTGACCTGCTATCATCTGACGTGTTCCTATCCCTACTTTGTTATCTTCTGACTTGTTCCTGTCCCTGCTTTCTGACCTGCTATCTTCTGACTTGTTCCTATTCCTACTTTCTGACTTGCTATCTTCTCTGGCTTGTTCCTATCTCTACATTCTGATGAGCTATCTCCTGACGTGTTCCTATCCCTACTTTCTGACCTGCTATCTTCTGACTTGTTCCTGTCCCTACTTTCTGACCTGCTATCTTCTGACTTGTTCCTGTCCATGTCTGTTGTTTCAATATCTTCCTATTTATTGTTTTATTTAACTGTAATATATTTAATTATTGTTTTATTTAACTGTAATATATTTAATTATTGTTTTATTTAACTGTAATATATTTAATTATTGTTTTAACTGTAATATATTTAATTTGCATGGTTTGTCATTATTTTAAGCCGTAAAAGTATATATCAACAAAATGAAGGTCGTTATTACTTAAATATTACTAGGCAGAAAATGCTTTTGTTTATAGAGGACGCGGAAGCAGGATAAATTTTTTTCGAATTGATTTTTGGAAACCTTGTTTGGATCTGATGGTCTGTTGTTGTTTGGATCTGTTGATCTGCTTTTGTTTGGATTCCTTTGTAATCTTTTGTAATAGGAAGGTTGTTGAAAACATGATACGTATGTGGCCTGAACTATTTCCGTATTTTGCGTGGACTTTACTTAGTAATTTCTTGAGGTCAAGAAAAGTTCATCTTTTCAAAAAGTTCAAAGAAAAAGGACGCGTGTGACGTCATAGTGACGTCACGCGCCTTCTCCACACTACATACAAAACAAAACAGTTTATCTCATATTTTTAAATAAGATTAAGTTAGGTTCGGGACCGTTAGGATAAGTTAGGTTAGGTTAGGTTCGGGACGGTTAGGATAGGGTTACGTTAGGTTCGAGACCATTAGGGTAGGTTAGGTTAGGTTGTGTTAGGTAGGGTAGGTTAGGTTAGGTTGTGTTAGGTAGGGTAGGTTAGGTTAGGTTGTGTTAGGTAGGGTAGGTTAGGTTAGGTTGTGTTAGGTAGGGTTGGGCTTGTTTAAAGATAAGAGAATGACGTAGAGGGTGTATATAGTTTCCTCAGGCCTTAGACCCTACTCCAAAATCGAACTATTCTGAGGCTCGTTTCATGGCATTCATCATCTCAAAAGAACTTTGAAATTATTAGCAATTATTACCATGTTAAAAACTTTTAATTTCTTACTATAAATATATTATGTTCAATGTTTTTAACAAAAATACAGCTTTTGTATATGAACTGCATGATTCAGTCATTATTTCAGTCACAGTTTGTAATGTTTTGCCTTGTCTTACATGTAATAATTACAAAAAAATGCCTAACCATTTCTGAAAGCAAACTAGTCAACGAATCTGGAAACAATAAGCTTGCGGGTGTTGCCGTCAGCTGGAGGAGGAGATGAACGAGACGCAGCTGGTGGTGGGCGGGCGGGACCGTCAGGTGAAGGAGCTGGGGCAGCGGCTGGTGACGGCGGCGCAGCAGGGACGGGCCCTCCAGCAGCGTCACCATACACTCGCCACAGACCTCACCCGCGTCTTGGCTGATCTCGCCACCGCCGCCCAACTCCTCCACCAGCCCAAGAAGCTCAAGGAAGCTGTGAAGGTAACAGTTAGCATTATTTAGACCTATTGGAGCCCTGAACTGTCTCCTCCACCAGCCCAAGAAGCTAAAGAATGCTGTTAAATTAGTCGGTAGATCACATAATTATAATAAAATGCTCTAAATAAATTTGATGTTCGGTGTCACTTACATGTTTGTATAAAACAAGTGTGTTATTGACTATGTCTGACATGCCTATTATGTACAAGTTAATGGTGGGGATGGGTTTGATATTGTTTTGTTTTCCTACCTTGTTTTTGTATGATCGTTGCTTCTCTTTGTCTGGCACAGGAAGTCTGTTTGGGTTATCCATGTTCTCGTACGACAACGACTGTCCTTTCCTAAGATGTAACCCCCACGACGTTTCCAAATTCCCAGGTATCTATTTGCTGCTAGGCGAACAGCAGCATCAGGTGAAAGGAAATGCGGTAGGAAATCGAAATCGGGTTAAATCTGTAATGAGCCGACTGCGCTGACTACCACAGTATCACCCCCTGGCTAGTATCACTATTGGCTGCAAGTATCACCCTGGCTTTACAAGTCTAATCATTCATTAAAAGTCTCACTCTTTCACTACTGGACTCACCCTGGCGTTACAAGTCTCATCCACGCGCATTCAGTAGGTACTTGGGAATTACACGACTGCTGTGTGTCGCATCCTGCGGACGATCATTCATTTGAGAGTTTGGACCTTGATAAACCTGACAGACTTCCTGTCCCAAGCAACCGGAAGCCTTAAATGTCCCTCTAGGTCTAGAATGTCACCGTCTGTCTCCCCGCCAGGCACTCAATGACAAATACGTCCGTAGCGGACGGCACAAGGAGTTCTGGACCAGACCTGACCTTGACAAGGTGACCCAGGTCCCCGTTGATCCCTTAGCCCAGGTCAGTGTCAGGAATCAGTAACTTAATGTGTGATAACATAACCTCGTGAATATCTAATAGGACTTTATCGTCAGCAGAGGGTCAAGATCCCTGCAGCGTCTAAACTTACAGGACTTACTCCTACAGGGTGGAGAAGACATCCCCGGAGAGGTGAAGGAGGCGGTGCCGGAGCTACTGCGCCAACGAGAGATGCTGGAACGCTCCGTGGCCACTCTCCGGGCGCAGGCGCAGAAGCAGGAACGCGCGCACAAGGATAAAGTTACTTCGCTTGTAAAGGTCGGCTTTATTTATCACAAAACCTAGCTGGATGACCAGAGTAATTCTTCAGGTTAAAACTGTACTAAAAGAATACAGATTAAGAGCCACAATAACGTGGCTGAAAAAGGTTGACTAAAAGAACCAAAAGTATTAAAAGAGCTGTACTAAAATAATGTTTATATGCGATAATTAACACGTGACTATCCCTTCATGATAATTAAACCTTATATTGTTTTTTTATTATATAATTACACCTGAAATTATATTTTGGTCAAAACGCTGTAACGTTACCGAAGATAACGTGGATTTTCCGCCACACGACATTGACGGAACCCTTCTGACGGCACAGGAGAACAGTGAGCTGCTGGTGTCGGTGCGGACGCTGGAGGACAAGGTATGGAGGCTGGAGGGGGAGGTGCGGCAGGCGGAGAGTCTGGCAGGGCTGAGGGACCCCCGCTCCGGTAGGCGACGGGCTTCTAGGGACCAGCTGGTGCAGACGGTGACACGGCAGGCGGACACCATAGCCCGTCTGCAGGAGCAGCTCAGGGCCATTCAGGTAGTGAAACCATTTATTTATGAATTGAGTGCCGTCTCTCGTCACAAGGCGCGAGCTAGCGCCCACATATTTCTGCTGTGGTCGTATCTCTTTGTTGGACTTTCACACAATTAGTACTGTATATCGCCGGGATCTGTTCACTTATACTTCAGTTGATAGATATTTCACTTCCAACTCTGTTATTCAGTGAGAAACATTTTACAGCATACATGCTTGTGTATACACACAACAGAGTACGGGGTTGGAGGGAGAGGGGGTGGAATATATATATACATAGAGAGTACGGGGTGGGGTTGGGGTTACATACCCAAATAAGTATAAATAAATATAATTATAAAGCACATATATTAAGAAACGAAGCACATGCGATGAATATAATAAAGTTTTTTAAATATCTTTAAGAGACGATATATGTTACGGGAAGGTAATAATTATTGATACCAATAATAGTAATGCATGTGCATGTTAGTTATGATGGAGCTGAGAGAATCCTGACACATTAATTTATGGTACATTTATTTTGATATACCGTTGGATGTAGTATATTTATAAGGATGTATAAACTGTAACAGGTAGCGTATACTAGGTATTTGGATGAGTATATTCTGAATTTGACAATAGCAATTTCCAAATAATGTGTTACTAGAAATGATAACTTTGGAATCAGGAACAATATTATTGTCTTACATTGTCCTGTACCTAAGTTACCCATTTAGCGAAGGAGTCTGCATAACTATCCTTTGGTTGTTAATAACGTTGCTAGTTACCTGTTCTGTCGTTTCACTGTAGGGACAAAGTGGGGCTGGTGAAGCGGGCGCAGGAGTGGTTGTAGGGGACGGCATCCTCAGCCCGGGCCGCCTGCACCAGCAGGAGCCGGCGGGTGGGGAAGTACTGACAGACTTCCCCAAGCATGTCATCTTGCCTCCCACACCTCACACCAACCACAACGCCCTCTCACTGACGTTTGGCTGAAGGATATAATTTATCTTCCTAGACACAAATTAATTTCATGCTAATTTAACAACATACATAACAGCATTTAACTCAAAAAATCCATAGTAGCAGGTTCATTAAACTTTGTTAATCTCTCTTCATTCCCTTGTCGCATTCTGAGTTTCCAGCTTTCTCAGCTCCCTTTCCTCATTCTTCCTCCCTTCTCCTTATCAAGTTCTTTGGTCAACATAAACCCATGAATCTTTATTGATATTTTGTTGCCTTTTAGTTACGTGAATGTTGATGGTTATATATACATTTGACATCCATATACGAGGTGGCCTTAAAGGAACTTGGTCGTAATACTACAGTCACTGTGATATTAACAGTCACATGTAAAAATTAAAATAAATAACAAAAATAATAAAAATGCATGCTAGTTTTAATTTGATAAATTCATGCATTTTGATTCATTTTGTTATTGTTTTATTTTGTATTTAAGCTTTTACATATGATTGTGTAAATAAAACAGTAGTACTGTACAGTAAATTTTGAGCCAGCTTGGTTGTTTATTGCGAATGATGATTAAATACTGAGTGATATTCTATAATAATGTTTTAATATTCGCCTTAAACGAGGGAGGAATCACAGTTTTCATCACTCAGGTGGGTACAGGAGTAGACGATCATTATTATATAGTATTGAACATATTGTCAGTAAAGTACGGAAATTTACTGGTGTATGATTAACCTCGCTGTTCACCATTTAATTAATTTACTGAGAACATTCCGAGCACAAATATCCCAGGACAGCTAAAGTTGTTTGAGGATGAATTGATAGGAGCTGTTGACAGGAACCATGTGTTCAGAGGAAGTAAATATGTGCGTTTATTGAAGAGTGTAGACAGGATCAGATTGAAGCACACACATATAGTATTCATAAGACACTCAGGGTTCACAGTAAGGTGACCTCTAATATGATATAATTCTCCACAAGGGGGCGCTGTTACCAGCTAGATAGGAATCTAGTTTCTTTGGAAAGTGTGCAGTAATTTTTAGGCGGGACGGATATTAATTTATTTAGGCTGTGTAGTTGTATGCTTTATTGGCTTTACTTAGTTACTGGATAAGTGAGTAGCAGATCGTTCGATTAAAATACCTATGGAGGTGGAGTCGACCACCACCTTACCCTCCTACCCTGAGGTCCTACTATCAAGGGTGTGGTCAGCGTCCGTTGAGGCTAGGCTCACAGCTCTTTAGATTAATTATTAATCTTAGTTTAAGTAGGAAATTTTATTCTGATAAGATTATCAGACGGATATATTTATATATAATAAACTTACCATTCGAGTGTTGCATCTTGAGAGACAGGTACAGTTGACTTTTGTTAGTAACAATACAATTTCCTAATTTCCGTTTTACCTCTGATAGAGATCCAAACAATCTGCGCAGAGGAGCCCAGTCACTTGTATGTAAACATATTGATTAAGTTTGTTGAACAGTATTTTGACAACAAGTGGTCTTATAGTTCCAGCCACGTGGTGATGGCTCCTACCTGCGTAATTTACCTACATTTTGTTATTGTACGTTAGTACGCACGCACGCTAAACGTGACGTTAACAGTGAATACTAAATAAACCCTGAAGTGTCTTTTGTTCTCGGGGACACAATTGTTTCTAAACAATAGTATTCATACTTTCTGGAAGTGGATTGGAGCGTAACGTGACCAGGGCGAGGGTGAGCGCAGGCGCAGAGTCAGTGTGGCTGTGGCAGTGGTTGGAGGGAGACGTGTAGTGTCGTTGCTCTCGCTCCAGGACTCTCGCACCCTCGGTGAGTACACGACCCTCGTGGCTTGCCACAAGCAACCCCATGATAATAATCGATTCCCTGTGGCAGGTGTGTGTGTGTGTGTATCCTAAACAAGGTGTGGATGGCGTACAGTTTTCTGGGACCTTGCTGGCCATTATTGGGGCACCTGGATCCATGGCGTGACTTTATGACATAATCTGTTTCCTAATGAGTTTTTCTCACGTTTCTCCGACCTGGCATTATATCGGGGCCCTTGATTTTGTTTTGTGTTGTAACTTACAACCAAGTTGGTTGTTGGAGTACGTTGGTACGCCAGCTGAACTTGGCACTTAATGTGAAGTTAACGCTAAACCCTGAAGTGAAAATATTACATGTGTACATACATGTAAGCTGTGATCGTTGTGGCTCCTCTGTTATGTGGTGGTGTTGATTGTTATGTTGTGGTGGTGGTGTTGACTGTTATGTTGTGGTGGTGGTGTTGACTGTTATGTTGTGGTGGTGGTGTTGACTGTTATGTGGTGGTATTGACTGTTATGTTGTGGTGGTGGTGTTGACTGTTATGTGGTGGTATTGATTGTTATGTTGTGGTGGTGGTGTTGACTGTTATGTGGTGGTATTGACTGTTATGTTGTGGTGGTGGTGTTGACTGTTATGTGGTGGTATTGATTGTTATGTTGTGGTGGTGGTGTTGACTGTTATGTGGTGGTATTGACTTATGTTGTGGTGGTGGTGTTGACTGTTATGTGGTGGTATTGATTGTTATGTTGTGGTGGTGGTGTTGACTGTTATGTGGTGGTATTGACTGTTATGTTGTGGTGGTGGTGTTGACTGTTATGTGGTGGTATTGACTTATGTTGTGGTGGTGGTGTTGATTGTTATGTTGTGGTGGTGGTGTTGACTGTTATGTGGTGGTATTGACTGTTATGTTGTGGTGGTGGTGGTGTTGACTGTTATGTTGTGGTGGTGGAGTTATCTTATACCATTCCATGTTATCATCGCCCCCCATTCTCCCATGCGTGCACTCGAATCAACACATTGGAAATATAATCGTAACGGTTAATTACTATCAATGGGGCAAATATATATATTGAAGAAATAGATTGTNCTAGGAAAATTAGGCTAGGTTAGTGTGTCTTTGCAACATAGGTAGAAAATCATTTTACGGTTTGTCCAACTCAATAGTGGAGATTTTAACTTTCTAATTTTGTTGTATGTCGGTATATATACTATGGTCCACGTCGTTACTATAAGTACTGTACTACCAAAATAGGAGGATGAGCTGGAATTTACCTGACGGTCACTATCTTTATCTAGTGGCCTTTATTCAAGCCTGGAGGGTTATTCATACCTATTAACCTATGTAGGGTAAATAACGTATATCCACCTCTGAAGGATAATTAAGGCTTATCAACATTTTGAGGATTATAAGGTCTATCAACCTCTGCAAGGTTGTTAAGGCCTATCAACCTCTGCGCCATGTTCCACTTTGGAGAACAGTGTTGAAGATTGGCGCTGCGCCGTGTTCCGCTGTCGAGGAGAACAGTGGCGAAGATTAGCGCCATGTTCCACTGTAGAGAAGAATAGTTGTGAAGGTCAGCGCCATGTTCCACTGTGTAGACATTGAGCACTGCAGCCGCCCCAAACCGTGAAGAAAAAAAACCACAGAAGTTAAACGCTTTCTAATTTTGAGATCGCAATTTTTTTGTGTTAATTTGAGAAACTTCCCATATATCTTCTTGGTGATTTGTTTGGCTTTTGTGATGTTTGATAAACGCGGTGATGAGTAATTGAGGTGAGGCGTCCTTGGTCATGCTTTGTGGTGAAAACCGCGGACGAGGCTGTTCTGCCTGTGTGTATTACATTATAAATTCAGTTTAACTGCTGTAGCTGACTTAATTATTAGCCGATGAGTTTCAGGCACGAATGTTGCAGGAATTGGCCCACCCAGGAAGTATTATTGAATCAGACTATGTATATATATATTTGTCATACATTAAAATCTTCCTTGGTAGACACACTAGAAGAGGTTTCTTGGTTCCTATTTCATATGCTGCAGTATTGTATTTTAAGATTTGGCTGCCTAATAACATATGCTAAATATTGTAACCTTTTACTTCTGAATTTTCCTTATGACTACCGATTAAGCTAACACACATTTCTTAAGACGCCCCCGACTAGGCTCTTATTTCAATCCGTCCTCTCCACTGTTCGCAGCGTCACTAAAAGGGTGTACTAAATTGCCTGACCCTAACCTAACCGAGGACCCACGAATAGAAAATGGGGCATCATGCCAATTTTACGAGTGGCGAGGGTATCTAGTGCATCAGGTTTTGACCTTAGGGGATTTATACGCCAAAATGCGACGTACTATTCGAGAGGCCGGGTTGCTTATTTAGTATGATATAAAAAATATTTTATCTGAATTAATATAATTGAATTTAGGTTGTATCTCCTTGAAATTTAGACTATAATAAACAATATTACAAGGATAAATACAGTAATTTCCACACGATAATATAATTTAGTTTAACTTCAAACTAGTATGTATCGTGTGCTCATGCACTAGTCAACTTAATTTAAATGAGTCAGCTTCACGTAAATGAATTAGCTTCAGCTTTATTTAACTGAGTCAGAATCACTTAATTGAATTGACTTCACTTAATTGAATCAACTTTACTTAACTGATATAGCTTCACGCAATTGTTGAAATTTCACTTAAATGAGTCAGCTTTCGTAATTATCTCAAATCAATTACCCTCGGTAAATTTTATATCGTTACAGGGGTTTAATAAACAATAATAAGATGTAACTCTCACGCAAACTGTTCCATGTGAGAGGAAGTAGGGAAGAACACGCAGGAAAAACAAGCCATTTCCTCCCTACCCACGCCAGCAATCCCCTCCCACCCATGCCTTCAATCCTGATCCAAAAGTTTCACTCTTCTTGTAAACAGAGTGATCGACTACCAGGCGTGTTCAGATGGCATTAGCTATACTTGTTCATAAGGTTTAGCAAGAAACCATAACATAATTATATTCATCGCACACAATTCCTCCTCCTCCTAGGTATTATAAGAGCATTAATGGCCAGGACCCTCGACCGTGAAGCATTACAGAGCTTCCTGCTCTTAGTGCCACCAGCGCACGCTTCACAACACAGCAGGACCTTGCACACACCAAAATAATTCTTTTGAAATTCACCAAAAGCTTAGTGGGAATGACTGTCAGCTGCAGTGATTTACCGAAACCAACTAAAACTGTCACAGCTCGATAAAAAAAAACCCACTAGGTCAGGGATGACTAATTTTGACTTAACAAGAACCGTCATAGTAAAAGGGGGAATAGTCAAATCGTACACAAAGGCGTTCGACAACAGCAGTTTTCTGATGTTGAGAATCGTATATATGAATGAAAAACCGTAGGCCTGCTTCCTAATGTGTCACAATAGACAATAAACATTATCAGGAAATTGCTAAATCAACGTAATTCCCAAAGAGAAGCTTTCCCGAGCTAGGATAAATTTTCCTCTGGCCGCTCAAGTTGCCCCATTATGACCCTGTAGCCTAGTGAAGAGGCAGCCAGCCACACACGACGGCGTTTCCTCGGGCCGGTGGTTCATGCGCAAGCACAACCCCCGCAAGCACAGTTAGGTGAATTAGGTGAGTACAAGTGCCAAGACACCACACACACACACACACCACCACAAGTGCCAAGACACCACACCCACACACACCATCACAAGTGCCAAGACACCACCCACATACACCACCACAAGTGCCAAGACACAACCCACACACCACCACAAGTGCCAAGACACCACTCCACCACAAGCACTACAAGTGTCAGGACTCCAGCTACACACACACCACCACAAGCACTACAGGGCCAGAACACCACCACAAGTGTCAAGACACCACCCACAACTCTAAGCACTACAAGTGCTAGGACACCACCCACACACACACACCCCAAGCACTACAGGTGTCAGGCTACCAAATACATACCACCACAAGCACTACAAATGCCAGGACACCACACATGTCACGAGAAATATGGTCCCACACAACTCAATTTGTGCGGTTTCTCAGAACTTAGAATAGTCTATGCGGTTCTCACGACTCAGAATAGTCGGCACATGACTACTACACATTGTAAAGTTCTGTGACAGTACCACTGGATACTGTGTACAGAGGAAACAAAGTCACCTCACTCCTGGCATGTAGGGTGCTGTTTAGGAAGCTCTGTAGGCTTCTGAGGTGTCTGACCTTCGCTAGACTGGGATTGGGACAAAGGCTTAAGTTGTTTAATAACAATGAACAGGAGGACGGAAAAATTGATACAATAAAATACTATGTATTAGATAAAATACTATATATCCTTCGATAACCAGAGAATAACAAATTCAGTCTTACACACAATAGGCAAACAACACGGGCACGGACATAGATTAACCTTTAATGAATCTTCAAAAACATACATACGTAGCTAAGCACAATGAAGTCACAAGAACATGTTATATCTACGAGAAATATTGATGCCGTGGGATGGGATCGAACCCGCGTCCCAATCAGATACGGAGCTCTCTCTAGTGACATAGCGAACGAGGCACCACCCTTCAATAACAGCTTGATATACATTCCAAAGTAATACATATAGATAAACACACGAACCAGAAGCCTAATGCTGCTACACCAAGCCTAATGCTGCTACACCAAGCCTAATGCTGCTACACCAAGCCTAATGCTGCTACACCAAGCCTAATGCTGCTACACCAGCAATCCTAGCACTTTAAGCTTTCATATATAGCACGAAACAACATACCTAAACATTATAGAAGTTCAGTAGGGATAACGTGACTAAGTCTTCGTCCGTTCCTGCATAGCAAGAGGACCTGGACACTGATATAGGATCTTGTCCGGATGTAGGTTACTGGCTAGACTTGAGGACAGTGACAGTCATTGATATTTTCTCCAGCTGCAGTTTGTTAGTCGAGTGATCAGCGAGGAGTGATTACGCTTGAAGGTGTGAGATTCACAGCGTTTTTGCCATGAAAGTTATTGTATTTATACAAGTACTGAAAAGATAATTTTCAGTTTTGATACGAAAAATGTATTATTAAAACTTATTATATAGGAATGCTTCAAGGGTATCTTCAGTGTTCATTTCGATTATGTAATACTAATACTCGATAATAATACTCGATACCTTCTTTAGTTAGATATATTATGAACATATTAAATTTCAATCCCTTTTCTCCCTAGATGTGCATACATTGGCTACAGCAACTACTACTTCGTCGACTTTTGTGTTTTACTCATTTAAGATGCTAATGTAAGCCTTATAACACAATTTACATCACTCGACCTGCGGTCTCCCCAACACCTCCCAGGACTGATGTATCAAGCCTACTAACACAAGACACATTACTCAACTTGATGTATCAAGCCTACTAACACAAGACACATTACTCAACTTGATGTATCAAGCCTAGTAACACAAGACACATTACTCAACTTGATGTATCAAGCCTAGTAACACAAGACACATTACTCAACTTGATGTATCAAGCCTAGTAACACAAGACACATTACTCAACTTGATGTATCAAGCCTAGTAACACAAGACACATTACTCAACTTGATATATCAAGCCTAGTAACACAAGAGACATCACTCGACCCGTGGTCTTCCCACCACCTCCCAGGGATTGATGTCTCCACGTCTCCCTAGCCTGGTGGTGTCCTCGTTGTCTCCACTGCCGGTGTCCAAGCCGATAACTTCCACTGCCGGCCATAACGGGAAGTAGTCTTCTCTTGTTGCCACAGTGTTGTCCTCCTCGCCCTCCTCAGGAGTGCTTGACGAAGGTGTTGTTCGCTGGGTGTCGTCAGCAGCCACACTTTCGTTTGCTGGCGGGTTACCCGACGACTGTCGACGTATTTTCATTTCAACACTAGTGAGTACAAGGACCTGCTCTCGGTGTGACCACCAGCGGATCTCGGTGCTGTTACTCCTCCTGTAAAATAAAGTAAGCTTAAATATCATTTGACTTACACGTTGTGAACTCAGCGGCCATTTGCCTTGATGTTGGGTTAAGTTGATGAGTGTGTCGAGCGCCATGTAAGGGGAAATTAATTCTTACACACCAAGGTCAGTATAATGTTCTCGCAGCTTTACTGGGAAGGACATGTAACTACTGGACTTAGGAGCACTGTGTGTGTGTGTGTGTGTGTGTGTGTGTGTGTGTGTGTGTGTGTGTGTACTCACCTATTTGTACTCACCTATTTGTGCTTGCGGGGGTTGAGCTTTGGCTCTTTGGTCCCGCCTCTCAACTGTCAATCAACTGGTGTGTGTGTGTGTGTGTGTGTGTGTGTGTGTGTGTGTGTGTGTGTGTGTGTGTGTGTGTGTGTGTGTGTGTGTGTGTGTGTGTGTGTGTGTGTGTGTGTGTGTGTGTGTGTGTGTGTGTGTGAGAGGAAGGGAGGAGTAATGGGTGGGGTGTACTGACCTAGAGTGGATGACGGGTGGGTGTACTGACCTAGAGTGGATGACGGGTGGGTGTACTGACCTAGAGTGGATGACGGGTGGGGTGTACTGACCTAGAGTGGATGACGGGTGGGTGTACTGACCTAGAGTGGATGACGGGTGGGTGTACTGACCTAGAGTGGATGACGGGTGGGGTGTACTGACCTAGAGTGGATGACGGGTGGGTGTACTGACCTAGAGTGGATGACGGGTGGGTGTACTGACCTAGAGTGGATGACGGGCGGGTGTACTGACCTAGAGGGGTTGAGGGGGTGGCGACCATTGAGGTGGGCGGCATAACACGCGTGGAACCACCAGCCTCCCTCCTTCTCCAGGGCACAACTTTTGTTTCTGGCCAAATCCTGTGGTACACAACAACCTTGTTAGTTCTCCACCCTTTTCAACTTACGACGGATAACTACCGCTACAAAATTATAATAAATGTGGATAACTAGCACTATAATATAAAGGCTAACAAGCACTACAACACTACAAGGCCTAGTCATAGACAGCAGCATTTAAAGAGACTTATAGAAAAGTTTTGGCACTTATTTCGAACATTTACCAAGTGATGACGTATAACCATTAGTACAATGTGCGAGGTAAATGGCCTTGATTGTGAAATGCTGTTTTAGGGATAGCTTGTGCTACAGCATGAGATATATGTGACCATACAGTGATAGGTTATCTTACGGGCTATTCATGCCCGTGCCACCTCTTGGGTGGCTTAATCCTTAATCTTTATCCAGATAGGTTATCATTACGGGCTCACTATAGCCCGTGCTACATGGACATTTCGTTCTGAGTCGCTAAATCTAAAACAACAGCAGATAGGCTATATAATACAGATAAGTTAAAGTTGTGGTGTGAATGTTCAAGATGGTAAGAAAGGGATGGCGAAGAGGGTAGCATGTCCCACTCCAAGTAGTACAGTGATACAGAGGTGAGCTGGAGGTGTACCTCAAGACACACCCTCCTCACACCCCGACTCTCCCCCGTCATCACACGGGGGAGACATCACACACACACTCTTCAAATTTTAAACCCAACTGGAAAATATCATCAGGGCAAATGGGGGGATCTTTGACAAGCCGCCGGTTTCCTGTCCTCGTCGAGGCCACTAGAGTGTTAGTGGCCCCCTCAGGTAAATTCAGTAAATACATCAAGGTAATACAATCCACAGTTCCATGTCGTCACGTGAGCACGATACAAAAATCAGTATGCAAATTGCTTGGCATAAAGATACAGAACAATTACAATCGTGAGTTAACGTGATGTTCAACGATGACTAATTACACTGACATCAGTTCGGAAAAAAAAAACGAACATAAAATGAGGTTAAGATATAAGATACAGTCAGATCTGGCCATAGAAGGGAGTGACCAAGGTTAAGATATTGGTATAATAATGCCAGAAGACCTAAACAAAGACATCACAATAAACGCAGAGGAAATGTGTATGTTTATCTCTCAGAATGTTCGGTAATATGTTTATTGTTTGTGATGTGTGTATATGTATGTATTAACACGATGTACTCAACGGGGTGAGAATAGCTTGAGCTACCTCATCCCTTTGTGTGTATTTTACCTCAATAAACTTATTTCAATTTCAATTTCAATAAACGCAGCAACAGCCAGCAAAATGATAGGGAGAAGAATGGGAACTTTGAAAACAAATGGACTCAACGCCAATAATGGTGTTCTTTATGGCACTGATGTATTATTGTATGGGCCATTGTCTACTTCTTACACCCCGATTCATTTGATTTGTTGCCGCTGGAAGCGACTAGTTTATTGTGCACCCCATACTCATCCTGTGAGCGGTAGCGCAAAAAGCATTACAGAGGGCACAAAAGGACTTTATCAGACCTCATCTTAGATTATTACATGAACAATTTCATCTATCCTTCACACCTTATAGTTACATGTCAGCTAGTTACAGAAAATGTTCTATTTCAAGAGCTATATATTTACAATAAGTCATTATACATTTATGGTAGGTCTTATCGCTAATACATAATTGTTTGATCAATGGAGATATTACAGTCATTGGGGAGCTGCTGTTTATTATTAGTCTTCACAATACTGAGTTTCTTAATCTCATGTTATTTATCTGCCGGAAGCGAAATATGGATACAGCGCAAGGGTTTCAGGTATTTTATCCGGCAGGCGAACTATCCAATCAAGAAAATTTACAGAGACTTTACTTCCCGCATGGAATATTAAGCATTTAAACGACTGGCGCCTCGCCAAAGTACTCAAATTCTACACTCTGGAACGGAGACGGGATATCTGATGGTATACACATGGGAGACGCTGGAGGGCCACGTTCACAACTTGCACAATAGAACTACAACATACTATCGTGAGAGATGTGGTAGGAAATGCAGAATAAACAAAATGGAAAGTTGGAGTTGACATATGCACACTCATAGAGCACATCAGAGGTTCATGCTCCAACCTTCTACCATCAAACATAAGAAAATATATCTGGAACAAAGACTGAAGCATTCAAGAAGGAACTTGACAAGTTCCTCCAAGAGATACCGGATCAACCGGGATGTGCCGGCTATGTGGGTGTGTGCGGGCCTGACCTATCACAATGTGCTGGCCCACTGGGGAAGGCTGAGCCACCTGTACTCTCTAGTGAAACCTGACTTACCTGGTCACGGTCGAAGGTGGAGAAGCGACGACCAGAGTGGAAGAACGAGAGAGCATCGCCGGCGTCGCCAGAATAATTGGTCGCCAGGAGCCGGTATCCGTCGCTCTCTGGACCCACACGGAACTCCTGCAACACCTCTTAACGTATCTTTATATTGCCTCCAGAGCAACTGAAACTACCTGAAGTATCTAATACTTATACACCACCCATCAACATTGACATCTAAATATATTTCATACAAAAGCAACGGAACACGTTTATCCCAGTATGCAACACATGTGTCAACAGGTACCTCCTGCCACATACCTCAATTATAAATACAAATGATCGTAACTGGTTCACTAATAGGAATGCAGGCGATGAGTCGCAATAACGTGGCTGAAGTAGTTTGACCAGACCACACACTACGAGGTAAAGGGACGACGACGTTTTGGTCCGTCCTGGACCATTCTCAAGTCCACAATCGACTGAAGGATGGTCCAGGACGGATCGAAACGTCGTCGTCCCTTCACCTCCTATTGTGTGGTCTGGTCACACTAATAGGAAAATGATAGTATTAGCATCCCTACTCACTCTACATAGTCTTCCAGGCCTGGTGCCAGCTTTGGACACTTAACATACCTATTCTCATCACACGAACACAATCATTATTTTTATTCTGATTCATATTATTATTACTATCATTGTTTTCTTGTTGTATTGGTATTATGGAATAAGACTCTGACATTATGGAATAAGACTCTATTGTTTCACAAGGCAGCAAAGAGTACGCGAGACAGGGAATGTGTGTGACCTTGTAGAGTGCGTATTTGGGTCCAAACTCGTAGTCAAGCATGTCCACTCTGAGCTCGTAGGAAGCGCTGTAGGTGAGCTGGTGGAGAGCCTCCAGCCCCAGCCACATCTCTCCTCCCAGCTGCCCGAACCCGCTCCGGTAATCAGCCCAACCTCGCGCGAAGTCTTCCTGAACCTCTTGGCGCTTCCTGTGTTTGTGTGTGGGTTGTGTGTGTGTGTGTGTGTATGTGGGTTGTGTGTGTGTGTGTATGTGGGTTGTGTGTGTGTGTGTATGTGGGTTGTGTGTGTGTGTGTGTGTGTGTGTGTGTGTGTGTGTGTGTGTGTGTGTGTGTGTGTGTGTGTGTGTGTGTGTGTGTGTGTGTGTGTGTGTGTGTGTGGTGGTGTGTGTGTGTGTGTGTGTGTGGGTGTGTGTGTGTTGTGTGTATGTGTGTGGTTTTGTGTGTGTGTGTGTGTATGTGTGTTGTGTGTGTGTGGGGAGGGGGGTAAGGGTGTGATTGATTGGGAGACAAAGTAAACTGCATTACTTCCACAAATTACACTTTTATTTAAATAAGACAAAATATCCTTACCCTAAAAGTACTCTTTATCAAACATTTTGACGAAAAACCAACAGCATATACACAAAATATTTTAAATAAACTCAGGGGGGCTGAAGGTTGCATGTTGCATGACCTTGAGAGCATCAACAAACTAGAGAATGTCACCTGCGCTGTATAACAGTCCAGCCTCCTCCATGGGCGGCCATGTTACAGTACACCAGG
Organism: Procambarus virginalis; assembly: GCA_020271785.1. Lineage (NCBI taxonomy): Eukaryota > Metazoa > Arthropoda > Malacostraca > Decapoda > Cambaridae > Procambarus > Procambarus virginalis. Next base: position 37,417,576 of record WNGS01092210.1, on the reverse strand, counting down.
AAGGTGAAGGGCGCCACCCGGTACACCCCGCTACCCTACCGATACACACAACACGTCAAATTCAAATTTTTATTCGGGTAAGAATACATTTTATAGATGAAGAGTTACAAACATAAAGTTGGATTTATAGATAAAGCTAGTGCATACAATCTTATCATACTACTTGTGAAGGAGGAAATGTATATGTTTATCTCTCAGAATGTTTGGTAATATGATTATTGTTTGTGATGTGTGTCTATGTATGTATTAACACGATGTACTGAACGGGGTGAGAATAGCTTGAGCTACCTCATCCCTTTGTGTGTATTTTACATCAATAAACTTATTTCAATTTCAATTTCAATTCAATGCCTAAAGCCTCTAGTACGCATAGCGTGTCGGGCAAGCGTCACTCATCCGCCGCACAGTCCAAAGACTAACCTATATACGTAAATACATAGATACACACACAGATTTATGTATGCCTTACATAAAGTGTTCGATGTGTCTTTTACATAGTGTCATTAATGTACATTTACAAAGGTGAAATGTAAAAAGTGCGACGTAACAGATGAGAAAACATGGTGGACGAGGAGACCCATGCGTCTCCAAGCTGTCCTCTCACTTTATCCACCACAATTTTGACGCCTTAGGCTACAAAGCGCAAAGATTAAAAGCACCGTATTATCGACGCACCTCTGACTAATGAGCATCGGGCTCATTATAGAGGTTATATGTGGGTTGCCAAGCATCTTACCATTCTAGGGCAGGAATCTTGAAGCATTTGGGTGTCCAACTACGAAACCTTTTCATCCTTCCTTAATTAACATGGCGGGTTAGTTTGTCAACATTAAGAGAATCATGAGGTTGTGTATACGAGTAATCAGCTCGGGTCGAGGACGACCTCGCTGTGTCCCAGCTCGTAAACTGGTTAGTAAATTACACACTATTAGCCGCTACGATCGAGGCAAGATGTAAAGGTTTCGTAACTGGAGACCTAAATGCTTTATGAATCCAGTTAAGTAAAAACCACTTCAAATATAACGCAAGTGGCCGGCCTCTCAACTAATACATCGCATTTTTTGGCGGAATTTTAGGTGCTAATAGAAGTGAAAACACAATAATATTGACATTTTCTATGCATCGACCTCGATAGGTTAAGTGGGATGTTTGGGTTCGTACGTTTCTGGCTAGACAAAAATAGTTGTATGTTTTACAGAGGGAAATGTGGGATAGACCTACCTTGACCCCGGCCTGGTGTAGCGTGGAGCAGTCCTGGACTACTGCAGGCGGAGCTGACGGCGCCCGCTCCTCCCCTCCACCTAGGCAAATATTACCGTTATTGATGCTCATATATTATATTGGCTGATGCTTCTCTCTCTCCTCGTCCTCATATCCCAGCTCCTTGTCCTCATATCCCAGCTACTTGTTCTCATATCCCAGCTCCTCGTCCTCATATCCCAGCTACTTGTCCTCATATCCCAGCTACTTGTTCTCATATCCCAGCTCCTTGTCCTCATATCCCAGCTACTTGTCCTCATATCCCAGCTCCTTGTCCTCATATCCCAGCTACTTGTCCTCATATCCCAGCTACTTGTCCTCGTATCCCAGCTCCTTGTCTTCATATCCCAGCTACTTGTCCTCATATCTCAGCTACTTGTCCTCATATCCCAGCTACTTGTCCTCATATCTCAGCTACTTGTCCTCATATCCCAGCTCCTTGTCCTCATATCCCATCTCCTTGTCCTCATATCCGATCTCCTTGTCCTCATATTACATGTTCTCCAATGACGTAAGTGGTTGGGCACTTAGCAAGCAAATTTAATAGTCAGCGAAAACGTTCAAAAAATTACTGTCTCACAAAGAACAAAAATGAACGAACAATATGACGAGAAACCTTAGACACCTGCCTTGTATCTGCCTCGTTAGTATGAGGTCGGTAAGGACGCGCATCTCCTGCAGGAGCGCGGCGTAGGGCACCTCCAGCTGCACGTTGGTGCCGGTGCGGTCCTCGGGGGCGTGAGTGGTCTCCCCTGCAGCGGGCGGCGCCCTCGGCCCCACGGCCAGCACGGCCCCAGCCGCGGCGCACACTGTCACCAACCACACACACTGATCACACTCTCTCATGACTCTTGAGTACATAACCTGTGTATCTACATGTATATTATTTCCCTTGGTGTGGAGGGGCCGGAGGCGGAGCACCGCGGTGGTGGCCACCAGGCGAATGAAGCCTCATAGATCCCTTTCAAAATCCCCACGACAACGATTCCTTTCTTAGCTAATCACACGCTGCCCTCGCCTCATAAAAGCCTTATTATCACCTCTAAGGCATCCCGGCACTAAGGAGACTAGCGGCCGTGGCTGGTGCCGTGGCTGGTGGAGTTACAAGGCGCTAGTGAGGGCGCCGTGGCCGCCACTCCGCCAGGGGAATACTGCCTTGAACTTCTCTTTCATTACACACTGCGCCCTTCTCACCATGGTGTCTCCTGCACCCTCGACCACCTTGCTGTTGTTCTGCTGTCTTCATGTCTTGATGTTTATAGCCATAGTGTAACCCATGTCTTGATGTTTATAGTCATAGTGTAACTTATGTCTTGATGTTTATAGTCATAGTGTAACCCATGTCTTGATGTTTATAGCCATAGTGTAACCCATGTCTTGATGTTTATAGCCATAGTGTAACCCCAAGTCCCATGTCTGCTATGGGGAGGATCCTGGAAAGGGTCAGTAGTTCGACCTTGTATATATATATATATATATATATATATATATATATATATATATATATATATATATATATATATATATATATATAACTGAAAACTCACACCCCAGAAGTGACTCGAACCCATACTCCCAGGAGCAACGTCCTGGAGTCCTGGGGACCATTCAGGCTTGTTTGCATTTGTGTTCCTCACGTGTTGCCCCAAAAAATGAGGTGATTTGATAAAATGCTATGCCCAAGATTACCATCCGAGTGCCGGCGGGGAAGTGGTTCATATAGCCTCGGCTATCACTTCCTTATGTCCGGTCGTGATGGTCAAGTGGTTTAAGGCGTCCCTGTACATACCAGTTGCGTTGCTCCTGGGAGTATGGGTTCGAGTCACTTCTGGGGTGTGAGTTTTCAGTTGTATCTAGTCCTGGGGACCATTCAGGCTTGTTTGCATATATATATATATATATATATATATATATATATATATATATATATTTTTTTTTTTGAGATATATACAAGAGTTGTTACATTCTTGTACAGCCACTAGTACGCGTAGCGTTTCGGGCAGGTCCCTGGAATACGATCCCCGCCGCGAAGAATCGTTTTTTCATCCAAGTACACATTTTACTGTTGCGTTAAACAGAGGCTACAGTTAAGGAATTGCGCCCAGTAAATCCTCCCCGGCCAGGATACGAACCCATGACATAGCGCTCGCGGAAAGCCAGGCGAGTGTCTTACCACTACACCACGGAGACTGTCCGTGGTATATATATATATATATATATATATATATATATATATATATATATATATATATATATATATATATATATATATATATATATATATATATATATATATATATATATATGTATATATATCCCTTCTGTTCCTGACAAACGAGTAATTATAAGATTGATTTCGATTCGTTTGTTTTGGGTGAATGAATTTTCTGACTTACCAGTGTGTTATTTTCAGTATATTTATCGCATTGTAAAGCTACAAATTTTACTGATATCATTATATAAATAAATTGCATACCATTTAATACACGTATTATAGCTACCCGTTCAATATCATACTAATTTGAACGGTAACATTACCAAGACTTGGAAAAATATAAGTGTACCATGAAGACCATGCTTTAAAAGCGTAATTTCCCATTTTCTACGACACAGCAGGTTGCCATGACAACGCGAGACGCCGGGACCGGGCAGAGAGGCGACGTCTCCAGCTCACGTAAGTTATACTGAATGATTTCCATTAATGAATGATTTTGTAATGAAGTATTATACCTTATCTTCTATGGGGGGTAGATAAGACGTGATATCTTGCTAGTGGATTGGGAGACTGAGCAAACTGTGACGTGTTACAGCTCAATTATATTCCATTTGGGCGTTATCTGTTGATACGGTGATATAAACAGTGAGGAATGAATGATGCAGAGAGATAGGGAAAGAGATAGATAACTGGATCGAGGGATATTAGATAGATAGACAATTAAGTTAATATTTTAGATATAGATAAGTTAATCAAATCGCCTGATAGAGATAGATAATGGTAAATAGACAGGCAGTGGTTGATGAAGAGGAAGTAAACAGATAAACGAATGTGTGTTTATTTTATTATTATTTGTGCCTGCAGGATGTTAGCTCTTGGACCCCGCCATTTATTGTAGACCCAATAAACAGTTACCCAGACACAGAAATGACAGTCTTTTAACTATAGCAGGGTCCCGGAGGGCCCATGGCCGCCAGTCTCCACTAGGCTACGCTCTCTCTCCTCTGTCACCAGTCTCTCCATCACCAGGAGGAGGACGAGAATGGTGGGGGAGGTGGAGCCGGAGCATGTGTTCGGGCTGCGTGGTGAGGTCCATGGATGTGTGGTACACCTGGACCCAGACACCGTCGCCTACCCCGCTGGTGCCTTCCTGGTGCTCCACCACACAGCTAGTCACCAACAACATTTCATCAGCATCGCTGAGGAGGCCACACCCACCGCTCTCGCTATTTCCCCTAAAAGGTAAGTATGTGTGTATTTACTAATTATATCTGCGGAATCGAGCTATTAGCTCTTAGACCCCACCTTTTTAAACAATTTATTTTTCCTCTATTATGTCTACTAAATATATTTCTCTTACACGCACACACACCCAGGAAGCAGCCGTCTAACTCCCGGGTACCTATTTACTGCTAGGTGAACAGCAGTAAATAGGTACTGCTGTTCCTATTTGAAATACACTGCAAATCAGGGTGAAAGACACTCTGCCCATTTGTTTCTGCCTCTGTCGGGGATCGAACCCAGGCTCTTAGGACTACGACCCCCAAGCGCTGTCCACTCAGCCGCGAGGCCCCTCTTCATTCATTAACAGCGAGTCTGTATGCTGGATTAACGAGCATTTCGCCTTTGTTGATGAGGACAGGCTGCGACAAACAACTGATGACGTTTGACCATTTCTCGAACACGGTTCGTTGACATTCTCTGTTCGAATCGCACCGCTGTAAATACTTCACCCATGTACTGCAAATACAAATAATTGACAATAGGACCTAAAAACCTAACCTAATTTTGGCATAACTATACACCAAGTTCTGATATATAATAATGCTAATTTTCATATGAGAAAATATAAGGATTTTGAATATATAGAACATCAACATTAATGCGTAAAACTGCGGGGTCGGTCGCCTGGTCGGAGGAGCCTAGCCTCAGGTCAGGTTACTGAAACACCTTACCTAACTTTACATAAATCTAACTACGCATAGTTAGATTTCAACCGACAGTATATAATTACATGAATTTAGTGTTAAAAAACACTTTATTATACTTTATGAATGATTCATCGTGTCAGTTGGTTGTGTATTGTGTAAGTTTAAGTCTGACTTACTGAGATTTACATGTCTGTATTGCAGCTTGGGCTGGGGATGGGTTGCTAGAGCCCTGCTCGAACCACATGCAGCATCTGGTTATCTTGAGCCGATTTCGGGACTTAGCGTCCCCGCGGCCCGGTCCTCGACCAGGCCTCCTTTTTGTTACCCCCCCCCCTCAGGAAGCAGCCCGTAGCAGCTGTCTAACTCCCAGGTACCTATTTACTGCTAGGCAACAAGGGCATCAGGGTGAAAGAAACATTTTGCCCATTTGTCTCCGCCTCCACCGGGGATCGAACCCGGAACCTCAGGACTACGAATCCGAAGCGCTGTCCACTCAGCTGTTAGGCGCCCTGACATTGAATTGAAATTGAAATTGAAATAAGTTTATTGAGGTATAATACACAAAGGGATGAGGTAGCTCAAGCTATTCTCACCCCGTTCAGTACAACGTATTCATACATACATAGACACACATCACAAACAATAAACATATTGCCGAACATTCTGAGAGATAAACATATAAATTCCTCCTTTACACAAGTAGTATGGTATCAGTCGTACACACAAATACTTTTATGATTTAGATATACTGTATATTGTAATTTGCAATAGGCACGCCCTGACAGGTACATTAATAATAATAATAGTTTATATATAAAAATGCTACAGTGGGTTTTGAGTACACTTTTGATATATTAGGTATTATATCTTTTATATTAGCAACTGATCAAGCTCTGTGAATAATGGTGTTATCATCTCTTGTGGTTCAAGAGCATTCCAAAAAATTCACTGCAAACATGCATGTTTGCAAACTTCACTGCATGTTTAAAATTCACTGCAAACGAGTATTTCCTTACATTTCTGTGGCTCATGTGTGTGTGTCCAACTTGCACACTTGCCACGAGAGAACAAATGTACATGTGTGTTAGTGAATTCACAATGCTCACATGCGTACATATTGAATTTTTGTTTACTATGACGTCAATGTGAGTGATCTTGAAATGTAGTATTTGTGCCGTTGTTTCTCCCAGTTACATGTCCCAATAGTTTCCTACAGTTAGTTCTTAAAGAATGAAGTTTTTCTTAACCATGTTTCTTCCTTCACATTTACAGTATGATATTTATTCTTGGTAAGGTTACAGTAAACAACTTTGTGATATAATTTTGATGGTGCAGACAGTACCTGGGTGTATGTCGAGCGGGGGAGAACCCGGCCGTCAGTGTATGGGACGTCGTGGCCCGCAAGCGGCTGCGGTTCCTCAGCTGCGGAGAGATGACTAGCCAGAAATACGTAGCGGTCGCTTTCAGCTCAGACGAGAGGATAGTGGCTGCCCAGGGAGGACCCCCGGACTGGACTCTCGTTCTCTTCGTCTGGGAGAAGGGCAAGGTACGTAGCACACAACATTACACTCAACACACTAGCCACGCTAGAGAAATACACACTATGTAAATTTTGCTCGTGTCCAGTGTGTATGGCTACATTAAATATTCGAACCCGAAACACATAGCGGAAATTTCAGAAAACGTTCAGAAGCTATGACATGCAGCTCCTCTTTAAAGCCAAACTATCTCACTATGTATTTGTCCAACATACGCTTGCAAATCTGTTGTGGTGACCTCCGGCAGGTGTTCTCGGTGCTGCGGCTGAGCGACATGCCTGGCCTGGGTCCAGTGGCCTCCCTCAGTTATCATCCAGAGGACAACGGCGTCCTCTCTGTCGTGGGCGAACGCGTCCTCAAGCTCTTCCGGCTCAACGACAAGCTTCTCAAGACGTGGGGCTACCAGGGTGGACACAACCACAACTGTCAGTGCCAGGTAGGCCAGAACCATATGTCAGCTGACGGAGGCAGCTAGACCGTTTGGAACTGTCCCAACTGTTAGTTCTTAGAGTTGTGTCTATTCCCTGTTGTTGTTGTTTAAGATTCAGCTACTGGGAAGTAAAAGTTCCAAGTAGCACGGGCTATGGTGAGCCCGTGATGGACTTACCTGGCACAGGAGCGGGGCTGAAACTTTTTGTGTGTGTGTGTCTATTCCCGCTACTGCTAGAATATATACCTCTCGGAGAAGAGATGTTTCCTGTTAAATTTGGTAGCCTAAAGTGAATAGCGAGTCTACAGTTTGTGACTAAAACTTCCCCTTAAATCAAATTTAATTATTTCCCAATTTCTATAAGTTAATAACTCACTAGCCATATATTGTTAAATACAAAATAACTTTCCTTTATATTTTCCTATAAAACATATTGAAAATTCACGTGTGGAGTATAACGAGAGTCCAGCGATTGCTCTGTGACGGGAGACATCTCCCGTCCACGAGGCTAACCATAGCCCGTGCTTCTTGCCCAGCTCCTGTGCCAGTAAGTTACGGGCTCACCATAGCCCGTGCTTCTTGCCCAGCTCCTGTGCCAGGTAAGTTACGGGCTCACCATAGCCCGTGCTTCTTGCCCAGCTCCTGTGCCAGGTAAGTTACGGGGTCACCATAGCCCGTGCTACTTGGAACTTGTTCCGAGTAGCTGAATCTATAACAACAACAACAGGTTGCTCAGTATATAAGGACAGGTGTGGGCAGACCAACACACGCTGCTGGTAGGGACGGAGGCGGGGACGGTGCTGGTCCTGGAGGAGGGCGACCTCAGGGCTGAGATTCACATCACCGACCCAGAGCTTGGACCGTAAGTGTTCTTGTTGGGTCTATATTACATCCTGCTGTTTTTTTTTATTATTTTCTACCACAGACGTGGCCACACATTTACAATGCTAACTAGCATATATACATTTTCTTCTGTCCTCCATGGACAGGGTGAAAGATTTGTCAAACATACAGTTCAGAGATTTATTGAACAACCACAGAAGGTGATCGTAGTGCTTTTAAAATGTTAGGCTAAGCTACATACCTAAATACATAGGTACATAGATGGAAGGTGTTGTTTTACTCCCTTATTACCCTGCCCCTTGTTATTGGATATCTTCTTAACCCGTGTTATTTGATATCTGTGATCTCTAACCTTTGTGGATAATATCTTAAATTGTTTGCTCTTTCTGGCCATATTATCGAGTAGGCTATTTGGTTTCTGTTTTGCATATTAAATAGGAAACTTTAGTCTTTTGTTGACCTATTCCGTATAAATAAATCCTATTCTTAAATAATTCTCGGTGAATGGATAAGATAGGTATATTTACGTACCATGTGTGAGTACCACGTGGTTGTGTGAGTACCGTGTACACCTAACACATTGTGTGTGTACCAGGGAGAGCGAGAGACGGTCTCCTGGAGAAGGTGTAGCAGCGCTGGTGGGCCGCAGCCCGGGTCCCCGACACCGGCGGGTAACTGCCCTCGCTGTCTTCACCGGCGGGTTCCTCTGCGCCTGCGGACCCGACAAGATATTCGTCTTCCAGAAAAGCGATGACATCAATGAGCACCACTTCCAGGTATATATCCGAAGCTCTTTAGTGAGATGTTTACTAAAACACTACACGCTTCTCGCAACCTATCTACCCAGATCAGCGTTCTTTTCAGTGCAGCTGAAATTACTGTATCGTTGATAGTCTATTCTAGCACAAATCCTAGTACTGAGACGTCGGCGTTTGTGCTGGGATTTATGTAACATATACAAGGGGAAACATTAATTCTGGGGCACTCGTACACTCTTTGGCGGTATAGGTTTGACTAGGCCTAGGAGGCCTGGGCGATGACCGGGCCGCGGGGAAGCTAAGCCCCGAAACCAACACAAGGTAACCACACAACCGCCTCTGATTGACGGTTGAGAGGCGGGACCAAAGAGCTAGTGCTCAACCCCCGCAAGCACAAATAAGCGAGTACACAAGGTAGGCTATGAGGGTAATTTTATGTTGCAAAACAATAAAATTGTTTGATAAATTAAATAAAATTAAAAATAAAATTGTCATCTGTCCCGTTGGCTCATTTAAGACGAGCTAAACCATTCAAATATTTATGAAATAAATATAAGTAAATCAATATAACCTTTACATGTGAAATCATTAGAAGCATTGATATTATTTGTCTTTCTAGAAAAAAATATTATCAACGGAACTTGACAAAAACTGTCCAGCAAAATATAACAGTATTTGACATTAAAAAATATGCATTGAAAAAAGCAGAATGTGAACCCCTTCAAGGTAGAGATAAAAAAATAATTGCTAACTTAACAAGAAAAACATTAACAATATATTTTTACCTCATAAATTAAATAGCTGACTGTTTAAGAATGATTGATATTGATGAATATAATGATAACATAATTATACTGCCCCTGCTGAGCATGTTGTGCTGCTTTTGTGGAAAATATCCAGAGTATAATGTTATGAATAGTCTATATGAAGTTTACCAGGAGTAAACTCCTACTCCCTGGACGCCTCTGGCGCCACCAGCACCACCAGCCTGTGGCCTCATGACACTCCTCACGGGTGTTCATTTGATCCAGTATTACCAATTTAGTGCTAAGATATTAACTGGAAATAATAAGTGTATTAGTGATCAATACAAAATTAAATTAAATAAACCAGCACTCCTTTAACTCTCGCTTGAGAGCTGGGTAGGTGCTCTCTCCAAACCTCGCGTCAGAATGGTATCAGTTGCTTCTCAATGCAATTTCGACTTCCTCGTGCACTGCTATAATGTTTAAGCTATATATATTTTTATAACAGTACAACTTTATATTAATTATTAATTTCGAAACACTTCACGTGTATTTTTCAAAATCAGTAGACTTGTTACTTTTAGGTAACTTAAGAGTGAGGTGTTGTGTCCATACTACAAGTGAATAAATGTTGACCTGACATGTTAACAAAGTCTGTAAATAGTTCATCATTGCTATCACTTTCTTACCTAAGGGAATATTTGGGATATCCTGAGCCCATATTGGTTATTTATTTGTATACAAGAAGGAACAATATGTTATAATTATGGTTTAATTAATACATTCTGGCGTAGACACAGATGCACGTTTAGCTCCCTGAGTAACCTTGTTCACTACCACCCACAGGATGGGTATAGGGTATAATTGTAATATAATAATCTCCACTGAGGATTGTGCCGTCTGTAATGCTTTTTGTGCGCTACCGCTCACAGGATGAGTATGAGGTGCACAATAAACTAGACGCCTCTGGTGGCAACAGTTAAAATCAATGCATAATAAATGAAGTGAGCATGTTGTGTGTGACAGAGATACATGCTGCGTGTGTGCGAGCCTAGTCCAGCAGCCCTGGTGAGTGGTCGAGGAGAACACAACATCACCACCCTCTCCCTCTCCCCGGGGGAGAAGACCATCGTCGCTGCCACCCACACCAACCAGCTCTTCACCAACCCGCTGCCCAGCCTCGAGGCCTCCAAGGTGCCTCTTTCATGAGTAAACTCAGTCTTACATCCTTCTCTGTTTTGATATCACTTTACCCGCCATTTGAGATAGTTAATGTTAGTATCATTGATTAAAATATTTTATACTCGTCCTTAATCGAGGAGATAGACCTAAGAGGCTGCAGACCCTTTTGGCATTACACCATTTAGGTACAGGCCCATGGGGCCTCTACATAAATGGAGGGCGACTTGGATGCAGACCCATTTAAAATACCTTAATATAACGTAACAAGTACATTTGGCCCGATAACAGCTCAAAATCACTCTTCGAAGTATTCATAAATTGCACTTATTAGGCTTGTAGCACAGCCTATACGACACATTAGCAATCTTGTAATGCTACACACACATGCACATAGCTACACACCGGTCTCAAAACAGCAAACTCTAACACCATCTCATGGGAAAGCGTAATATTATCATGCCTAGGGCCACGATTCATCAAGCATTAACGTGTCCACATACGAAATCTATGGTTATTTCTATAGATAACATCGTAGTGCTTCCGAGCTCATAAACTTCAATAAATACTATGCTTTGATAATTAGGAAATATGTACATACTTCGTAAGAGGTGCTTGGTGAATCCTGGTCCAGACTACCTAAGGGAAGAGAGTAACTTAGTTGAGTGAACAGCTGTCGAGCCTGGTGTTCTCGCCGCTGCACGCCCGCCACCACCAGGGTGGGATCGTGGACGCCGCCGCCTGCCTCTGGAAGCCCCTCCTGGTCACCATCGGCCAGGACAGAACCCTACGCGTCTGGGATTACCTCCGGCACACTCTTCTTCTCACCCACGCCTTCAAGGACGATGTCTTCTCCCTCTCGCTACACCCAACAGGTATAGTCTCCTGCCTACACCCATCAGGTTCAGTCTCCCTCTCGCTACACCCAACAGTTACAGTCTCCCTCTCGCTACATCCAACAGGTATAGTCTCCTGCCTACACCCATCAGGCTCAGTCTCCCTCTCGCTACACCCATCAGGTTCAGTCTTCATCTCGCTACACCCAAAACGTCTGCCTCGAAGTTTGCGTTATTTAAACAGTTTGAGAATTAAGGTTAAGGTTTAGTAGTTGGCTAGGATCCTTATACCCGTATTTGTGGTGTTCCTCGGCCTTCCCCAGGAGACCCAAGCATTCACGCGGCCTTAGGCCTTGTCTCTCTTCGCCACTCATTAATTTTGGACCAGAAATGTTAATTACTCATATTTTTTCCCTGAGTCATTTATCTCTCTCACTACCTATTCATGTGCCCGACCCAGATATTTATTCTTGTTCCTGATACCCTTACCTCTTTAATTAGCTATTCTTCTCTAACCTTTTTGATTTCCCTAATTACCCATCATATATTCCCTACTCCCTGGACCCAACTAATTACTCATTATCCGAAACATCCTGTTCCATACTCTGCTCCGCCGAGCCTCGTGTCTCCTGAAGCCTCGTGTGTCTGCTGAAGCCTCCTTCACCAGCTTAGCCTAGGATTCATCAAACATTTACGCAACCCACTTAAGAAACCTGTGCATCTTTCAGCATTTATNTTGGCAGCTTCCCCCCCCCCCCCCCGGCTGTTTACACGGTGGCGGGCCCCGCAGACCTCGCGGACATATCAACCAGCCAGTGATGCAACCCATCACCAGGCCGATGGCACCGCTCCTGTGCCAGTAAGTCCACTACGGGCTCACCATAGCCCGTGCTACTTGGAACTTGTTCCGAGTAGCTGAATCTAAACAACAACTGCAACCTGATCAGAGGTCACGACCTCTCCGTAGGGTGCAGTCGCACCTAAACAGATATCCAGTATCAGCTAATGATAAGTATCAGCTAATGATACTGGTAATGGCTCCAAAGGGCCACCACTACTTACGGGCTATTCATGCCCGTGCCAACTTTTGGGTGGCTTAATCTTCATCAATCAATCAATCAGCCCATCTTGAGGTTATGCTCGTCCAAGCTGTCGCCGGCACCAAAGAAGCTTTTGTCATTTTGCTGTACTGTTTGTTGATCACTTTTTTCCCTCTTAGTTTCGTCCGTTGCATTTCCGTGCAGGCGCCCACCTACCCACCCCACGAGGCATAAATCTAATATTCTCGAACAAAACGATATATTCCAGTCGAGTGTTGAGACGTGAGGCAAGTTACAAGTCTCTGTTGTGTGGTACTGACAACACTTGGAGGAAGTGCTCCAGAAGGCGCGCCTCCGCCACACCCACTAACTTATCAACTCTTCAAGAAACCTTCACGTCATCAGCACAACTGCTGCGCGTCTTTCTATGTCTCACTCAAACCGACTCGTATGCTCGTTAATTTAGCGAACATTTTGCCACTGTTATTAGGCTGGCTACAAGATGACAAGGGTGAACCAACGTCTTCATAACGTTGTACCGAACACTTCCGTTACGAACAGTGTTCAGTACACTGTTTATAACGGCACAGTGATCATAACGGAAAAGTGGTTAACTCAACTTTTCATAACCATGATTAGCTTGGGAAGGGGGGGGGATTATCCGGGGGTGAGGACTTAAGCCCTTGTGTCTTGGTTAAGACCTCATTCATTAATAATTACTCTGGTCTCCGTGTGGCTGCCCAGCCCTATAGTGCTTCACCGGGCTCTATAGTGCTTCACCGGGGCTCTATGGTGCTTCACCGGGGCTCTATAGTGCTTCACCGGGGCTCTTATAGTGCTTCTCACCGGGCTCTATGGTGCTTCACCGGGGCTCTATAGTGCTTCACCGGGCTCTAGTTCTTCACTCACACCGGGCTCTATAGTGCTTCACCGGGGCTCTATGGTGCTTCACCGGGGCTCTATGGTGCTTCACCGGGGCTCTATAGTGCTTCACAAACGGGCTCTTATAGTGCTTCAAGTGCTCACCGGGGCTCTATAGTGCTTCACCGGGGCTCTATATTGCTTCAACCGGGGCTCTATACATTAGTGACAAGGCCAAGCAACCCCCTCACAACCAGACAAGCAAGCACCAGTCCTCATAAGGGAGCCGTGTATGAGTCCCGAGAGCTCGACTCGCTAAATACCTTCAGGGATTACCACCACAAGATGGCCACCAGAGAACATGGGCAGGGCAGCAGCTGGGCCCGCAGTCTTCAAACCACACAACACAACTGTTGATTGTCACCTGTTGATTGGACGGTTAAGAGGCGGGACCAAAGAGCCAGAGCTCATCCCCCGCAAGCACAACTAGCCGAGTACAACTGTTATCCAAGACTGCTGTCACCAGTCACAGACTTATTTTCTCGTTCGGGAAACGTGGAAATAAGCTTATTACAAAAGCTTGGGAAACCAAGGAAATGAACCCGACACAAACGCGTTAGGAAACCAAGGAATTGAACGCATTATAAAACGCTCAGAAAACTAGGAAATGAGCCCTAGAAGTGCTTGGGGAAACACGGAAACAAAGCCGTCCAAGTCAGCAGGACAACAAGACAAAGCCAGACTCAACAACGGAGACAGACAATACCCGCCAGAGGAGTATTCTTACCTCAACACCTGCAACACCTGAAGAAGGCGCCCGTCACAGCTCCTCCCACTCACAGCAGCGGGAAGTAAACACTTTCTAAACATCAGCAGCCGTACCTGGAAGAAGAAGCCGGGTATTAGTGTCACGCTACAATACAGAGGTGTGGGTAAACATGTTCAAACTATACGCTCACAAAGTATTCAACATTCCAGCAACACTTTCTCAACACTTTCCTCTCCACGCTGACGAATTACCTCACAACCACAAGAATGACTTCTTGCTCCTTTGGCCATACAGAGCGTCAACATTCTGGCCAGTTGAACTGTAACCTCATGGTATGCAACTGGTACTCTGAGAGAGAACTCTATCAACATCAGAGGCCCGAGACTGTTCAACACGCTTCCACTACACATAAGGGACATAACTGGCAAACCCCTCACAGTGTTCAAGAGAGAACTGGATAAGCACCTCCAAAGGATACCTGATCAACCAGGCTGTGACTCATACGTCAGGCTGCGAGCAGCCGCGTCCAACAGCCTGGTTGATCAGTCCAGCAACCAGGAGGCCTGGTCGATGACCGGGCCGCGGGGACGATAAGCCCCGGAAGCACCTCAAGGTATCCTCAAGGTATGCACTCGAGCCCGCCACAGGTACACGGGGGTTGGTGATGTATAGGAAACTGTTGCAGGGCATGTAAGCTGTGTTGCAGGGCATGTAAGCTGTGTTGCAGGGCATGTAAGCTGTGTTGCAGGGCATGTAAGCTGTGTTGCAGGGCATGTAAGCTGTGTTGCAGGGCATGTAAGCTGTGTTGCAGGGCATGTAAGCTGGATTAAATTTTTGGTAGTGGGGGAAATTCAAGCACTAGGTGTGGTACCTTTCTTTTTTTCAAACTCACGATTTGCAGACAGTTTCAACTTCCAGATAGTAATAATGTGGGATATAGCGTTTTCCCCTCACCGCAATTGCAAGCAACGTCACCAATTTCCATAAGGCTGGCTAAAAGCTATCAAGATCGACCAACTATCAGAGCAATAGGTACAAGTCATGGGTCTGGTTCACAGAGATGGATCTCACGGTCCGGTTCACGTAGAGGTTCACTTTGGTGGCAATAATCTCCTTAATGCAAGAATGCAAAATGACTCTGATCCTCATTGCAGATTATAGTTGACATGGGACTGTATAGGCTTTGTGTAGGTGTTGAAGACCCAGGAGGTGAAACGCAGTCTTTTAAAGACACTAAGAGTAACTGGTCTCGGTAGTACAAGTTGGCTTCCTTCTCGACTCACACACGGGAGACATCTCCCGTCCACGAGGCTCACCATAGCCCGTGCTTCTTGGAACTTGTTCCGAGTAGCTGAATCTATAACAACAATCGACTCACAATCGGGAATTGCGGGCGGGCCAGAAATGCTTAGGCAGGTTTACTTTCATCTGATGCTTCTGGTCATCTCGCAATAACCAAGAACACGGATGTTAGTCAACTGGTTTGATTTTGTATTGTTGCCGCCTGAGGCGACTAGTCTATTGTGCACCCCATACTCATCCTGTGAGCGGTAGCGCAAAAAGCATTACAGAGGGCACAAAAGGTCTTTATCAGACCTCATCTTAGATTACTACATAAACAATTTCATCTATCCTTCACACCTTATAATTACAGTGTCAGCTAGTTACAGAGAATGATCTATTTCAAGAGCTATATATTAACAGTAAGTCATTATACATTAATGGTAGGTCTTATCGTTAATAAGCACAGTTATCGCACAGTCTCCGTGGTGTAGTGGTAAGACACTCGCCTGGCGTTCCGCGAGCGCTATGTCATGGGTTCGTATCCTGGCCGGGGAGGATTTACTGGGCGCAAATCCTTAACTGTAGCCTCTGTTTAACGCAACAGTAAAATGTGTACTTGGATGAAAAAACGATTCTTCGCGGCGGGGATCGTATTCCAGGGACCTGCCCGAAACGCTACGCGTACTAGTGGCTGTACAAGAATGTAACAACTCTTGTATATATCTCAAAAAATACATAATTGTTTGAGCATTGGAGATATTACAGAGTAATAGGGGAGCTTCTGTTTATTATTAGTCTTCACAATACACTGCCTGTTTCTTAATATCATATGTCGTTATCTACTGGAAGCGAAATATGGATACAGTGCAAGGATTTCGGTTATTTTATCCTTAGTAATAAGATAGGTTGCCATATCATACAGCGTGAGTTTAGATATATCTCTAAATGGCTCAATTTTACTACAATCCAAGATAGTGTGTTGGAGTGTGTGTCCCTGTCTTTGTCCACACACTTTACACTTTACTTCATCTAGATCCCTATACAAGCCGATACTTGTGTAAAGGAGAAAATGTAGAAGTTTATCTCTCAGAATGTTTGGTAATATGTTTATTGTTTGTGATGTGTGTCTATGTATGTATTAACACGATGTACTGAACGGGGTGAGAATAGCTTGAGCTACCTCATCCCTTTGTGTGTATTTTACCTCAATAAACTTATTTCAATTTCATATACAAGCCGAACTTGTGGCGTTACATCCTAACGGCTCACAAATACCTACGTTTTCTATGAATCGGACTCAATAGGCTAGGAGGGTTGTTGGGTTCGTACAGCTTTGGCAAGGTTAGCAGGTTAAATCTTTTATGTTGAATGGAGAGAACGAGCTGGTTATCCAGGGGCATGTTTTCCTTGGAACACGACCCACCAATAGTTCTCCATCCAGGTACCCAAAACCGTTGAATACTCAGGAAGGGGGGGGGAGGGGGGAGGGGGGAGGGGGGGGGGGACAATGCAGGGGCGTCCCACTCTAACCTAAGGAACTTCTGGCTTGTGAGGCGACCTGGTCAGGACACACTAGCCACCACTACACTTGAGGACTCCACTAACGCCACTACACTGGATAGGAGGGGGTTGAGGGTGCTGTGTAATTGTGTAATTTAGTTTAAACTATCACTACCATAGCCTCCTATTTAGATCCCACCACCCCCCCCGGCACGTCGTGGGGTATTCAAACACCCCCCCCCTCCTCCCTCCCTCCCTTCCCTGCCCACCACGACAACATTCCAGGCCAGCAGCCACCATTAGGGCAGCCAAAGTTAGCGTCAGTACCGTTAACGCGGCCTTCCTTCCTTCCCCCAAACACCCCTTGATAGCTAACCCCCCACCCCGTCACCCCCCCCACCCCCCCCCACTTCCCTCATTTTCAAGGCCTCAACCGTTCCTGTCGTTGTTTTGGTAACACCAACCGAAACGTCGTCGTCCCTTCACCTAGTGTGTGGTCTGGTCAACTTACTTTAGCCACGTTACTGTGACTCCTCGCCTGCAAAGTTGTACTCCAAGTCCAGTAGGGTCTAAAACCTGTGTCGGTATTAACATTATGACGTCATAGTGACGTCATACACCTCGTCCAGACATATATGGAACAATTGTATCTCTGAAGGCAGACTTATCTTTACAACTTTTGTCCAAACGGTTCTTTATCAAATAGGGACCGCTTGGACCGGTCCCTACTACCCTACCACTCACTGCCTGGGAATGGTTTGCATAATTAACTAAAACTTAAAGCAGCCCGCAGGCGCACATGCCAGTACAAATCCAGTTGGTCTGGCACATCCTGTAGTAAATTGTCCGAATTATCAAACACCATTTGTGTTCCGGCAATATTTCTTATATTTGGTGGGAGACGGTGAAGTGCCGTGTACCTCTGATATTCATGCAGTAGTTGCAGACTACTTGCAGAATGAAGACTAATTTCTCTGAATTACTGAATTATGTAAAATAATTCATTATACGAACTGTGAACAAAGGCGCCAGTTATCTTCACCGCCAATCCCCAGGGGATGCGACCTTGCTGGGGCCAGGTCCCTACACGTGGTTTCTAGAACCTTCCGGATCATATCTACAACAGCTAGTTTGTTACAACTGCATGAATATCAGGTGTTCTCCGTGTTCGACCAAGAGTCCACAATATTGGTGTTTGAGCATTACATTCTAGCAAAACCACTAACACACACAGCGATAATGACATAGGCGAACATCCTCGCAAACTTCTCAACCTTTTCAAGTTTCCTTGTGTGTATTTTTTTTAAGGTGGGATCTTTACGATTGGAGAGGGGGGAGGAGATGGGCCGTACTTCACGACTGGTCTCACGTAGGCTGTGTGCAGCGATCTGCTGCTGCTGCTGGTGGTGTTATAGATTCAGCTACTCGGAACAAGTTCCAAGTAGCACGGGCTATGGTGAGCCCGTAACTCATCTAGCACAGGAGCGGGGCAAGAAGCACGGGCTATGGTGAGCCACGTGGACGGGAGATGTCTCCCGTATGTCAATTGCGCAGCGATCTAAATGCCTCCTTATTTAAGCGCCTGGATGATGTTTCAATTGTTGCTAGTGAGGTACTCCACTTGTACACGAGCCCGACTTTTGCCCCTCACTCTTATTCTCTAGCACCTGCCTAATTATCAATTATCATGGTAATTATCAACCATGTTAGGACTCTTCCGCTTACTTCCGCCTGCCTCTCAAGTCAGTATAGTAATATCTTGTGAGGTAGGTATTGTATTATAAAGGCTTTTAGGCAGTCCAGAAATAAGCAATCTGCCCACCCTTCTCTGTCCTGCATTATTTGTAATTTTTTATCATAGAACTCTAGTAGGTTACTTAGGCATGATTTAGCTTCACGAAAGCCATGTTTGTGTTGACATACCTAATTTTCTCCAGGTAACTAGTCTTATCCTGATTATTCTTCAGAGTACACTTCAGGGAATGCTGGTCTGTGATACTGGTCTATAATCCTGGGCTTCATCTCTATCTCCTTTCTCGAAAATTGATGCCACATTTGTCTTCTTCCGGCAGCTGGCCAACTCTCTCTGTAATTGACACATTACAGATCTTTGATAGAGGTACACTGAGGGCCTGTACCGCCTCTTCATACCCACGATGATATATTGTCTACTCCAACTGCTTTAGTTTCAAGCAGTTTATTATTATTAAGATCTTTATTGACAATTACAATTTAGCCTAATCTGAGGATTTCAATTAAGTTTTATTAATTAAAGTGAGGATATCTTGAGATGATTTCGGGGCTTTAGTGTCCCCGCGGCCCGGTCCTCGACCAGGCCTCCACCCCCAGGCAGCAGCCCGTGACAGCACCTATTTACTGCTAGTTAACAGGGGCATCAGGGTGAAAAAAACGAAATAACCGACAAGCTGGACAAAAACTGCCTATGAAACCAATACAAATATCCCTTCGGACTAAAGTAAAAACAAAAGATGAAGGCCTAAGGCGACTGGAGTGTGGTGGGCGGTTTGCAACAGCATTTCCAAATGAAGTGTGCGGGTCGAGCCGAGGCGGGAGGCGGGAGGCGGCGGCGGCAGTCACCACAACAACCACTCACCACATGCGTCACCGCCACAACTAAGCCTAGAGGTACACAAGCCTGCTACACCTGTGTAGTTAGAACTTTTTGCGGATATTATCTTACAGCAGGTTTTATTATACAATTATGTGAGGTCTTGCGTGCACGTCAGAGCAGCGTCTACCGTCTGGCTAGTCGTAAGTGGACGCTAACGACTGACACCTTTCTGGACGGGTGCCAACGACCGACACCTTTCTGGACGTATTCCCTGGCAGCTCTTGTGTTAGGAAGTGTGAGGTTGCGAGCCTTCAACGAACCACACTCCAGGTCTGTTTATCCTAACATGAAAACAATGGCCTCAAATATGATTACATGTAATTTATGTACTGACACACTAACGGTGGCTCAGCAGGCCTCTTACCTGCACAAAAACGGCAACAAGAAATGGCCTCCAACACCTGAACTATCATACTAGTTGGGAGGAATGCTGATCACTCGAGGACCACAGCTCCTGTGCCAGGTAACTTACGGGCTCACCATAGCACGTGCTACGTGCTACTTGGAACTTGTTCCGAGTAGCTGAATCTATAACAACAACAATGATCACTCGAGCTGTCGTGAACACACTACCGTGAAGGCTGTTTGAATCCACGACTGTTTGATTAATGCGCAAACAAGTTAAATTTAGTTCGGTAGGGAAACTTCCTCCTGAAGTTGGAAGCACACACCAACAATGATGGCTCACTGCATTAAAACCTTGCTCAACGGTGGCGATTAAAGACCATGTCTGGGTCTAAAATCAGTCAAATAAATAAAACCTGGGTAAATAAGGTGCAATTATGGTAGCACTGAACCTTTAAACTGAATTCAACCAAATTACTAAGAAACGCCCGTGCTTAAAAAAAAAATAAAGAAATTCACTGACGTTATGGCCAAACAGACTGCAAAACTGACCCCCCTCTCCCACCACCCCTCCAATAGAAAAAAACAAAAACATACCCATAAAGTTAAAATTGTCGAATGATTTTATAAACAAATTCTAATTATGTCAAAGTACGCCGCTTGCCACTTTAGACAGGTGCTGTAAACCCGGTGGTACTCTGTCACCTGCGGCCCTCAAGGCTGTCTGTACCATCACCGTGACCAGCGCCCAGGAGCCACACGTCATAATTCATGCCGTAAACGAAGATTATGAGTAAGCTGCCAAATATCTAGACGGTGTCCGAGGCCACTTCCGAGGTGCAGAGTTACGCAGGACCCTTCTTGTTGAGTCACTCCCCCCTCCCCCGCGGACACTACCGTCCACACACACCTTATGTACCTGGAGTGTGTGTGTGTGTGTGTGTACCTGGAGTGTGTGTGTGTACCTGGAGTGTGTGCGTGTACCTGGAGTGTGTGCGTGTGTACCTGGAGTGTGTGTGTGTGTGTGTACCTGGAGTGTGTGTGTGTGTGTGTGTGTGTGTGTGTGTGTACCTGGAGTGTGTGTGTGTGTGTGTGTGTGTGTACCTGGAGTGTGTGTGTGTGTGTACCTGGTGTGTGTGTGTGTGTGTGTACCTGGAGTGTGTGTGTGTGTGTACCTGGAGTGTGTGTGTGTGTGTGTGTGTGTGTGTGTGGGTGTGTACCTGGAATGTGTGTGTGTGTGTGTGTGTTGTGTGTGTGTGTGTGTGTGTGTGTGTGTGTGTGTGTGTACCTGGAGTGTGTGTGTGTGTGTACCTGGTGTGTGTGTGTGTGTGTGTGTACCTGGAGTGTGTGTGTGTGTGTGTGTGTGTGTACCTGGAGTGTGTGTGTGTGTGTGGTGTGTGTGGTGTGTGTGTGTGTGTGTGTGTGTGTACCTGGAGTGTGTGTGTGTGTGTGTGTGTACCTGGAGTGTGTGTGTGTGTGTGTGTGTACCTGGAGTGTGTGTGTGTGTGTGTACCTGGAGTGTGTGTGTGTGTGTGTGTGTACCTGGAGTGTGTGTGTGTGTGTGTGTGTGTGTGTGTGTGTGTACCTGGAGTGTGTGTGTGTGTGTGTGTGTACCTGGAGTGTGTGTGTGTGTGTACCTGGAGTGTGTGTGTGTGTGTACCTGGAGTGTGTGTGTGTGTGTACCTGGAGTGTGTGTGTGTGTGTACCTGGAGTGTGTGTGTGTGTACCTGGAGTGTGTGTGTGTGTACCTGGAGTGTGTGTGTGTGTACCTGGAGTGTGTGTGTGTGTACCTGGAGTGTGTGTGTGTGTACCTGGAGTGTGTGTGTGTGTACCTGGAGTGTGTGTGTGTGTACCTGGAGTGTGTGTGTGTGTACCTGGAGTGTGTGTGTGTGTACCTGGAGTGTGTGTGTGTGTGTACCTGGAGTGTGTGTGTGCGTACCTGGAGTGTGTGCGTACCTGGAGTGTGTGTGTGTACCTGGAGCGGGTTGTAAGAGTTCTCCCCAAACCCGCAGGCCTTGTACTAGTTCCTTATGACTGATAATATTCAGGAAATGTTCTCATATTAACGGTAAAATGTTACCAGTTTGGTCATTCAATTTAGACACTAGCGATATTATAGCATTATAAGCAGCAACCGTCACCAGGGGGCAGCACGGGCGGTCCTAGACAGTGCCTGGTGCAGGCAATGTTTTGTTATCACAAATAAACCTTGATTTTAAGACATCCCAACACTACACACCCAAGTGCGCATAACCTTTGTTGATTTCATTTTGTTTGCAAGTTCACGCTGAATACTGGGAATGAGTAGGCCCAAATTACTGCCTGATGGGCAGAGGGGCGAGTGGACGGCGGTGGGCAGAGGGGCGAGTGGGTTGGCGGTGGGCAGAGGGGGCAAGTGAGCAGAGGGGCGAGTGGGCGATTGAGCAATGAGTAAAGGTAACAAGGCCATTACTTAGTCAGAAGAACTTAGCACCCCGGACACAGAGCCGGTCACCCATAATAGTAGGGACAATCACTAGCCCCCTTCTTCAACCTCTTCATACCCCCCCACCCCCATCCTCACCAACCCTCCCACAACCCCACCCCTCTCAAACACACATTACCACCAACCCTTTTAAGCTAAACCCATCCCATCCCACCTATCCCCCCCCCCTCCCACCCCGCACCACACCCAAACTATCCGCCACTCCTTCCGTTGGCCCCCCCCCTCCCCCAGGACCTGCTCCAGTCGGACCCGCTCAGTAAAAGTTGTGTGGTGCACCTGCCTGGCTAGTACCGCTAGCTTACTTTCAGAGGCTAGTGTAAGGGGGGAGGTTTTAACCCATCGTACTAGACTTAAAACACACTACACCATCGTGTCACCTGAATATTATACAAGTTCATTAATAATGTACTCACCTAATTGCCTAATTGTGCTTGCGGGGGTTGAGCTTTGGCTCTTTGGTCCCGCCTCTCAACTGTCAATCAACTGGTGTACAGATTCCTGAGCCTACTGGGCTCTATCATATCTACATTTGAAACTGTGTATGGAGTCAGCCTCCAGCACATCACTTCCTAGTGCATTCCATTTATTAACTACTCTGACACTGAAAAAATTCCTTCTAACGTCTCTGTGTGTATGTATGTATTAACACGATGTACTGAACGGGGTGAGAATAGCTTGAGCTACCTCATCCCTTTGTGTGTATTTTACCTCAATAAACTTATTTCAATTTCATTAATAATACGTCATATCAATGAACTAAAATGGTTGTACATTGATAACCGAGTTTTACACAATGTCAGTAAAGTATTACCATATGTAAATGTAAAGTATTAGCAAGCTACTTTATAGTCAAACGGTGAAACTAAATGTCAAGGGAAGAAGTGTATATAAATGCTCCCCCAAATCTTAAGTGCACTTTAAATTTCACAACTATTTATAAAGGTGGTACTAAAAACTAGTCGACTTGACGTATCCCCAACAGAGAGCAGGAACAGGACGAGCGAGCAGGACCCGGCCACATTAAGCGGTGGATTAATCTGAGTGGTGCAAGTCAGTCCAACTCACACAAATGTTCTTCACTTTCTATATTGTTTCTTTAACAGGTAGTGAAGTGCTCGTCAACTCATCCATCTAGCCTCTTGCGTCTAAGTGCGGCCACGTAATCTGATCAGCGCTCAACACGTCGGCCAACATAATAAATCACTTTAATAATAATAATAATAATAATAATAATAATAATAATTTGCAAGAACGTACAATGGGTTGGTGGGATTACATAAGAATGGTATTTTTTTTTTTGCATTTATGCGAAGCCAGTAACGTGTCTAGGATGCTCCCGGACGCAGGTTCGATTCCTCGTCAGGCCCTTGTGGATTTGTACACGCAGGGACGTTTGTCAACACTGGAGAGGCTGCATCATGAAGCTGAAGGTGGCCAGCTCAACCCGTCCTCTTACAAATACGTCGCTTATCGCTCGTATGCACTACGGCCAAATATCGACGTAATTCAAAATGGAAATTTATTTTCCAATTAAGTTAATATTGTCACGAGCATGCGTCATCACTACTATGCACGGGGCTGTGACTAAATCTAAGACCATTCTTCCAAAATAGTTTT
The DNA here is from genome assembly GCA_020271785.1 of Procambarus virginalis. Classification (NCBI taxonomy): domain Eukaryota; kingdom Metazoa; phylum Arthropoda; class Malacostraca; order Decapoda; family Cambaridae; genus Procambarus; species Procambarus virginalis. The sequence goes on along the minus strand of WNGS01092210.1, from coordinate 37,393,307 downwards.
AAGTTTGTTAAAGCCGTATATATTATTAGGTTAGGATGTATATTATCTTGGGCTTGGTTAGGTTAGGGGAACCGTCTTGAGTACGATCTGACTTACCAAGCTGTAAAGTCAACGTAACCTAATAAACTTCAGTTAGCTTTCTGTTCAGAACTTGTCGCCACTAACGTGCCGAACTGAATTGAAATAAGTTTATTGAGGTAAAATATACACAAAGGGATGAGTTAGCTCAAGCTATTCTCACCCCGTTCAGTACATCGTGTTAATACATACATAGACACACATCGCAAACAAACATATTACCGAACATTCTGAGAAATAAACATATACATTCCTCCTTTACACAAGTAGTACGGTATCAGACGTACGAACTGAACTTGTTCGGTCAAGCTCTGTGTGTACCTGGAGCATACCTGGAGAAGGTTCCGAGAGTTGTTCTACGCGAGCCTGGCCCGGGGCCAGGCTCGACTTGTGATAACTTGGTCCAACAGGCTGCTGTTTGGAACGGCCCGCAGGCCCACATATTCACTACAGCCTGCTTGGTCCGGCACTTCTTGCAAGAACCTATCTAAATGCTTCTTCAAGACCACCAAACGTCTTCTATGTCTTGGAGACTCGCCAGATTCCAGCACAAGACATTGTGTCTACTAAGTTTACTTATTTACTTACTAATTACTGAATTCTCCAATGTGTCTCTCATCCCTCCGTGATCCCATTGGTCTACTAAACCCAGAAATGTTTAAGCTATGTACCGCATGTTTGACACCACATTTGTGTTAATTTGTACTATATTTGCCAAGATGCAAGTCAGGATGTCTTCCTCATGGCGACATTTATACGGTAGCAAATACTTATTTGTATATAATGTTTCGCCTCTAAGGATTTTTTTCAGGACATTGTTGGCAATGTTTGCTGGCAATTGTTTCGACTACTACATTGTCAACACAATGTGTACTGTTCAGCCAACAATTATGGTTCTCAGAATCTACAAAGTTCGTTGTACTACCTCGAGAAATATGAACTGAAGCAAACTGTTATAGACGGGGAACGGAGGCTACTTCATTTACACAATTTTATGAAAATTTAGGAACATTGAAAAAAAAGTTACAAGTTCAGACAAATTAAACCCTATAGGCCTAGACTTATTTGTAATAACACACTATGTAAAAAAAAAGACACCTCGAACACTATGTAGGACAGACGTATGTAGGTTAGATTAGCCTTTAAAAGCACTACAATCCCTTTGTGGTTGATTGTTCAAAAAATCATTGAACTATATGTTTAATAAATCTCTAACTCTGTCCATAAAGGACAGAAAAAAATGTAAATATGCTGGTTAGCATTGTAAATGTGTGGCCACGTCTGTGGAAGAAAAAAAAACAAAAACAGAGGCAAGAGAGTGGCTCGTCCTGCTGCTGGGTTACAAGAGTCCCGTGACGCCAGTAACAAATGTTAAGCCACGGTTATCTTGAGATCTTGAGATCCTTGAGGTTATCTTGATAACCAACTATTTAGGTTGACAACCAACTATTTAGGTAATTACACCACTATTTAGGTTACACACCATGTTTGTAAGCTATTTGGTAAACTTCATATTATTAAGTGTGTCTAAAGATACCAAGTTCCATAGACCTAAAAGGGACGTGTCTTTCTATACCCAAGTAGGAATAAGCAAATTAGCGTCATTGAGACCTTGGTACATGAAAAATTCCACACGAAGTTAAGAGCCGAAACAGTCAGACTGATGGGTTTCAACAAGACGTAAAAGTAGGCATAGCCTGCAGTAGCATTATTAAATACTTTTTCACGTCCACCAAACTGAAAACTGGCGATCATTTCCTTTTGTGAATGGCAAGACTTTCCGTCTTAAGCAATTCTCAACAACTTCCTGCCGACATTTTCATTATCAAGAGGTAATTGCACAGAGTTATCATGCATGCTGTAGTGTATGGCGCATCACAGGTCACTAACACAATGAAACGTGTCAAGTTATTTATATTAAAGAGGGGAAATAATGGCGGGAGAAAGTGAGCGGCCGAGCTGAGGTCTGGCGGCGGCGGCACGCGATGCAGGTCCGTGACTGACACTTCCTGATTGTTCCTACACAACACACTCCAGCTCTCCTCTTCTGTAGAGCCACCAGGCTACAACTTGGGGAAACCTACATGAAGAAAGGAGGGCGCAAAAAAAGAAGCCTACAAGAGGAAAGGGGGAGCGGGAAAGCATCCCACAAGATGGGACGGAGCGTAAAGAAAAGGTCTACAAAAAAGCCGCGACGCGGAAAGAACCCTACATTTTATAGCTCCTATAAAAAAAAGGTACCAAAATGAGTACATGTCCATGTTTGTAGCCAACACAAAACTATAAAGTAAAAACTGAGAACTGCCTATACCATTTTTATAAATCCCTAGCAGTGGTGGTGGTTGTTAAAGATTCGCTACCTAGAACAAGAAGTTCCAAGTAACACGGGCTATGGTGAGCCCGTAGTGCCAGATACAGTATCGTAGATAGCAGTGGTGGTTAGACGTGGCTGGCTGTCCAGAGCTCAACACCAAAAATAAACTCGAAAGGCTGTGTAGAGGCTAGGCTAAACAGCAGAACTTAATTCAAGGAATGGGACGACTAAACTCAACCAGTATCGAGAACCTAAAGAATCGAGCATTTTTTTTTCAGAAATCGGAATCTATGTTGGAATGTATAGAAACTGATCATGATTTCCTATTCTTTAACATTTAAGGTAACATTTGATAAAATACATTTTTTCGTTTCAGGTAATACAAATTTATAGTTTTAATTAAATTATTGCAATGTAATTTTATTTGATAAAAGGATTAACAATCGTTTTGTAAATTCCATAAAACATGAACACCTGTGATGGGCCATTATTTTTTTATTATTATTATTTTCTACCACAGACGTGGTCACACATTTACAATGCTAACCACCATATATGCATTTTCTTCTGTCCTCCATGGACAGGGTGAGAGATTTCTCAACCATACAGTTCAGGGATTTATTGAACAATCAACCACAGAATGTGATTGTAGTACTTTTAAAATGCTAGGCTAAGCTACATACGTAAATACATAGATACACAGATGTATGTATGCTACACAAGGTGTTCGATGTGTTTTTACATAGTGTTATTAATGTGCATTTACAAAGGCGAAACGTAACTCTGATCAGCTTCCACATATACTTTATACACATACATACACACACATACATGCAATGAAATGTCTTCAGGATACATTTTTGTATTTGGTAGATTAAGGATTACCGAGAGTAAGCAGGAACTAGAGATGCTTTAATTGATCAAGTGTTGCAATATAAACTTTATTTGAAACAAGATTACAAATTATATTTTACAGTATAGTACACAAAGCACGTATATCCGCATGTATTATGGAATGCTTTCATTTTTCAGGTTTCTTCCAAATTATTAAGCCGCATTTACCAATATTTTCTACTCTTAAATCAATTTTATTAATATTAAATTGACTATCAGAATGTAAATCCTTAATTTTCCAAACTAAAATGCAAAATTTTCTGAAAAATATGTATCCAACCACAGTATATTTTTTAAAAGAATCAGAATCTAGATTTATAGTGGAATCGGTATAGGAATCTTTAATTTTAGTATGGTTCCATCACTCACTCATTTCCCGTAGTCACAGACCTGAATATCACTCAACCACTCTGAAAAACACTAACTCAATGATGCACTCACACTTCCTCGCTACTTAACACAAGAGCAGCCTAAGTTAGGGAAAACCTAGCTATTTATAATGTCAAATTAATAAGCATGGAATACGGCTCCAAAACCACTAAAAACAATAGAGTTAATATACTGGGAACTAATTCACGGTTGTAATGTTAGTGAAGTGAAAATGTGTAAGCAAGTGTATGGTAATTAGCGAGAACTAAGGACATTAGGCTTCAGCAGGGGATCGACGTTTATAAAAGATTCTATATTACCTAGCTACGTACCTGCTGACGCTTACCTAGAGAGATTCTCTGAGCCTAACAGGCTGTTGCTTGCAACTGCCAGCAGGCCCTTATGTCGGCTCTAATGTACTTCAACATTAGTGTTAATGGGTAATTTACCTAAATGTGTAATGATTAGTTTCGTTTAATGGTCTTGGGTACGACTGTCTTTGGATAAATCTCGAGATCAAAGATACGTGTGGTTGACTCCAGACCGCTAGCACTGTCGGTGTTGGTGATGCCATGATCACGTAATATGGTGCCACAGTTGCCTCTCGGCACTTTAGAGGGGCCTGTGTCGAGACATAGGCAAGCAAACGCGAGTGCCACTCAAACACCCTGAGTCACGTGTAGACATGCTATTTGCCTCTTCTCTCCGTTGTCTGCACAACGCCAACTCTGTCGAGTTAACGGTTGCCCTCCGTATCAGTCTCTCACGTTGTGTGTATAGCTGTGTATCTGGCCTTCAGTTGTGCGCCAGCCATACATCTCCCACATTAGTCTACCTCCTACCTCTATACTTTCTCAATCATTGTTTGGCGTTTTTTGATGTGAGGCCCCATACTCTAGCACTGATCGTACATGTATGATTTGTGATTGGGCGTATATTCTCTCTCTCGGTGACATTAGTAGCCTAAAAGTGCGTAAGTTTCGTTTAAATTTACATATACACGCATATACATCCATACATTACATATATGCATTCCCCAGTTGCATTTTTTAAGAGAACAGAAAATGTTTGTCATTTGTCAAACTTTTAACTGAATCCAAGTATCATTATACAGTGTCGTGTTATGATCTAGTGTTCCAAGTACTGTACTGTTAACTGTAAAAATGGAGTTTTGTAATGAACGACAAAGAATGCTTTATTTATCTCTTGCCTATGATCTAAACAGTTATCAAATAGTAACCAAACTATCAACCAAATAGTTAACGTAATACTCCTTCCTCTTTTATGTATAGGCGAGTAGTTATTTAATCAAGTTCAGTTTTAGTAAACTATCCGATTAATGTAAAACTACTGTACGTGTCCATACCCTGCAAGCTCTTGCTACGTCTGACGTCCAGCTGCAGTACGAGACCTTATTCCATAGTACTGTCTAAGACCTGAGAAAGGAAGTGGCTCTACTCTCAAGATGTTCAAGTGAGAACTTAATAAACACCCTCAAAGGATACCGGGTTAACCCGGCTGTGATTCATATGTCGGGCTGCAAACAGCCGCGTTCAAGAGACTGGTTGAACCAGGCCTCCTGGTCGGCCTCTGACCGGGCAACGGGGACGTTTATCCTAGAAATCACCGCAAGGTCAGGTACTCTGTCATCCCTACCTTTTTTTATTTTAAATTTTGCCCCGAGGGGCGAGTTTATTGGGCAGCACCACTGATCCTGTGAGTGAACACACCACCATAGCAGCATGTACAACACTTCCCAATAGGAAGAAAACCTGCTGGGTTGTTCATTGTCACTTGTACCCACACACAGCTGGGACTTGCTTAACTGCCTCAAGTGAACAGGTTATCAAACAAGATTAACATTTATCAACTCCTGAAATTTACGTTATCTTGCTGGTGCAAAATGGGGGAATCTTTTGGAAGAGTACCATTATTTGACAAATATTCTTTACTCAAACAATGTGGGGGTTTATTATTCCACACACATTTCTAATGACTCTTATATGTTCACATTCTCTCAGGTAGTGGTCAAGGTGGTCCGTAACTCTCACCACAGATTCTGCAACTCCGCTGCTCCGTTATTTCCATCCGGAATCTTCGTGGCTATTTGAATCCAAGACGAATTCTTACTCTTACCGATTACCTCTCCTACGGCCACCTTGTTCTGGATCAATAACAATTCATTACATTTAGTATTAGAAAGAACCTCCAGCTAGCTGGCTTTTGGGCTTGTATGCTTGACTTTTATGATAGTGGATGCAGTATGATTTGATATCTGTACTGGAATGAGTATTACAATCAGTGACCACCTCACCTCGTCCACACCATATATGAAACAACAATTTATCTCTTGGAACGGCACCGCATCTGTGCCAGGTAAGTCCACTATGGGCTCACCATAGCCCGTGCTACTTGCAACTTGTTCCGAGTAGCTGAATCTATAACAACAACTATCTCTTCGTTTTGTTAGGTTAGAACAAGTTGGGTCTATTAAAAAAAAAGATGGCCATCTATAATGACTCGTCCTATTATGTATGGTCATTCCTGTATATTTTTAACCTAACCAAACTAGGAGATAAATTAATCTAGTTTGGTTAGGTTAAAAATATACAGGAATGACCATACATAATAGGACGAATCATTATAGATGGCCATCCATACTTTTTTTTAAATAGACCCAACTTGTCATAATCTAACAAAACAAAGAGATAAACTGTTGTTTCATATATGGTGTGGACGAGGTGAGGTGGTTACCGATTATAATGCTCATTCCAGTACAGATATTAAATCATACTGCATCCACTAACATCCATATCGCATATAATTTCAATTTACTCGAGAAAAGCCAGCTAGCTTCGGAGGTTCTTTCCGACACTAAACTTAATAAATCGTTATTGGTGCAGAAGTGAATAAACTTGACTAAACTGGGAATTATGTGAGCCAGTAGTGGTCGCAATAAATCAAATGTGTATACAGTACACTAACGCAAAATCAACATTAAAAACTATGTGCAATGAAAGCACCTTCATTAATACTTCTGCCAAATCTTATTGAGTTGGCAAATGTCATACAATATGCTTCACAGTAAAAATTAAACTGTCCCCGCACACGTTGCCCAAGACCTTGAAATGGAGTCTGACTACTTTCAGAACATAATCACCAAAAATCTGAAGTTATTCTTGTCAAGGGTTATCAGCAAAGGGATAGGTAGTAATCGGACACTTGTAAGTCACCTTGCTGCCTGTGGCTTTTACGTATACTAAGAACCCAGCTGATAACTAACAAACTTCACCTCTTACTAGTCTTTGTAAAAATATATATATAATACAATTCCAACGTGAAATTGGTCAGCATTCTGCATTCACATTCAAAAGTTTTATTCATGTATGATTGAATATTCATAGTCTAGTTCGTTTACACAATTTCAGTATATTATTTACACAAGAGACAGTCTTAACAATGAACATGCTTCGAACTACTGGGTCTATAAGCAAGCTACATCCCGGAGCCTCTAAAAATTGGGTGTAAACTAAAGCATAGCATAACAGGCTAGCACCAAGTGATAGAAATAGCAAAGAAACCATCTGAAAAGTACTATCGTTTCTGGAGCACAAGTTGTGTTATCCATTGTTTAATCTTGACCGGGTAGAATTTATGCTACCTTTAACATTAATGTCTTTACAACAATAGCTTGACTTTACATTGCATTCTTATTTTAATTTTATATTAAACTATTCAATAAAGTTCATACCTACACTGCGCACTTTTCCTGACGCAAAATAAAACTATTTTTAAATTAACATTGTACATTATATTTGCTGTGTGGGAAAGTGGTGAGCGGAGGCAGGTGGGAGGGTGCACCTTCCTGCAGAGGTCACTACCAGGTAAAATTCCCTCAACGCCCAGCAAACCATGACGTCCTAAGGGATCAATAGCCCCGCCTCCTCGCTACCGGGTAAGCCCACATTCCCGGCTCCCCCCACCACCAACAGAACAAGCATAGGCCTATGTAAATAGCACCAAGGAGAACTATACATGTATCCAATATAGAACCTAAATGGAATATCATGTACCACAGGATATACTAACATTACAACGCTAACCTGCTATGGGATGAGTATGGGGTGCATAATAAATGAAATGAAATAGCTACCATATTAATTCAGTCAAGCAGCACTTAACTACCCACCTTTTCCTTAAGTCCCTTACCAAATTAGTAAACAATTTATGTATTGTTTACTTATACTTAGTACATGCGCAACTTTTAGATAGCCGGCATAAAGTCGGACACCATTACTTAAGACTAGTTGCACTTCTTCCCCACTACCGTCAAAATAGCAGACACTTTTTGTTTTTATTAACAAGCTTAGGTATCCACTTCAATATGCTGCTACCCCTATTCTATATGAAGGGTTACATAGTGTAGATCATTAGCTATAAGTTCATCTAATATATCCATCTCACAGAATGGTTACTCGTATATGAAATCGGGAGAGAACATGAGATGAAAGTCTTGTCCATCTCGTTAGCATGAAAATGTTATAGCATGCACTAGAAAAATCTCGGTCGAGCACAAAAATATATTCCAGGATTCGTGAGTATGTGAGGTAGTTACAGAGCGCAAAAAATCTCGTATCATTTGGTCTGAAATCACTGATAACTGGGCAATCACAGATATGGTGTTTCCTGATGCTTATTTACATAGTTCACATTTGGAATGCTCACCACTGGAGGGGAATCCATTACCCGACTGATGAAGATTAAGCCACCCAAGAGGTGGCATGGGCATGACTAGCCCGTAATCCATTACCTGCAGCCACCTGCAATAGGTATCAATATCCCAGCCTAATTCTCACAATTACAATGTCTAGTGGATGTTTTGTGGTGTCCGTACGTGCTGTTCACGGTTTTAAACATGTAACCCTGTGTACTGGTGCGTTCCAGTGTCAATGATTGCTCTTCAGCCATCCCAAATTTCCTGAAGTAGTGTGGTTTTTACAATAAAGATTGGAAGACCTAGATTAACCATTTTATTCTCCTTACATACAACTTTAGCTGCCTTGTCCAGATCATCCTGCTGGACAACACCTTTGTGTGATGGTATCCATACAAATGATAAACTTACTCTGTGTATTATGCTGATTACAATGTGTTGGGGGCACGATTTAGGAAGGCACTAAGGCACAATAAACTCTCGTAGTGAACTGTGGCGAAGTTCACACACTAACGGAGGTGGCCATGTGGCACAGAGCGCGTGAGAGATAAGGAGAAGGCTCTAATGACAAGCTGTGTCTCCTGTTACAGTCCCCCCCCCTTGTCCCTAACCCCAGGTAACATGCCTCCCTCCCCCCCCCCCTCACATAACTCGCCCAGAAGCCAATAATTGCGAATAACTATTCAAACAGAACCTAAGGACGAGCTGTGTATCAGTCTCAATAGGTAACGAAAGACTTCCAGTGCAAGGCAGTGAACTACGAGCTAGATAGGGTTATCTTGAGATAATTTCGGGGCTTAGTGTCCCCGGGGCCCGGTCCTCGACCAGGCCTCCACCCCCAGGAAGCAGCCCGTGACAGCTGGCTAACTCCCAGGTACCTATTTACTGCTAGGTAACGGGTATCAGGGTGAAAGAATAATTGTTTTCCGGCCCATTGTTTCTCTCCGGCGCCCGGGATCGAACCCGGGACCACAGGATCATGCGCCCAGTGTTCTGTCCGCTCAGCCACTGGCTGAGCGGACAGAACATTAAAGAGTTTGTTAATTTTGAACACTAAAGTAGAAACAAAATATTTTTTCCTTAGCTAAACCTTTTCGGCTAGAAAGAGTTGAATGGCTCGAGCACCCCCTCCCCAGAGTAAAGTTGTTGTTGTTCCTACCCCTTACATTAGAGCTGGCAATACATTTATACTTTGAGTGGGAGGTTCTGTGAGTTCTACTCCCCAAGCCCGGCGGGGAAAGGCTTGACTTTTTTATAACTTGGTTCAACAGGCTGTTGCTTGGAGCATCACGCAGATCCACATACTATAATATATATAACACGTTGACGAGAAAATGAACGTCTAGTTCACTTTCTTCAAGCGACTGAATGGCCAGAAGTGCAGTGCAAGAGCAACACCCGTTACTGATACACTTGGTGCATGTTGCGTGCACAATGGAAGCAGCAGTTGAGCCGTGCATGGCTTGAGCTTCCGATCACGCAAGCAAAACCTATGACGTAATGGGTTGAGCTCCTCTCATGCAGGCTCCTCCTAGGTCCACACCACGGCTAGGATTTATCAAGCATCTGAGCCTACTTACTAAACTTTTGCATCTTTCCTCGATCATGTCGGCTTATTCTGTTATTTATTAAACAATTTTCGTGCCTTTGAAACGCTACAAAGACGTTCCCTATCCATTGTTATTATAGACAACCCTCGTAGCTATTTTTAAATACTGTAAAGAGCAAAACTAAGCCACCACGACTGATTAATGCTCGATTAATTCTGGCCCCTGCAAGCCCTGGGGTCAAATCCACCTTGATGCAACACCTGCCCTGCCGTGGTTGAAAAGCGGTATCATTTGAAAAGGATGACTATATCGAGGTGTTAAACTTGCATTAGAGCTACCGGGAAGATACTGGTGTTGATGGTAACAGGGTGTTTGACAAACCCTTGGCATTAAGCAGCAAGAGGGTCGGAGCCAATGCAGCAGGGGACCTGCGACTGTAAGGCGAGGTTAATGAGATGAAGCTCACCTCGCAAGTATATATATGCCGTTACACACGATCCTCCTTTCCCCACACCTACTTATGCATAGGGATCTCAACCTTAGGCTATATTGAGTAACAATCTACGGCGGAATTGGAGTAGCCTAAATTAGACCTCGTTATGAATTGATAATATTGTTAAGCCCACCTTAGCGTATATGAAACCAATCATCTCTTCTGGAAGACTACATGTAAGTAAAATACTTGCGGCGGAGTAAGGCAATCTTTAGCTAGGCCTACATGTGAGAATCGGCGACCTGCAACTCGCCACTTTCAAACGTTTGAAGTGGCATAAACGTCAGGCTGCCAACCTTCCCTTGCCTCTCTCATCGCACTACTTGTAGTCAAACTATGGTTAACCGTTTTTTTCCCCTACTCCTGCAGCGTGACCCAGACCTAGGGCGGGCTTCCCTGTTGACTGCCTGGCCAGGTTGGCTATTTTGTCTTAGTAACACGCAGGAACTTCTCAGGATCGTGTTTAAATCAACACCAAAATATTATTTTTGGCCTAAGCATATTTCGAGTAAATAAATTTTAGCACATTAACGATTACTTAAAACTTGGCAGTTAAAAAGTTTGCATTAGATAAATTACAATCCTCAGTTAAAGAATTTAAAATAAAAATTTGCTAAGGCAGAATGTATAGGATTGACGAACGCACAATGCTATACAATTAGCAAAATCATTCCACAGGACAGATTTATATCACTAAAAAATAGTCACTTTGCTCTAGACGATAAGGGGAATATGAAGAAAACCACAAGGGCCGTGATGAGGGATTCGAACCTACTTCCGGGATGATCCCAGACGCGCCTTAGTCGACTGCGTCACGACATGGTTAAAAGAATTGCAACTTTTAATTCTTCTGCCCTCACGAGGATCCTGCAGCTTCTCCGAAGCACAAACCAGTGTTTTACACAATTCTTCCATGCCCCAAACCCCGGTTTGTGCTTCGGAGAAGCTGCGGATCCTCGTGAGGGCAGTAGCACTACAGGTTGCAATTCTTTTAACCATGTCGTGACGCAGTCGACTAAGGCGCGTCTGGGATCATCCCGGACGTAGGTTCGAATCCCTCATCACGACCCTTGTGGATTGCATTTGATACATCACGCTACTGTGATTTCTCTGTGTAAGGGGAATATATTTCGAACACAACCACTAGTGTGGACGACCCATTCAAACATCAATTAGCCTAGGCTATAACCCTCTAAAGAGCCCTTACAACCTAATTATAATCCGTGATTCTGAGGGAGCAAATTATAAAGAGAATAAATCATCATGGACTGGCCATTGTATAACACGACCTATGACCGACATTGTCGAATGCTCCCTCGAGGCTTCATAGTAGCCTAAGGGCTGGAGAAAACTTGACGGGTTTCAGGCTCGCTGCTGCCTTATCCTTGTTTGTGGCCTCGAACGAGCACAAACAGTAGACGGTAGATCAATGATTTCGTTTCATGCAGGTCGGCGTTCAATCCCCGACCGTCCAAGTGGTTGGGCACCATTCCTTTCCCCCGTCCCATCCCAAATCCTTATCCTGACCCCTTCCAAGTCCCTACAGTCATAATGGCTTGGCGCTTTCCCCTGATAATTACAATCACAATTTTTTTCGCATCAAAGAATTGTCACAACGATACGAGATGAACGTTATTTTCCTTACCTGCCGCCCCTTAATTAAAAATCTTTCACCATGCACACACGTAGGTTAGATGCCTGCGTAATATAACCCTAACCTCCCCCATTTAGGGCTAGCCTAAGGTGAAAGTATAAAGCTTAAAAATCATGTTATGATGGAAACAGGCAAAGGATGCCAACCTAGACTAAGCAATATGTTGCCTTCTGTTCAGGAGCTTCATGCAGCCACCACCTGGCTGCATTAATGGCAACCCATCCTCCTATTTAGATAGTAGTTTTTGTAATTAAGTTGACCATCGTATATATATATACTGACGCAATAGACAATTAGAAGTTTGGTGCTATTCATTTTACAGTCCGGGAAAAATAAAGATAAAAACTAAAATAGTCCCAGGCCTAGTATAACGCATATAATATGTACTGTAGTATATTAGGCCTAGGATGGTTAGGATAGGTTATATTGGCAACATACAAAAAACTTTTCCGGTTTGTCCAAATTTAGTAGTGCTCACAAAATTCTTTTAAAGTATCCATTACGTCAATATTTGTACGCTGGTCCACATCCTTACTATAATTACTATCTCAACAGGAGGGTGGGTGATGTTTACTATGCTGGAACCAATGGCACCTGTTATGGCATCAAAGAAATAATCTTCAGTTCAGTAGAATTAAGAATTGCGCGGAGCGTGTGCGAGTTTGTAGCCTATGTATGTGTGTATAGTATGTATACAAAAGGTTACCTTACCTTGTGGTTACCTTGCAATGATTTCGGGGCTTAGCGGCCCGGTCCTCAACCAGGCCTCCTCGTTGATGGACTGGTCAACCAGGGTGTTGAACGCGGCTGCTGGCAGCCTGACATATGAGTTACAGCCTGGTTGATCAGGAATCCTTTGGAGGGGTTTATCAAGTTCTCTCTTGAACACTGCGAGGGGTCGGTCTGTTATGCCCCTTATCTGTTTATGTATATATATTGTCACATCAATCCCCTGCATAGCAGTGGAACTGCCTTTTCCCTTCACCTTCAATACCTCTGCACTGGAAGTATACATCTACACCAGCCCAGAGGAGACATCAGTCCTGCCACCTCTCCATACCCCCCAGGGTCTGGAACGGCTTGGTACGACTCAGAGTTAAGCCAGGTGCCACTGCTAACCGGTAGCTTGCCCCCACAAACATAGCCGCCTTCAACTGACAGTGGTGCAGCTTAACACAAAGGCACCGCCAGCCACAACGAGCAGTTTGCTGGTTGACCAATGTCCACCTTGCGTTGACACTGGACGAGTCATCACCGCCAGACTATATAACGGGCGCTGCCTCCCTGGAAGTTACGCACTTCAAATACTAGGACAAAAACAGTGGAAAGATAACGTGGAAATAATTACCACCATTTTGTATCTTGGAGCAGTCGCTAAAGGCAAAGGACTCAACATAACCTTGAACTGGATCCCATCCCATATTGGAATCCCATTAAATGAGAAAGCTGATGAAATTGCTAAACTGGCAACTCGTCATCCAGTGATAGATAAAACAATTCAACCCAGCCTAGAGAACATTAAAAACATCATCACCAAAAAACTCTCACACCTCAACAAAGCCTACCTACACCAGAGAATAGCTGAAGGCTCGCCCTCTGCAACATGGTATCTTCAGGCAACTAAATTAGAAAGGTTAAATATCCCAAAAGGAATCCACAGGGAAATAGCAGTTAGGTTATATAGACTACGTCTAGGTTACAGATGCAACTGGGAGATTGGTGAACCCCGACAGAGAGAGTGCATCTTCTGCCAAACTGTCACAGAAAAGCCATTACTTCACTATCTTCTAGAATGTGAAGCAACCAACGACCTTAGAAGAGCTTTAAGAGTTCCTGAATCTTGCTGTGGCCACCCTGAAGCCATCAACAGAGCCACTCTCCTGGTCAACAAAGGTGTCCAGCAGCTGGACGCCCTCATAAAGACTGTGAAGCAGTATCCTCCCCCGCGATAACAGCTCGATGATTAAATGCAATCTCAGAATAATGAAAAGAATTACGGAGAAAAAAAATTTGTACCACTTACGGGCTATTCATGCCCGTGCCACCTCTTGGGTGGCTTAATCTTTATCAATCAATCAATCTGGAAGTTACGGAAGTTAAGTTACGGGCTCACCATAGCCCGTGCTACTTGGAACTTGTTCCGAGTAGCTGAATCTATAACAACAACCCTGGAAGCCAGAATCTCCCTTAGTGCTCTAGGATCACCTTCGTGTCTCTCGCCTGTCGCCCGCCTTCAGCCAACGTCGTGTGATTGATGCCATGGTGGTATGGTAGCTGTCTTCAGTACACCAGTATATCTTTATGCTTTTATTCATTGCTTATACTGTAGTTTATTTTTACATTTAAGGTCATACTAACTTGTTCACTTTTGCATTACATGATAGCCAAGTATTTTCAGGGGCATTTATGTGTATTAATATTTCAGTAAATTGTTTAATTATTTATTTGATGATTTTCATTTGTTTCCACCTGTGACTTACACACTGCAAGGCCAATAGCAGCATTTTTGTTTTATTTGTGTGAGGGAGAGCCATACCATCTTGGTTCAGTATAGCTGCGATACCACAACCCCATCACAATACATATTTATGCACAGGCTGTAGGTTAACATAGCCTATACAAGCTTACATATGCAAATATTTAAAAAAAAAAATGCATGCAATTATTTGTACACATTTTTATGTACATGGAATTCTATTCCAATACGTGTATTATTCACTACACTATTGTACTTCTCACCACAGAACAGTTCCGCTTATCCTGGTGACGTAACTTTACCCTGATTTGCACCACAAATCTTACCTGAAAAAAGGCTCAAAATATCCCACTTTCTTAACGCATCTACCCAAATCTAGAATGATCTACTTTATAAGTGCACTCCGCCTATCAATTCAAAATTAATTCGTTACCGACACCATTTTGCTCTTTGGAATATTTCTTTCTAATGAAGTTTCAACTTTTAATAAAATGACTAGACTATCATTGTAAAGCCAGCCGTTGCTAACAGTACCGAACAATCAGTTGGATGTGCTTGAGGCAAGAAAATATTGGAGTCGCTCAAGAAGCTGCTGGTTATCACAAACTTATTCCTAGCCTGGGATAGGAATCCCAGAGGCCTGACGGCTGAGTGGAAAGCGATCTGGATTAGGAGTCCTAAAGTTCCGGGGTTCGATCTCCGGCGGAGGCTGAAATGGGCAGTTTCTTTCATCCTGATGCACCTGTTCACCTACCATTAAATAGGGACCTGGGAATTAAGACAGCTGCTACGAGCTGCTTCCTGAGGCTGTGTAACAAAAAGGAGGCCTGGCCGAGGACCAGGCTGCGTGGACGCTAAGCCCTGAAATCACCTCAAGATAACTTCCAGATAAGAAGATAGCCTATCACAGACCTTAAGTTCAACCACCTGCTGGGGAGGTGCATACTTGTGTACCGAGAGCACAAGTTTTCAGGTGTTATTACTAGGAACAAAATCTTCGACAAGACTCCAAACGCTTATAACGTTTGTCTGAAAGCTGGGGTGAAGGCTAATGATAGTGGGTGATGTGCACACGATGTGATGAGCCAGTGAGTAGTCATTATGGGATAGGTGACCACGCACATCGATCCGTCTAGCTGGACCTCATAACAAGATTTCTTGCCAACACGAATGGAAATACATAAAACTAAGAGCACACAGTGAACGAGTGGGAAAGTAGGTACGGGTACATATGAATATGAAGAAGAGTCAATTGCAGCGTGAGAAAAAAATGCCAGGGCTTGACTAAGCTGCTTCATGACCAACATTGATAAAAGGTACCACACTTATAAATATATGAAGGAAGCCTTAGGCCAACAGTAAATATATGTAAACATCTAATGAATTTAAGTAGGAATAAACTGCCGAGGAATCCCACTCAATCTCAATACACATTATATATTTATAACAAAAGAAATAATACAGAAAGTACAAACTAGTTAACATATAGATAAGCTGCCATGAGTTGTGCTTTCTCGTATTATGGTAATTAAGACAGTGTTCATAACCTAAAGTATTATTGCATCATTTTGATCAATGATCATCTGATTGTCATCAGATGATGCATCATTCTAATCGACACTATATTGGCGCAACGGTTATCAAGACTCGGTGAACTAGATATACAAGTATTTAATACGAACACAGTGAGAGAACGAGAGTAGAGAACACGGCAACAGTAAAGGGTGGAAGTAGGAAACATGGCAATAGTAAGGGGGAAAAACAACAATAGTAAGGTGGAAGTAAACAGCAATAATAGAGGGGGGGGGGAATCAGGTAACAGAGCAATAGTAAGGAGGAAAAGCTTAACACGACAACAATACGGAGACAAAGTAGAAACACTGTAATTGTAAATAGGCGGAAATTATAAGGGGAAATCAGAAAACACGGCAATAATAAGGGGGAGGGGGAAGACCGCGGTAAAATGAGCGAGAGGAAGTAGAGAATGCGACTAGACATGAATGAGAGGAATACCGGACGTGATCCTACAGTATTTGAAAGAGAAAGTAGAGTGGATGCACAAATCTCAGAACAATGAGCGAAATGAAACAAATCTGGAGACGGACGAATGGCAGGAACGCATACGACGCAGTGGTGTGGAGGATCCGAGGATCCACACTCAATCATTTCCCAGTTACCCACTTCCATTGGGTTGTGAAACATCACCCCCAGAGAAAAATCATGCGTAGATTTTACAGTACATTAAGTTTATTAATACAGTTTATTATTCATGCACTGTGTTTAAATTGTTACACATTAACTGCAGCTTGTAACTAGTGGCTTAGGCCAAGTCCAAGTGAAGATCAACAGGACAGACCCCACAACCCGTTCTCGCACTTTCTTAGTCAATATTGACTTATTAAATACGTGCATATGTGACACTAGACATACTAGTTTACCTTGAAAAGCTTCATAGAAAACACCGACCTTACCTAACCTTGTTAGTATGTTAAGATAAGCATCTTATTGCTTCGTAATTACAATTATTACTTAACCTATACCTATAATAGGTTAAGTAATAATTGTAATTATTACTTAACCTATACCTATAATAGGCTAAGTAATAATTGTAATTACGAAGCAATAAGATGCTTATCTTAACATACTAAGAAGGTTAGGTAAGGTCGGTGTTTTCTATGAAGCTTTTCAAGGTAAACTAGTATGTTTAGAATGTCACATATGCACGTATTTAATAAGTCAATATTGACTAAGAAAGTGCGAGAACAGGTTGATTCAACCATCAGCTAGTAGGGGTTCTTAAACCAAGATATTCGTCTTCCTTTACGGAATAGCACTCTCTCAGATTGTTTAAAAGTTGTTACACTATAATTAACTATCGTTTATGAATGCAGATTTATTTTCCTTCGACTGTTCTGTTAAAAGTTATCCATATGCAATATATGACCAACCTATTTACATCTTTTGAAACCCCTACTGGTACCGACTGCTGGTGGAGATTTCGAGTCTGTCGTAGGGGCTGGATTGTGATGTTTTACCGTTTAATGAATTATCGGGTAAGTGAATAAATTCACCCTTTATGAAACTTCAATTTAACGGGAAAACTGAGAAAGCATATAGGCACCTTTTATCATGAGCTATAACTGTGGAACTGACAACAGTCGGCAAATATGTACCCTTTGTCATGAACTTTAACGAGAGCAGAGAACAGGTAACACTGTCTGTGGCGTGCACTGTGGCACGCCCCCTTCCTCAAGGCTACTCAGTAAATGTCAGACCAGCAGCCTCTCTTCTCTCCGTCTAAAGTTCTTTTTAATCAAACAATGTTGGTTACGCTCACTCTAGTCGTTCAGTCAGGTTCAAAATATCTAAATGGATTTATGTTCAATGACAATGTATATTTTGATTTAATTGATATGGACTTTCAAATTTTCCTTCCAACTTTATTGAATGAACTTGTACACACTATTAACCGTCATCAAATTTCGGCCATTAGGTTTAATGTATACACACATAAGCTAAGAGTTTCGTATACTAACGGGATGTAACTTTGCCCTCCCCCAATAGGCTTGTCCAACTTGTGAATAATTCCTGGATTCTCTTATCCAAGAGAAATCAAGGAATAATCAATACATACACGAAGTACATGCATAGAATGCAAGTCATTTATGTATTTACATGATAATTAGCCGATTACAGCACTGTAATCCATAATTTCATATTTGGAGATATCGCAGCGCAGATAATTTAATAAATAATGTATTAAATACCAGAGAAATAATCACTTAAGGAAATAGAGGCCTTTAGAGGACAAGAAATTCATCTACAAACCCAATTTTCGATTACAAATATTTTCCAATTTTACTGTACTTAATCAGCGTCCTTCACAATTAAGGCCTGTACCGATCACATCAGTTCCACCACTTGTCCTTCCAGACTAGGCCTACACACATACTTCCAGCACTATCTTTTGAGGAATGCACACTTGTCCAATCAAAAGTTTTATCAATCGTAATTCCGAATTAAAGATTCTGGGATTGGTAACCTATTCTGTTGAGCGATACAAAAATAACTTACCTTGTCAAATTCTCTCCCACAACATGCCATCACCAGCCACATATCCATCCCATTCCCCTTCACTCTCACCACATACCCCTTGCCCCTCCCCTCCCCTCTCACGCCACATACCCAGTCCCCCTCCCTCTCGCCACATACCCAGTCTCTCTCCCCCTCTCGCCACATACCCAGTCTCTCCCCACATACCCAGTCTCTCTCCCCCTCTCGCCACATACGCAGTCTCTCTCCCCCTCTCGCCACATACCCAGTCTCTCTCCCCCTCTCGCCACATACCCAGTCTCTCTCCCCCTCTCGCCACATACCCAGTCTCTCTCCCCCTCTCGCCACATACCCAGTCTCTCTCCCCCTCTCGCCACATACCCAGTCTCTCTCCCCTCTCGCCACATAACCAGTCTCTCTCTAGTAGTGTGAAACGACACCAATTCCACTGGATTAACCTACCCGAGGGTGAAGTGTATCCGAGTCGATGAGAGGAGTGCCATATTGGGCGTGAATACTGGTGTGTTAAGAGCGTGAGAAAGCCCTGGGAATACCAAGCCTTGGGGGGAAGGAGGTTGGTCTCAACCTACTTGACGAGGCGGGTCACCCCACGTCTCTCTTGAGTTAGAAAGGTGAGTCACAGGGAGCACTTGGGGGGGCTCCTGTAGCTTGTGACACAGAGCCTTGGTACCTGTGGGTGTGTGGGAGGCAGCAGGAGGAGGAGGAGGGTGTGTGTGGGTGTGTGGGGAAGAGCAAAGCTGGTGTGTCGGCATTCATGTCGCCGCAATCGATCAAGGTCTGTGGCATGAATTCCAGGCTGGTTACGGAGGGAGGGATGGGGGTGGGTATGTGGCGAGGGGGGGGAGAGAGACTGGGTATGTGGCGAGAGGGGGAGAGAGACTGGGTATGTGGCGAGAGGGGGAGAGAGACTGGGTATGTGGGGAGAGGGGGAGAGAGACTGGGTATGTGGGGAGAGGGGGAGAGAGACTGGGTATGTGGGGAGAGGGGGAGAGAGACTGGGTATGTGGGGAGAGGGGGAGAGAGACTGGGTATGTGGGGAGAGGGGGAGAGAGACTGGGTATGTGGGGAGAGGGGGAGAGAGACTGGGTATGTGGGGAGAGGGGGAGAGAGACTGGGTATGTGGGGAGAGGGGGAGAGAGACTGGGTATGTGGCGAGAGGGGGAGAGTGACTGGGTATGTGGCGAGAGGGGGAGAGAGACTGCGTATTGGCGAGAGGGGAGAGAGACTGGGTATGTGGCGAGAGGGGGAGAGAGACTGGGTATGTGGCGAGAGGGGGAGAGAGACTGGGTATGTGGCGAGAGGGGGAGAGAGACTGGGTATGTGGCGAGAGGGGGAGAGAGACTGCGTATGTGGCGAGAGGGGAGAGAGACTGGGTATGTGGCGAGAGGGGGAGAGAGACTGGGTATGTGGCGAGAGGGGGAGAGAGACTGGGTATGTGGCGAGAGGGGGAGAGAGACTGGGTATGTGGGGAGAGGGGGAGAGAGACTGGATATGTGGCGAGAGGGGGAGACTGCGTATGTGGCGAGAGGGGGAGAGAGACTGCGTATGTGGCGAGAGGGGGGAGAGAGACTGCGTATGTGGCGAGAGGGG
>WNGS01092210.1:37309732-37324208 GCA_020271785.1 Procambarus virginalis | reverse complement strand
CAAGTGAGAGGAGCTGTTATGTCCTCTTGGTCAGTGACCTGATCAACCAGGCTGTGACTCATACGTCAGGCTGTAGCAGCCGCGTCCAATAAATCTAGTTTCCTCTTGAAGATGTCCACGGTTGTTCCGGCAATATTTCTTATGCTTGCTGGAGGGTGTTGAACAACCCGGACCTCTGATGTTTATACAGTGTCTCTGATTGTGCCTATGGCACCCTGCTCTTCACTGGTTCTATTCTGCCTCGCCCCCCACGCTGCCTCCCATTGATGCCTCGCCCCCACGCTGCCTCCCATTGATGCCTCGCCCCCCACGCTGCCTCCCATTGATGCCTCGCCCTTCCCCACGCTGCCTCCCATTGATGCCTCGTCCCCCACGCTGCCTCCCATTGATGCCTCGCCCCCACGCTGCCTCCCCTGATGCCTCGCCCCCACGCTGCCTCCCATTGATGCCTCGCCCCCCACGCTGCCTCCCATTGATGCCTCGCCCCCACGCTGCCTCACATTGATGCCTCGCCCCCCACGCTGCCTCGCCCCCCACGCTGCCTCCCATT
Organism: Procambarus virginalis; assembly: GCA_020271785.1. Taxonomy (NCBI): domain Eukaryota; kingdom Metazoa; phylum Arthropoda; class Malacostraca; order Decapoda; family Cambaridae; genus Procambarus; species Procambarus virginalis. The sequence continues at coordinate 37,323,658 of WNGS01092210.1, read as the reverse complement.
GATGCCTCGCCCCGACCCTGCCTCCAGATTTAGAGAATACAGATTGTCATTTCAGTCGGTCCCAGTAATGTTGATGTTTTACTGAGTGGATTCTAGCAGTAAAGGCTCTGGCACGCTCTCCAGCTTTGAAAGGGGCTGTCATTGTGCAGCAGTATTCCAGCCATAGACCGGACCTGACCCGTGCCACTGATAGGTCAGAGTGGACTGGTGCCACTAAGACAGGTATGCAACACCTGCCGACTATGCAACAGGTCTAGACATACCGCACCTCAATATTTCTCAGAATGTTGCCTCATGCTCACATACCAACCTGTCCTCAGATACGAGGAATCCTGGAGGTAATCACTTCACTGCGTAATTTAGGCTATTGTCTACTCCCTATCCATGATTACGTTAAGCGAAAGTTACGTTAGGCGAAGGTTACGTTACGTATACGAAAAAACCACCCTAGTATCCAATACAATTTAATGTACAATAAATGAAATTCTTCAGTTTCAAAGAAAAGGCATTAAGCTGTCGCCCCAGAAGCCGACCGGGAGCTCCATAAGTCAGGCCAAGAATACCAGGACCCGGCCAATATGTTTACTAGCTAAACCAACTTAACCAGGTTCGTATCCCATCGCGCGACAACTATAATATCCAACCTGCCAAGCGCGGCAGCCGCCCTTCACAAATGTCGACCCAAATTCTGTAATTGTCTATCATGGAACCCACTTTTACCAAACATTAACTACAAATTAAACTCTGAGTAAAAAAAAATATATATATTACCGCACACCCAACTGAGAGAAAGTGCAGAGCTCTGCCACCAGACTTCTCAACTACCGACTCCACAAATTAAACCACGTCACTGCTGCGGCTGCTATAGATTCAGCTACTCTGAACAAGTGCCAAGTAGCACGGGCTATGTTGAGCCCGTAGCTTACCTGACACAGGAGCGGTGCTTTTCCACGTCGCTGGATGAACCATCACCATATACAAACTTCTCGAGAGGGGCAAGAACGCGGACTGATAAACGCTGCAAAGGCTGAATGAACACACACACTAGTAGTAGGCATCCACCAGTCTCATCCACTCACCTGGTGGACAGGTTCCCCAGCAAATTAAACTAATTGTGAATACCTTTGAAGTACAATACACTATTATACGTTAAATGTATTCACAATTCGAGTTAAATTTGCCCAGGAACGTGTCCACCAGCTGAATAAAGAGGCGAGACCAGAGAGCTGAAGCTCAACCCACACAATAACTAGTAGGCGAGTAATGCTGAGAATAAATGTTAGAAGTGAATAGTGAACCAGAGTATTGGAAACTGGCCGCAGACGACTGCAGGGGGGACCGTGCAGGGCCTTCCCCTGGCACAGTGGTCCCCTGGCCTGCCCCAGCTAGCGCCAGGTCCAGTGGTGTGGGGGGAGGGGTGGGGGGGACGAGGTCCAGTGGTGTGTGGGGGGGGGATCACTTACTGACCCAGATCCAGGCAAGAACCCCCACCTCGACCACCCCAACCTGTCAGGGACGACACGCACACCTCACCACCACCTTGCCTCTCGCCACCTCAATCTCCTTCACCTGGCTGGCCCCAGTGCCCACGGGGGTACAAGAGAGGGGGCGCCACACCCCAGGGGCGCAGACAGGAAGGGACCCCACAAACGTTAGACGTGTCTGTTTAACCAGAGCTAGGGACAAGTGGTCGAGTAACCCAGTGGGTACAATACCCCAAGAGTGGTTACAAGGTCGACGTTGATTCTAAGTTGCTCTTTAATATTTGTATAACTGGCAACGTCAATTCAATGTTGTACCAACATTAACTCAACGAATGATTAATATAGTTTACCTGTATAGCCCCTAAGGTAAGGGGGAAGGGAGGGGGAGGGTCGGGTCGGGTCAATACCAGATGGCGTGAGGTTGCGTCAATGACCCGTGACGATGACTCGCCCAAGAGCAGCAACGTCTTGTCAATGACACACAGCCACCTACCTTCACCTCCCCATTGATGTGTCAACATGTGCAACACCTGTACCCTTCCCCCCCCCCTGTGGGTGGGGCTTCACTACCTCCGCCGTCAAGCTTCTTATTGAGACTAAGAGCCCGACATGCCATCACACACGTCGCATACGCCAAAGAACTCAAACCTCAGTAAAGGTGAACAAAAAACTAGTCAAACGCCACAGGTAGAACATACTAAGTGGGGACATGAAGAGCTAGAGCAGGAGTGTCAAACATGCTGACACGGGACGGACACGGGACGGACACGGACACGGGGCCTCTGAACCCTTCTGCATTGTAAATGTGTGGCCACGTCTGTGGTAGAAAATAATATATAAAAAAAAAACGTTCTGAATGTGGCCCGCGACCCACTTGCTATTTCAAGCCCATTTTGAATGGCCAATTAACTCCGTGTAAGTTAAAAGCACAGCACATGTATTAACAAATTACTGTTTTATCCTATTGTGTCCATTCCAAGGTGGTGTTTGTGGGTCTCGTAGCGGACATGTTTGTAAATGTCAAGTCCTTTAGCTATCCGTTATTAATGATTCAACTACATCACCGGACGAGTTTTAAAGTTACTCTGAATAAGTAAAGATCTTAACTGCCTCTTCTATTGTACAATAGTGCTGAAAGTACAGCTGTAACCAATACAGCTCAACTGGCAATGTTTACACACGGTACTTAACAACGTATGCAGGTAACAGAAGAGTTTGTGGAAGTGATGCTAGCAACACTAGCAATAAGTGGGACCGATGAGTTCAGTGGTGGTTTTGGACCAAACCAAAAAGTCTAGCAACAGGTAAGAGCTCTACAAATGACGGGCAGAAAAGCTGCTGTTGTAGCTATTAAACTAAAGGAAGAAACTACAAGCTGTGGACGTAATCCATTTGACACAGTCCATAACATTGTTATTAAAACATTAGAAATTGATAACATGACGGATGTGGTGACAAGGACTGTGAACTGCTCAAGATCTTCAAGAGGAAACTAGATTTATTCCTCCAAGGAGTGCCGGACCAACCGGGCTGTGGTGGGTATGTGGGCCTGCGGGCCGCTCCAAGCAACAGCCTAGTGGACCAAACTCTCAAGTCAAGCCTGGCCTCGGGCCGGGCTTGGGGAGTAGAAGAACTCCCAGAACCCCATCAACCAGGTAACCAGATCACCCAGTACTAACTACAGGCACCTCTCAACCGTTCTTGGGAGGACAGTGACAACCCACCCGGCCTGCTCGACCACAATGACCCGTGGTGAAGCTGTACTTAAGTGCTCCAACAAATTTCCTGATCAAAGACGCATTTTAATGGGAAGGAAACGATAGGCATGAAACCAAAAGGTAAGGAATGGGTTCCACATGAAGCTTTCAACCCGTCACCTACTTAGTATGTTAAAATAAGCATCTTATAGCTTCGTAATTACAATTGTGACAACCTATTATAGGTATAGGTTACGTAATAATTGTAATTACGAAGCAATAAGATGCTTATCTTAACATACTATGTAGGTTAGGTAAGGTCGGTGTTTTTTACGAAGCTTTTCAAGGGAAACTATTATGTTAAGTATGTCACCTATGCACATATTTAATAAGTCAATATTGACTATACGAATTTGCGAGGACGGGTTGAGCTTTCATAGCGAACCTCGCAAAACTTGTATTATTACCTGAACACAAAGATGCAACGATGTTGCACATTTGCCAGTTTTTTATGACGGAATTCGTGCCTTTGAAATGAAACTCCAGCTTTTAGAAAAGCAACTTGCAGAGAGCAATCTTAAACTTTCAACACTGAAATGCCAGCATAATATTCCCGAGTCTCATGCTGACACCACCACATAAACACTACACTAACATTTCTGAGTTAAGGAATGAGTTTCACGAAAGATTTACAGACTTAAAGTACCTGGAGAAATATTTAAAAAAAATTTCACCCAGAAATAAATAAATATTCAGTTTCGAGAAGAAATGTTCCTGAGAGTTGTTATTGAGACATTTCGTAACTTCTGGGATTATGAGACACCTGAGCTACACCATGACGAGGTAAGGGAAGACATCTCCGCCCGCCCTTGACCCTTCTTGAGAGTATCTTGAGATGATTTCGAGGCTTAGCGTTCCCGCGGCCCGGTCCTCGACCAGGCCTCCTTTTTCTTACATTCCCCCAGGAAGAAAGAATTCAAGTAGCTTAACTAGGAATTAGTAAACCAAGATCTCGCAGAAATAAGCTGGAAGAGCAGCTAGAAAATGCAAACCTAAATCAATACCTCGAGAAAATAGGCTCAGTAGCTCTAAATATGTTCAAACCACACGCCTCTTAAGAAATATTAAAAAACTGCAAATTGGAAGGCGTCGGTGTGTACTCACCCACTCACCTAATTGTGCTTGTGGGGGTTGAGCTTTGGCTCTTTGGTGTGTGGTCTTTGGTGTGTGGTCTTTGGTGTGTGGTCTACGGGCAAGGAAGAAACATCACAGAACACCTCCAAGGTCCCACTATATCTCTGATGAGGAAGGTCTATGTTGAGAAATACAAACCATGTCGCCCAAATAAACAATTACTGCGGCTTGCATTTTTGCCTATCAATTATGTTAATGGGCTTTGTCCTTTTTATAATAAATAATAGCATTAGGCTATCAATTCTCATTAATACCAACAAAAGCTTCCCGGTGGCTGGACGGTAGAGCGACGATCTCGCTTCATGCAGGTCGGCGTTCAATCCCTGACCGTCCCAAGTGGTTGAGCACAATTACTTCCCCCCTCGTCCCGTTCCAAATCCTTATCCTGACCCCTTCTCAGTACTATATAGCCGTAATGGTTTGGTGCTTTCCCCTGATAATTCCCTCCCAAGTAGTTGAAGCAGGGAGTCTCCCTTCCCTTACCCCACCTTGACCTGGTTCCAGGGATCAATGGTAATGAGAATCTTGCTCTTCTCAAAGCTGTCACACTTTAAACAATTGCCTCTTCCATCGAAAATTTAAGATCTCACGAGCACTGTGCCTACACCAACGGCTCAGTCCAATCTTCTACTGGACGGACTGCAGCAGCATGAAGGTTTTATAGAAAATAATATTTGAACACCGACTGTCAGTGTCAGGTTAAACAGCAGGTTGACCTCCATACAAGCAGGACTAGCGGCACTACAACTACTTACCTGTACAAACAGGAGGAGGAATAATATCTTGTGATTCAAAGTCTGCTCTTCAAGCAATCGAAAACTTCGGTTGCTTGAAGATCGACAGCAAGAGTCTCGTACTACCAATTATAAATGACCTAATCGCTGCACAGAGTAAAGGGGTTTGAATCCATATTTTATGAATACCATCACACACAAATATAACCCATCGTAATGACATATTGCAGCCAAATTAGTGTGTAACAAAGATGAAGTTGAATTAGATCTAGGTATCCCCATCTTTACTGCCAAAACTATATTGTTCCAAACACTCGGGTCTGATAGAGAAATTACTGACTCCCAACGACCTGAAAACACCCGTATAAAAAGCTATGATTTGTTCAGAATTGAAAGCTATATTTATGGGCAGCACAAAAACGTGGACCAGACTGTGCGACACAGTGGTGGCCTGGCTCAGGTTGGGTCCCCGTTACCTGTGGCAGGTGGCTACAGGTGACTGATCTCCCAATCCTGAGCACTCCAGGTGCAAACTCTGTGAGCAGGAACTGTGGCATGATCTCCCGCACTACATCACTGAATGCCCAGTTATTAGACCTTTCAGACCCGTTGGCATGAGGTACCTGGAGCTTTGCAATTACTTTATTCACTCTCGTGTTCTTTAAGATATCCTCATTGCACACAGTCTGCCAGTGCAGACTACTGATCACATGCCTCTGTATGACTAACCATCCTGTATGATGAGATATTAAAAACCAGCATTACTTAAGTTTTTGTCACACTGTACAGGAGAGTACACTGTACTCCCCTTCATCTAGCGTAGCTGCACAAATGCAGATGTACCTAAATGTGTTGTTAATGATGATATTATTATTATTAAACAAAAAAAGGATCAATGTCCCCGCGGCCCAGTCTCTGACCACAATGTTAGACGCCATGCTCCATAACTTATGAATTACATCCCAATGCGGATTTTAGTTAGTTACACGATAGAAGGGAAAAGATGGAGTGGAGGGCAGGGAAGGGAAGGTGGGGGGGGGGAAGCCAGCAGGAAGGCAGTCAGCAGCAGGAAGGCAGTCTGCAGCAGGAAGGCAGTCTGCAGCAGGAAGGCAGTCTGCAGCAGGAAGGCAGTCTGCAGCAGGAAGGCAGTCTGCAGCAGGAAGGCAGTCAGCAGCAGGAAGGCAGTCAGCAGCAGGAAGGCAGTCTGCAGCAGGAAGGCAGTCAGCAGCAGGAAGGCAGTCTGCAGCAGGAAGGCAGTCTGCAGCAGGAAGGCAGTCTGCAGCAGGAAGGCAGTCTGCAGCAGGAAGGCAGTCTGCAGCAGGAAGGCAGTCTGCAGCAGGAAGGCAGTCTGCAGCAGGAAGGCAGTCTGCAGCAGGAAGGCAGTCTGCAGCAGGAAGGCAGTCTGCAGCAGGAAGGCAGTCAGCAGCAGGAAGGCAGTCAGCAGCAGGAAGGCAGTCAGCAGCAGGAAGGCAGTCTGCAGCAGGAAGGCAGTCTGCAGCAGGAAGGCAGTCAGCAGCAGGAAGGCAGTCAGCAGCAGGAAGGCAGTCTGCAGCAGGAAGGCAGTCTGCAGCAGGAAGGCAGTCTGCAGCAGGAAGGCAGTCTGCAGCAGGAAGGCAGTCTGCAGCAGGAAGGCAGTCTGCAGCAGGAAGGCAGTCTGCAGCAGGAAGGCAGTCTGCAGCAGGAAGGCAGTCTGCAGCAGGAAGGCAGTCTGCAGCAGGAAGGCAGTCTGCAGCAGGAAGGCAGTCTGCAGCAGGAAGGCAGTCTGCAGCAGGAAGGCAGTCTGCAGCAGGAAGGCAGTCTGCAGCAGGAAGGCAGTCAGCAGCAGGAAGGCAGTCAGCAGCAGGAAGGCAGTCAGCAGCAGGAAGGCAGTCAGCAGCAGGAAGGCAGTCAGCAGCAGGAAGGCAGTCAGCAGCAGGAAGGCAGTCAGCAGCAGGAAGGCAGTCTGCAGCAGGAAGGCAGTCTGCAGCAGGAAGGCAGTCTGCAGCAGGAAGGCAGTCTGCAGCAGGAAGGCAGTCTGCAGCAGGAAGGCAGTCTGCAGCAGGAAGGCAGTCTGCAGCAGGAAGGCAGTCTGCAGCAGGAAGGCAGTCAGCAGCAGGAAGGCAGTCAGCAGCAGGAAGGCAGTCAGCAGCAGCAGTAAGCAAGAAGTCCCCCCCCCCACGACACTAAAAATCTTCCAAAACAACAACTCTAATCTACGCTAAATTAGGCTCATTTCCTGCACACTGCCGCCGGAAACCATGTTGTCTCTTCTATACCGGTGAACCAGGTCCAGTGGTCCACTGGTGGGGTAGACTCACCACCAGAGACAACAGTGGTCTACTGGTGGGGTAGACTCACCATCAGAGACAGTGGGTGGGGAAGGGAGTCTACCCTGCTAGTGGTCTACTGGTGGGGTAGACTCACCATAACAGTCAACACCAGATACAATTTCAAACGTCACACGACGCCACACTTCAATTCTTAATTAAAGAATTACCTAACGTCACGAAAAGCCAAAGCATTAGCTATCTACTGCCTACCTCGCTATTTTAAAGGATACCTGATCAACCGGGCTGTGATTCACACGTCAGGCTACGAGCAGCTGCTGCTGCTGCTAACAACCTGGTTGACCAGACAACAAGAAGGCCTGGTCCGAAACCGGGCCGTGGGGACGTTGATCCTTGGAATCAACGCAAGATAAACCTCACAAACCTTTTCTTACAGGTGTCTACTCTCAGTACGCGTGCGACCCATCCCCCTCAAATGCCATAGGCACAATCAGAGAACACTGTATAAACATCAGAGTTCCGCGGTTGTTCAACATCCTCCCAGCGACTACCTCGTGGCTCCCTCGTGGCTACCTCGTGGCTCCCTCGTGGCTACCTCGTGGCTCCCTCGTGGCTCCCTCGTGGCTACCTTGTACCTTCAGGGAACCAACAGCCCCCTCCCCCCCCCCAGCCCCTGTTTTAAGAATGTCAGGGATGACATCAGTATCTAGGCTCCGTCTCCAAAAGATGTTTAGGGCCCGTGATAGTGGTGTTTTGCACTTATTGGTGTATACAGAATTCCACGAGTCAGGGCCTGGTGCAGAGTACACGGGCATGCTGTCTATGGCTACGTCAAAGTCCAGTGGAGTTCGGGGTGGCATCTGATGTGTGGTTCGATGTTGGTGTCGCATTCTGGAATTCATTTGGATCATCGATCTTCAATGTGGGTCAGGGGTTCGCTGAAACAGAATCGTACTGAAGCAGCCTCGTCAAACAGCCTGGTTGAGCAATCCAGCAACGATGAGGCCTGGTCGACGACCGGCCGAGGGGACGCTAAGCCCTGGAAACCTTCAAGGTAAGCCTTAGTATTTCACTCATTTCTTTGTTATCTGTGAAAGTTCCATCACCATTGCACAAGGCCCAATGCTGGATAGGTTTTTTTTTTTTTTGTTGCAGACGAGAAAAAGTAATTCGGGTTCCTGGTTGATACCTGGTTGATGGGGTTCTGGGAGTTCTTCTACTCCCCAAGCCCGGCCCGAGGCCAGGCTTGACTTGTAGAGTTTGGTCCACCAGGCTGTTGCTTGGAGCGGCCCGCAGGCCCACATACCCCCACAGCCCGCTGATCCGAAACTTCTCTTAGAAAACAGTCCAGTTTTCTCTTGAAGATGTCCACGGTTGTTCCGGCAATATTTCTTATAGTCGCTGGGAGGACGTTGAACAACCGTCCTATCTATTTCACTTGTAGCATTTTGCTCCTTTTGCCTCTCTTGGATTTTATATGATTCTCTCAGCTTCAGCTCAATCATTTGTATTTCCATTTTCCTTTTATTTCAGAGAACCTTTACTGCTAGAATCCACTCGAGTAAAACATCTTAACTACTGGGACCGACTAAAATGCTTAAATCTGTATTATCTTGAGCGCAGGCGGGAGAGATACATAATAATTTACATGTGGAAAATAGTAGAGGGGCTGGTCCCAAACCTGCACACACAAATAACACCACATGAGACCAGGAGGCATGGCAGGATGTGCAGAATACCCCCGTTGAAGAGCAGAGGTGCAACAGGTACTCGGAGAGAACTATCAACATCAGAGGCCCGAGACTGTTCAACATGCTTCCACTACACATAAGGGAAATAACTGGCCGACCTCTCACAGTGTTCAAGAGAGACCTAACTTGACAAACGCCTCCAAAGGATACCTGATCAACCAGGCTGTGACTCATACGTCAGGCTGCGAGCAGCCGCGTCCAACGGCCTGGAGAACTAGTTCACGAGGGAGACCTACCTTGTATCTACCTTACGTAGTTTCCGGAGGTCAACAGCCGCGCGGCTCCCGGTTGGTCGTCAGGTCACCAGGCTGTTGGACGCGGCTGCTTGCAGCCTGACATGAATCACTGCCCGGTTGATCAGGTATTCTTTGGTCTTGTCTTGAAGTGACTACCGACACTTCAAGACTCAGAGACAGATCAGTTAAGTCATGTACGTGAAAGTCTTACTCCGCCAAATTGGCTTTTGACCCCCGTGACCTTGGCGACTGACGGACCCGGAGAAAACACGAGAAGAATGAAATAGCTAATAACCTGGCCAACTTTTCAATTTCCAACCGGAAGTTAATCTGCAAGGTTACATGCAACAGGATCATCACGACCCGTCGTCGCCGCCACACGTGACCGAGGGCAGCCACACCTGACCGAGGGCAGCCACACGTGACCGAGGGCAGCCACACCTGACCGAGGGCAGGTGTCTACTGCACCACTTGCCATCCCCCAAACTGTTCCTCAACATTAAGGTGAAGGGTAGGAAATTTGCGGGGATTACGTCGCTTACTTGACGCACCCGGCGGTGACGCAAGGCTCCTGGCGGTGACGCACCCCGCGGTGACGCAAGGCTCCCGGCGGTGACGCAAGGCTCCTGGCGGTGACGCACCCCGGTGCGCTCCCGGCGGCGACGGGGGTGTTGCACCTACACCGCGTCACGTCCTTCAGCTGATTAAAGCTAATATTTGCTGTTGTTTACCATCAAGCGAAAGCGATGATTTGTGGACACCAAAAACCTTCATTCGCGTGAATACAACCATTCAACTTGACTGTTAGTACAAAGCCAGCGTCTACTAGGTCTATTTGTACACAAGTGTCCTGCAATACAGTGGTCTACATCCTCGATGTTCAATCGAAGATCCCGGGTTCGATCCTCAGGACAGGACAGAAATCATTTGTTGCACCCGGAGGCGGCTAGTTCATTGTGCACCCCATACTCATCCTGTGACCGGCAGCGCAAAAAGGGTTTACAGAGGGCACAAAAGCTCTTCACCAAACCTTAACGGATATTATACATTAACAACTACATCTCACGGGAGACATCTCCTGTCCACGAGGCTTACCATAGCCCGTGCTTCTTGCCCAGCTCCTGTGCCATAAGTTACGGCTCACCATAGCCCGTGCTACTTGCCCCGCTCCTGTGCCAGGTAAGTTACGGGCTCACCATAGCCCGTGCTACTTGAAACTTTTTCCGAGTAGCTGAATCTATAACAACAAACAACATCTATCCAGCACGCCTTATTTATCAACTAGTTCACACATTGTTCCATTTCAGTGGCTATGTATTTATAATTATACATTAATGGCAGGTCTTTTCGCTATTAAATAACTGTTCTAGACCCACACACAGGTCACACTAACGTGAGGCATCAAATGAACAAATCCACAAGGGCCGATTTTACCCTGTCGTAGCTCAGTCGATTAAGGCAGTGTCTTGGATGCTCCCGGACGCAGGTTCGAATCCTCGTCACGGCCCTTGTGAATTTGTTCAACTGTTCTAGCTATGAAGGTTTTACAGGGCCATAGGAAAGATGCTGTAAATGATTATAATTATTATTATATTAATTAGTCTTCACACTACACTGCTTGTTCGTGAATCTCGTGTCATTTATCCCATGAGAGCTAAACATGGACACAGTGCAAGGATTCATTTCACTATTTTATCCTTAGTAACAAGAGGGTTTACCATGTCATGGCAGCATGAGTTTACATTTATCTTTAATGGCTCACTTCATCACCGGTAAGATGTAATGCCGAGTGTCCCTCTCTGTGGTGGGACGTGTCCTTTCACATGATGCTCCTGTTCACCTAGAAGTAAAATGGTACCCAGGAGTTAGGTTGTTGTGGGTTGTACCCTGGAAGGGAGGGGGAAGGAAGGAATTATCAAGGGAAAGCGCCAAGCCATTACGACTATATAGCACTGGGAAGGGGTCAGGATAAGGATTTGGGATGGGACGGGGGAAAGGAATGGTGCCCCACCACTTGGACGGTCGGGCTTTCTCTCTGTCCGTTCATGAAGAAACCGTCATCCTCCCATCCCGGATTGCGTGTGGACAGCTATCGGAGTTTGCATATATGAGTGCTACCTTACCTTGAGGTGCTTCCGGGCTTAGCGTCCGCGCGGCCCGGTCGTTGACCAGGCCTCCCTCGTTGCTGGACTGGTCAACCCAGGCTGTTGGACGCGGGCTGCTCTCAGCCTGAACTGCTGACATCAGTATTCAGCCCTATAGATCACCATCCAGATATGGTGACACATTGAAAGACCTCAGCACAGCTCACCAGCTCCCTGCAGGAGTCATCTTATCCGTGTAAGCACGGCCGGACAGCATCCTCTGGTCAGCAAGTCCTGCATCCCTCTGCGTTCATAGGGCTACCGAGACAATTAATCGCTCCAATAGCTACCAGTCACAGCTTCTCCTAATACCACCTCATCCTACCCACTTACCTTCCCCCCTTCCTCCCTATCCAGCAAAAAAAGACCTGGTCTGGGACCGGGAGCACGCAGGGGACGTTTGTGCCCCCGAAATCATTACGCAAAGGACACCAACCGATTTGTAAACTACACTTTTTATCTTTAATATCTCACATGTCTGTCCCTGTCGTATGTGTTCTGTTTTCATTAACTGTGCGTTATTCTACAGCTGTCTGCTCCTTGGTGGCTGTCAGACCTCCGGATTTACTTGTCTCAGTTTTCCTCCTGTGCGTGCATGTCGTTCGTGCGTTCTGTTTTTAGCAAACAGCTGACATGGGTGTTGAGAAATAGTGTTGAACAGCATGTGTGTGGTGGTTTTGTGTGTTGCTCCTAAGGGAGCGGCGTGGTTAGGTTACCATGAGAGATGGCTTGGGGAGGCGGTGTTGAACAGGCTGGAGATGAACGCGAATGTTACTACCGGAAAGTATAGCAGGTTGTGAGAAGCCGGGTGATTATGAACGTGAGATGTGTTGTTTAGGTGAAGGGCGGCGGTGGTGGTAGGGGGTGGTGTTTGTGTAGTTGTTGTTGCTTTGTGGTTGGTAACAGGTAAGGTTGTGGTTGCGGAGAGTAATGATGCAGCCGTAGATGGTGGTAGTGAGTACGTGTTCTTAGAATGGTGGGACTGAGAGGGTGTTATGGACTTTAAAAGTTGTGCATGACGGGAGTGGTGGCAGCCGGTCAGTCTTGTAACTTTGACAGAAGTCCACTCACTCCTCCCTGTTACACCCCGTCTTATCTCCCCCATACGTGTGATAAGGTCTGGTCAATCTTGTCTCACTACTGTTGATAAGGTCCGTCACTTGGTCTCACTACTGTGATAAGGTCCGTCACTTGGTCTCACTACTGTGATAAGGTCCGTCACTTGGTCTCGCTACTGTGATAAGGTCCGTCACTTGGTCTCACTACTGTGATAAGGTCTGTCTAGTGGAAACATATTACTGTGCGGTGACAGACATGACGGTGAAGTGCAACTACAGTATTTGGAACACGTGATTTGAAACAAGAGTATTTGGGACATTTGGAACACATTCCACTTCCACTTGAAATGGTACGCTTGGAACTACAGTATTGCCAATCGATAGACATGTTTTTTGTTCATCAACATAAAATATAAATGTATTTACATGCACGGAATCATACATTTTGTCCTACAAAACAAAATTCACATTCAATAAGCATATGTACAACATATCAAAGATGCACAAATATCCCTGAATACCATTAAAGGCAGCGCATTAGAGGCACAGTCTTACACGGGCCGGCAGATACGGCACCTTACGGGCCATTTATAGTGACAGTGGGGGGGGGGGGGGCGCCAAAGTGATAGATGTTTATCATCAATGTAAAAGTCTTTAATAAAAAAAAATAAAGTTATGTGCGATGTGGTCACTAGTCTTGCTGGGCCGGAGAGCTACATCCCCCCAGTTTGATGACGTGTAAATAATGAGGGTAAGCCGGTCGGCCGAGCGGACAGCACCTGGACTTGTGATCCTGTGGTCTGGGTTCGATCCCAGGCGCCGGCGAGAAACAATGGGCAGTTTCTTTCACCCTATGCCCTGTTACCTAGCAGTAAAATAGGTACCTGGGTGTTAGTCAGCTGTCACGGGCTGCTTCCTGGGGGTGGAGGCCTGGTCGAGGACCGGGCCGCGGGGACACTAAAAAAGCCCCGAAATCATCTCAAGATAACCTCAAGAAGCCTGACTCATCTTGGGTTAGGAAAATAACCAGTGATGGCAAGATCTGTGATAAGGGAAGGGAACTATCAGGGAGAAAGCACCAATCCATTGCGACTATATAGCACTGGAAGGGTCAGGATAAGGCTTTGGGATGGGACGGGAGGAAGGGAATGGTGAGCAAGATTGCCTGGAGATTGACCGGTATACGAGGGACGTCCGTATACAGGGGTAGGGGCATGCTGGTGAGGGGAAAGTCAAACATTTACCGTTGTCGGAGGGGACAGGAGGCCTTTGGTTAGGCTTATCGAGGTTCCCTACAAGTCAGCTGCTGTCTTTCCCCCTTCCCTGCGACGGTCTCGCTTCATGCAGATCGGCGTTCAATC
>WNGS01092210.1:37289050-37307356 GCA_020271785.1 Procambarus virginalis | reverse complement strand
GACGTGGGGGGGGGGGGGGCGGGGTGGGGTGGGGGGGGGTGTTCGCCCAGTGTGTGTTAGACAGCAGCCACTGTCTCCCTGCTTCTCTCTCACCATGTGTGTAGAACTTAAAATTCAGCCACGATGCCACCAGAGTTAGTATTGGGAATAACAGATGACGGATCTTGCATTCTACTGGTTAGTATGGAAATAGTGTGTAGGGAAAATGGGTCGAGTGATGTGAGGGGGGGGGGAGGACAGCACGGGAGATGGGTGGGGTGTGTGGGAGCAGGTCTGGGCGGGGAGACCGCACCGGGAGATGGGTTGGGGTGTTGTGGAGAGAGGTTGGGGGGGACAGCACCGTGGGAGATGGGGTTGGGGGTGTTGTGGGAGAGGTTGGGGGGGGGGGAGACAGCACCGGGAGATGGGGTTGGGGTGTTGTGGAGCAGGTTGGGGGGGGGGGGAGACAGCCCGGGAGATGGGGTTGGGGTGTTGTGGGAGAGGTTGGGGCGGGGAGACGCACCGGGAGATGGGGTTGGCGTGGGGGTTGTGGGAGGTTGGGGGGGTGGGTGGAGAGACAGCACCGGGAGATGGGGTTGGGGTGTTGTGGGAGAGGTTGGGGGGGAGAACAGCACACGGGGATGGGGTTGGGGTGTTGGGGAGAGGTGGGGGGGGGGGGAGACCGAACACGGGGAGATGATGGGTTGGGGTGTTGTGGGAGAGGGTTGCGGGGGGGTGAGACAGCACGGGAGAATGGCGCCGTTGTGGGTGTTGTGGGAGGGTTGGGGGGGGGGGTAGTCCATGGAGAAGGGGGTGTGTGTTATATCACATATTTGCTCCCTTTGCCAAACGACAATCGACCACGACCCCCTCAGCCCTCCTTGGTTCATCCCGCCTTTTCTACCGTACTGTTGTTTAAAGTAATGACCCCCTGGTCTACTTCCCTGTCATACCTGGTTTTAAAATTCTGTGAATAGTGTTTGCTTACACCCACAGGTGCTCCATGAGCATGAGTAAGGGAGGAGGAGACGGGAAGGCTCCTGATCAAATCACCATTAATCCCACAGAGTTTAAATGAGGACTAAACAAAATTAAAAGATTAAAAGATAAAAAAAACTAAAAGATTTTCTAAGATTTTTATGTTGTAAAGACAACCTAAACTACCTTCCGAGGCCTAATACACAATATCTGAGGCCTAATACACAATATCCGAGGCCTAATACGTGCGCGTTATGATAGACCTATGAATATTTGTTTGTTTTTTAGCTTCATTTGTTTTCGGACTATAAATGCCCCTTGCGATGACCTCGGAGCGCAACGTCCCCGGGCCCTGTCTCCGACCATGGCCTCCTGGGCTGGTCAACCAGCTGTTAGACGTGCGGCTGCTGGCAGCCTCGAGAGCGAGACCGACCACTTTTCCCAGTTCAGCACTCCTGGTCACCCCAACACCTGCGAAGCTGATGAAAACTGCAATTATTCAGATATACAGGTGCGCGTACAGGTGTTGGCTCCACTCCCGGCACCTGTGGCCACTATCATCATTCGCTAACATCTATACATAAACACCTTCAACCACTAAGCATCACAATCCAAGCACAGCCTAGTGACCAAACTCTCACAAGTCAAGCCTGGTCTCAGGCCGGGCTTGGGAGTAGAAGACCTCCCAGAACCCCTCAAGCAAGTATTACCTTAATGTTCTTGCTGAAAACAATCCTATGCCCTTTATTATATACATTTATAAATATTTGAAAATTCAGCTTACATTTATAGAAATACTTTGGACAGTTTACCTTTACTCCACGAATCCAAAACGCACGGATTGCACTAGTATAATTTTGTACACGTACAAGACGGGACAGTACGGGCCTCACGGAACCACCTTCGATGATCAAATGACGTTATCTTAGTGTGTCAACTGTAACTAGCGAGCTAAAGTCCTAGTGATGCATTTGTACAAAAGTGCCGTAATACTGACACTAAACATGGGCCTTTACGGCCTAAACACTACGACAACTTTCACCTTCTCAACAACTTCTTGGGGAGTAGAAGTAGTCCCAGAACCTCATCAAGCAGGTACTTGGACGTCAATGTACATTCACTTCTATTCCTACCATCCTCTGTTAAGTGTTCTCGTCTCTCTCTCTCTTCCTCCGTGCTCTACGCATCAGTGGCCTCCATTTCTTGATTCTGAAATTTCCTTTATTTACAAATCTCTCTCTCGCCTTGGTTACCCTTCACATTTTATCAGTCTATCTCAAGCTAAACGAAATTTCTTTCATCCCAAACCTGATTCCAACACTAATACCACTGAGCTCTGTGTTCCCTTCATATCTGAATGATGATGTTCTTATAGATTCAGCTACTCCGAACAAGTTCCAAATAGCACGGGCTATGGTGAGCCCGTAGTGGACTTACCTGGCACAGGAGCGGTGCTGGGTGGACTGCACTGTGTGTCATATCTGAACTAAAACATCTCATCAATACCCTTCGTCGTGTTGACAAAGCTCGCCTTTCCACAAACAGAGTTGTGCGAGATGGACAGCTGAAAAACGGTTGAAAAACTCTGGAAAATTAAAGCCTCTACTTCTAACTTAACATAAGTCGCTGGCAGTCACAGTGGGACGCCATCTTCTTAGAGGAGAGGCAATGTGGCCCACCTCGAGCTGCCTATTACAGTCTCCTACCACAGATGTGTCATCCAGAAAATTTGGTGAAGTTAGACCGCTCGCGGGGAGGGTGGGAGAGCGGAAGGCACCGTTGAGGGAGGGAGGAGAGCAGAGGGCACCGTTGAGGGAGGGAGAGCGGAGGCACCGTTGAGGGAGGGAGGGAGAGCGGAGGGCACCGTTGAGGGAGGGAGGGAGAGCAGAGGGCACCGTTGAGGGAGGGAGGGAGAGCAGAGGGCACCGTTGAGGGCGGGAGGGAGAGCGAGGGCACCGTTGAGGGCGGGAGGGAGAGCGGAGGGCACCGTTGAGGGCGGGAGGGAGAGCGGAGGGCACCGTTGAGGGCGGGAGGGAGAGCGGAGGGCACCGTTGAGGGCGAGGGGAGCGGAGGGCACCGTTGAGGGCGGGAGGGAGAGCGGAGGGCACCGTTGAGGGCGGGAGGGAGAGCGGAGGGCACCGTTGAGGCGGGAGGGAGAGCGGAGGGCACCGTTGAGGGCGGGAGGAGAGCGGAGGGCACCGTTGAGAGAGGGAGAGCGGAGGTATCAACAAGGGGCCACCACTCAACACACACCATTAGCCTGGAGCCATCAGGAGAGAGGAACAAGGGAGGAGAGACCAACCAGCGCAGGAAGGGAGGCAACACCAGCCACCTGACCCGCACACTAAGGCCCCCGCCCGTCCCACTCTCACCTAATATAACAATAGACCTATACCTTACACAACACGGAGACACCTCCCGTCACGCAGGGTGCAGTCGCACCTCCACAGATCTCCAGTATCAGCTATTGATACTGGTAATGGCTCAAAAGGGCCACAACTTACGGGCTATTCATGCCCGTGCCACCTCTTGGGTGGCTTAATCTTCATCAATCAACCTTACACAAGCCATATCATGTCAACCGTAATATACACACACTACCGTAATGTTGACGTGTTCTATACGTCGGCCTCGATATCTCAGGTGGGATGCTTGGCGTCTTAAGTGTCTGGTTAGGGAAAGTGTCATTAACAAAGTGGCGCCCTAAAACCTTACTTCCCCCCCCCACCCCCCCCCCCTACAGCCTTCCGGCGGAGTGAACAGCGTTTGGGATTCGCAGTCCACGGGCCCGGCTTCGATTTCCGGCCGAGACAAATAAATGAGGTTTTTTCACCTGATGCCGCTGTTAACCTAACAGTTAATAGCAATCTTTGAGTTTGTAATTTTTTGCAAGCTGCATCCTGCACGCACACAGATACGTACGCACGTGCATGCACGAGGGAAAACAAACACACACCACACACACACACACACACACACACCCACACACACACACACACACACACACATGTATTGAATGCACTAGGAAGTGATGTGGTGCTGGTAACTCCATACACAGTTTCAAATGTAGATATTAAGAGCCCAGTAGGCTCAGGAACCTGTACACCAATTTATTGACAATTGAGAGGCGGGACCAAGAACTAGAGCTAAACCCCAGCAAGCACAACAATACACACACACTACATTATATACATACGTTAAATACATTACATACATACCAAAAGAGAAAATTGTTGGATACCTGCTTGATGGGGTTCTGAGAGTTCTTCTACTCCCCAAGTGAGAGCTTGGTCCACCAGGCTGTTGCTTGGAGCGGCCCGCAGGCCCACATACCCACCACAGCCCGGCTGGTCCGGCACTTCTTTTTAGAAAACAATCTAGTTTTCTCTTTATGTCCACGGTTGTTCCGGCAATATTTTTATAGTCGCTGGAGGACGTTGAACAACTGCGACCTCTGTGTGATGTTTATACAGTGTTCTCTGATTGTGCCTGTGGCCTCTGCTCTTCACTGGTTCTATTCTGCATTTTCTTCCATATCGTTCACTCCAGTACTTGTTAGTTTACTGTGTAGATTTAGGACCTGGCCCTCCAGTATTTTCCACGTGTATATTATTTCTTATCTCTGGTGGCAGTGGGTACATTAAACAAGGGATGATTAGAGAGGCGGGGTACAGGAGGTGACGGGTGGAGGCTGCCAGGACACACACACACCCAGGATGATGACCAAGGGAGCAGGGATCCCCACACAAAAGGCCAGAGTTAACACTAGAGTAATACCCCCGACACGTTAATAGTTTCTTCCGCTGCTGTCACTCACTCTGGCGGCATGGATGCACTCTCCAACCGCCCAACATCCTCTAGTAACGTTAAACCAACATCATTGGTTCAAAACCGTCCCTGCCCTACCTGCCCTTCAGGTACTATAACCCCACGACCCGCTTGCAATGTTTACCATCATCCCGGTGTTTCCTTAGGTGTGGGATGACCTAACGTTTACCCAGCATAACAGAGCTATATATAACATCAGCGAGGAAAATTACAGTGGTGGAGAACGAGAACCTTCAATACCAGGGATGCCCCCCATACTGCTCCTACTTTTAAAATCACTTGAGCTTCCGGCCTTGAGTACTCTATTTGCCTTTTCAGAGCAGGGGAAGATTTCTGAAATAGAAGGAATACAGGTAAAATAGGGCACGCGTCGCCACGATAAAGTACCTAAATTATTGGCACCGTCTCAAGAAAGATGAAAGTATCTTGAGGTTATCTTGAGATGATTTCGGGGCTTTTTAGTGTCTCCGCGGCCCGGTCCTCGACCAGGCCTCCACCCCCAGGAAGCAGCCCGTGACAGCTGACTAACACCCAGGTACCTATTTACTGCTAGGTAACAGGAGCATCAGGGTGAAAGAAACTATGCCTATTGTTTTCTCGCCGGCGCCCGTGATCGAACCCGGGACCACAGGATCACGCGTCCAGTGTTCTATCCGCTCAGCCACCGGCTCCCTGAACACAGAACACAGAACAGGGAACATATGAACATCACGGGTCAAACACTATTCGATATCCTTACAGCAAATTTAGGAAATATTCCGGGATAATAGTGTGTTCATGAGAAAATTAGACACTCCTGCACGAAGTGCTGGACCAACTTGGCTGTAGTGGACATGTGAGCCTGCGGGCAGCTCCAAGCAACAGCCTGTTGGATCTAGGTATCACAAGTCAAGCCTGACGCAGTAGAGTGTATTTTCAGTTACCACTTTTGTAGTATCTTCCCTCAGGTGTATTTCACTCCCCCTCTGACTCTGCGAGGTGTGGACTTGTGTAGCCCTTGTGTTGCCCTCACCATCTCTTGTATGGCACCTGAAGGTAAACCAAGTTTACCCTCAGTATAGCGCGCGTGTGCGTGTATAAATTTAGTCTAGGCGGCCACATCTGTTGATTACAAAGTTTTTTCATCTTATTTACTGTTTAATAAAATTATACAATAACGTATCAAGTATAGGTAGTCAATGTTTACACCACGAATATCAAACTAAATCATCCGGGTGACCGTTGTAGAGGTGGGCGGGACGGTGGAGGCAGTTGGTGATGAAGCAGGTGGGACATGTGGGGAATGTTGTGCTGTATGGCTTCAGTCACGCCCCTTCCCTGCACCTCACCCACCACCAGGCCCTTATCCCTCTTGTATACCTCTTGTGTTCTTGATCCTCCCCTCGTCAGGGGCGCCCCTGGGATGCTCCCGACAGCCCTGCCTCCCCTGCTTGATACCTACTTAATGGGGTTCTGGGAGTTGTTCTACTCCCCAAGCCCGGCCCGAGGCCATGCTTGACTTGTGAGAGTTTGGTCCACCAGGCTGTTGCTTGGAGCGGCCCGCAGGCCCACATACCACCACAGCCCGCACTCCTTGGAAGAAACTATCTAGTTTTCTCTTGAAGATGTCCACGGTTGTTCCGGCAATATTTCTTATGCTCGCTGGGAGGACGTTGAACAACCGCGGACCTCTGATGTTATACAGTGTTCTCCGATTGTGCCTATGGCACCTCTGCTCTTCACTGGTTCTATTTTGCATTTTCTTTCATATCGTTCACCTCAGTACGTTGTTATTTTACTGTGTAGATTTGGGACCTGTCCCGCCAGTATTTTCCTCGTATATATTATTGGGATCTCTCATCTCCTTTCTAGTGAGTACATTTGGAGAGCTTTGAGACGATTCCAATAATTTAGGTGTTTTATCTCGTCTATGCGTGCCGTATATGTTCTCTGTATTCCCTCTATTTCAGCAATCTCTCCTGCTCTGAAGGGGAAAGTGAGTACTGAGCAGTACTCAAGACGGAACAGTAAAAGTGATTTGTACAGTACAACCATTGTGATGGGATCTCTGGATTTAAAAGTTCTCTTAAACCATCCTATCATTTTTCAGGCTGACTCAACATTTGATTAGATATGCTCCCTAAACGTTAGGTCGTCAGACATCATTATTCCCAAATCCTTTCCAGGAGTAAAGAAAGATGTACAGGTTTCGTAAGTTGCGTAAATGCTAGATGATTAGTAGCACTAGTAAGTAGAGTCGAGTGTGTTAGACTGTTAAGTGGTGGCTATTGTTTTGTTAGTGGCTCGCCTGCGGCACTTCTTTTTTTTTAGCAGGGATATTCCTGCGCGGGCCCTAAGCCTCTGGCTGGCCCACTAAGTGTTGCTTGTTTCTGTTTTACTTGGGCGGAGTATGAGTATTTATGACTCGTATGGTCAAGGCGGCACCTTGTTAGTATACATGGTGAGGCAGAGGCGGGTGCTCCCTGCTCACCTACACCAGTTCTGGACACCTGTTACACCTAGAGGCACGCTGTAGGTGTGTGTAACACTAGTGGCAATACCTGCAGCATACGTATGGGAGGAGGGGAGGGCAGGGAGTTCTGCTCCACAAGGCCACTTCTCCCAAGTCAAACCTGGCACCAGCTTCACCTGTGGAAGGTGACAGGCTTCACCTGTGGAAGGTGACAGGCTTCACCTGTGGAAGGTGACAGGCTTCACCTGTGGAAGGTGACAAGGCTTCACCTGTGGAAGGTGACAAGGCTTCACCTGTGGAAGGTGACGAGGCTTCACCTGTGGAAGGTGACGAGGCTTCACCTGTGGAAGGTGACAAGGCTTCACCTGTGGAAGGTGAAGCCTGGCCCTACACTGGCAGAGAACTAGTATACACCTCACCTAACCCTCGTAGACTTAACTTTACTGATTTATATTGTCAATATTTATCTTTAATGAGTTTAGCTCAGTGGTCTAAGTTTAATGATAAATTTACAACTAATTTTGGTTGTATGATAGTGTCGGGGTGGGGGGGGGGAGGGGCGATTAAGTGGTATGTATCGGCACAACTCATGTTTGTTTGTTGCAAGTTTCCAGAGTTCTTGTTGACGTCTTGGGCACACCTGCACTCATGTGTGCAGGCACGCACCCGTACCGTGTCTCCTCTCCTTCCTCCATCCCTCCCTCCCTCCCTCCCTCCCTCCTCCCTCCCTCCCTCCCCTCCTACCTAACCCACTTCCCTCACCCCCCCCCCTCCCATCCACTCCAATGGAGGCAGATGGATCTACAATTTCCTCACTAACAGAACCCAATGTGTAATAGTCAACAAAATAAAATCGGGTCCATCAACCGTGAAGAGTTCAGTCCCCCAGGGTACTGTGCTTGCTCCAGTACAGTCCCCCAGGGTACTGTGCTTGCTCCAGTACTTTTTCTCATCCTCATATCGGACATAGACAAGGACACAATCTATAGCACTGTATCATCCTTTGCAGATGACACTAGGATCTTCATGAGAGTAGACAACATAGAGGGCACGGCAAACCTCCAATCAGATGTAAATCAGGTCTATGGGCTACAGAAAATAATATGGTGTTTAACGAAGATAAGTTCCAGCTCATGCGCTACGAAAAAATGAAAATATAAAAACGGAAACCACGTACAAAACTCAGGCAAATGATAACATAGAACGAAAAGGCAATGTATAGGATCTGGGTATACTCATGTCGGAAGACCTTACGTTTAAACATAATAAAGTAGCCGTCACAACTGCAAGAAAAATGATAGGTTGGATAACAAGAACTTTTCACACTAGAGATGCTATACCGATGATACTTTTAAAGACGCTAGTGCTCTCTAGAGTGGAGTACTGCTGCACAATGACAGCCCCTTTGGAAACTGGAAAAATAGCTGACCTGGAGAGCGTGCAGAGATCCTTTACTGCTAAAATTCACTCGGTAAATCATCTAAACAATTAGACCGACTGAAATGCCAAAATCTGTTCTTTGGAGCGCAGGCGGGAGATACCTAATAATTTACACATGGAAAATATTAGAGGGGGCTGGTCCCAAACCTACACACAGAAATACACCACACGAGACCAGGAGGCATGGCAGGATGTGCAGAATGCCCCCGTTGAAGAACAGAGCTGCAACAGGTACTCTGAGAGAGAACTATCAACATCACACAGGTAAAGACATCGACAATACAAAATCCGATCCGCAAGAAAGAACATTAGATTAGAATACACAATAGGCGGGTCCCATTAAATCCGCACCTCTTCACCCATGTACCAACTGATTCTTGAAACCTGTTAAACTGTCTCGTATAAGACTAAGACCTAACCTAACCCAACCACTTGGGCTGGACAGTAGAGCAACCGTCTCGCTTCATGCAGGTCGGCGTTCAATCCCCGACCGTCCAAGTGGTTGGGCACCAGCTCTTCCCCCGTCCCGTCCCATCCCAAATCCTTATCCTGACTCCTTCCCAGTGCTATATAGTCGTAATGGCTTGGCGCTCTCCCCCTGATAGTTTGCTTTTAGTTTGTCTCGATAATACTAGTAGGGAGCCCATTCACCTCAATTAGCAAACCAGGACTTGCCTACATCCCTCCTTAAACGAAATTTCTCTACGTTTTACCCGACTGTGTGGGTTGTGGGCTGTTTTGAGAGCTTCACAACCTGCAGTATACCTGGAGTTGTGGAAGTGACCTACTCTGCAAGCTCGACCTGGGGCAGGTGTCTTATGATAATATCCAACAGGCTGTTGCTTGAAGCGGCACTTTATATCCCTCTAACCACTTGAAAACCTCTATCACATCCCTTGTCCTGCGCCACTCAAGAGATTGCTGACTGACACTTCAATTGTCTTCGCAGGAAGGTCATTGAAAGCAGTTATCAGCCTCGACATCTTGCTTTATTTTCCTCCAGAGTTGAAAAACTCCCAGAACCCATTCCAGGTATTCCCGTGTCTGCCTCTGGTTCCTGCTAACCATTTACTAACAACTCCCTCAATTCATTAATTTTGCCCGAGGGGCGAGTTTATTGGGCAGCGCCACTCATCCTGTGAGTGGACATACCGCCATAGTGACAGTATTGGGCAGCGCCACTCATCCTGTGAGTGGACACACCGCCATAGTGACAGTATTGGGCAGCGTCACTCATCCTGTGAGTGGACACACCGCCATAGTGACAGTATTGGGCAGCGCCACTCATCCTGTGAGTGGACACACCGCCATAGTGACAGTATTGGGCAGCGCCACTCATCCTGTGAGTGGACACACCGCCATAGTGACAGTATTGGCAGCGCCACTCATCTGTGAGTGGACACACCACCATAGTGACAGTATTGGGCAGCGTCACTCATCCTGTGAGTGGACACACCGCCATAGTGACAGTATTGGGCAGCGCCACTCATGCTGTGAGTGGACACACCGCCATAGTGACAGTATTGGGCAGCGTCACTCATCCTGTGAGTGGACACACCGCCATAGTGACAGTATTGGGCAGCGCCACTCATCCTGTGAGTGACACACCGCCATAGTGACAGTATTGGGCAGCGTCACTCATCCTGTGAGTGGACACACCGCCATAGTGACAGTATTGGGCAGCGCCACTCATCCTGTGAGTGGACACACCGCCATAGTGACAGTATTGGGCAGCGTCACTCATCCTGTGAGTGGACACACCGCCATAGTGACAGTATTGGGCAGCGCCACTCATCCTGTGAGTGGACACACCGCCATAGTGACAGTATTGGGCAGCGTCACTCATCCTGTGAGTGGACACACCGCCATAGTGACAGTATTGGGCAGCGCCACTCATCCTGTGAGTGGACACACCGCCATAGTGACAGTATTGGGCAGCGCCACTCATCCTGTGAGTGGACACACCGCCATAGTGACAGTATTGGGCAGCGCCACTCATCCTGTGAGTGGACACACCACCATAGTGACAGTATTGGGCAGCGCCACTCATCCTGTGAGTGGACACACCGCCATAGTGACAGTATTGGGCAGCGCCACTCATCCTGTGAGTGGACACACCGCCATAGTGACAGTATTGGGCAGCGCCACTCATCCTGTGAGTGGACACACCGCCATAGTGACAGTATTGGGCAGCGCCACTCATCCTGTGAGTGGACACACCGCCATAGTGACAGTATTGGGCAGCGCCACTCATCCTGTGAGTGGACACACCGCCATAGTGACAGTATTGGGCAGCGCCACTCATCCTGTGAGTGGACACACGCCATAGTGACAGTATTGGGCAGCGTCACTCATCCTGTGAGTGGACACACCGCCATAGTGACAGTATTGGGCAGCGCCACTCATCCTGTGAGTGGACACACCGCCATAGTGACAGTATTGGGCAGCGCCACTCATCCTGTGAGTGGACACACCGCCATAGTGACAGTATTGGGCAGCGTCACTCATCCTGTGAGTGGACACACCGCCATAGTGACAGTATTGGGCAGCGCCACTCATCCTGTGAGTGGACACACCGCCATAGTGACAGTATTGGGCAGCGTCACTCATCCTGTGAGTGGACACACCGCCATAGTGACAGTATTGGGCAGCGCCACTCATCCTGTGAGTGGACACACCGCCATAGTGACAGTATTGGGCAGCGTCACTCATCCTGTGAGTGGACACACCGCCATAGTGACAGTATTGGGCAGCGCCACTCATCCTGTGAGTGGACATACCGCATAGTGACAGTATTGGGCAGCGTCAGTCATCCTGTGAGTGGACATACCGCCATAGCAGCATGCAACACAACACTAGCAGAGGCGGTACTCCCCCTATTAAAAAAAAATGGCTTCAGTAATTTGGCCAAAGTGGTTCAGTAATTGCGAAAAGGAGGATTTTCCTGCTTTGAATCTATAATAAATTGGGTTGTGAAGTTCATCGCTTTCCATAAAACTGGAGATTAAATCCAACTCATTCTTTCCCAAAATGTAATTGTGTAATAGTGCGACTGGTCTGTTTATACTTCATTGTGCAGTGGCCTTATAGTTGACAATTTATATACTTCTAGTCGACGCCCCACGAGGTCACGCCCGTGCACACCGTCGACGCCCACAAGGTCACGCCCGTGCACACCGTCGACGTCCACAAGGTCACGCCCGTGCACACCGTCGACGCCCACAAGGTCACGCCCGTGCACACCGTCGACGCCCACAAGGTCACGCCCGTGCACACCGTCGACGCCCACAAGGTCACGCCCGTGCACACCGTCGACGCCCACAAGGTCACGCCCGTGCACACCGTCGACGCCCACAAGGTCACGCCCGTGCACACCGTCGACGCCCACAAGGTCACGCCCGTGCACACCGTCGACGCCCACAAGGTCACGCCCGTGCACACCGTCGACGCCCACAAGGTCACGCCCGTGCACACCGTCGACGCCCACAAGGTCACGCCCGTGCACACCGTCGACGCCCACAAGGTCACGCCCGTGCACACCGTCGACGCCCACAAGGTCACGCCCGTGCACACCGTCGACGCCCACAAGGTCACGCCCGTGCACACCGTCGACGCCCACAAGGTCACGCCCGTGCACACCGTCGACGCCCACAAGGTCACGCCCGTGCACACCGTCGACGCCCACAAGGTCACGCCCGTGCACACCGTCGACGCCCACAAGGTCACGCCCGTGCACACCGTCGACGCCCACAAGGTCACGCCCGTGCACACCGTCGACGCCCACAAGGTCACGCCCGTGCACACCGTCGACGCCCACAAGGTCACGCCCGTGCACACCGTCGACGCCCACAAGGTCACGCCCGTGCACACCGTCGACGCCCACAAGGTCACGCCCGTGCACACCGTCGACGCCCACAAGGTCACGCCCGTGCACACCGTCGACGCCCACAAGGTCACGCCCGTGCACACCGTCGACGCCCACAAGGTCACGCCCGTGCACACCGTCGACGCCCACAAGGTCACGCCCGTGCACACCGTCGACGCCCACAAGGTCACGCCCGTGCACACCGTCGACGCCCACAAGGTCACGCCCGTGCACACCGTCGACGCCCACAAGGTCACGCCCGTGCACACCGTCGACGTCCACAAGGTCACGCCCGTGCACACCGTCGACGCCCACAAGGTCACGCCCGTGCACACCGTCGACGCCCACAAGGTCACGCCCGTGCACACCGTCGACGCCCACAAGGTCACGCCCGTGCACACCGTCGACGCCCACAAGGTCACGCCCGTGCACACCGTCGACGCCCACAAGGTCACGCCCGTGCACACCGTCGACGCCCACAAGGTCACGCCCGTGCACACCGTCGACGCCCACAAGGTCACGCCCGTGCACACCGTCGACGCCCACAAGGTCACGCCCGTGCACACCGTCGACGCCCACAAGGTCACGCCCGTGCACACCGTCGACGCCCACAAGGTCACGCCCGTGCACACCGTCGACGCCCACAAGGTCACGCCCGTGCACACCGTCGACGCCCACAAGGTCACGCCCGTGCACACCGTCGACGCCCACAAGGTCACGCCCGTGCACACCGTCGACGCCCACAAGGTCACGCCCGTGCACACCGTCGACGCCCACAAGGTCACGCCCGTGCACACCGTCGACGCCCACAAGGTCACGCCCGTGCACACCGTCGACACTATGCACAACACCAAGGGTGTTCAAGGTCGTACACCTTTAAACACGTTTTTATGAAAGCAATTTGTGCGCGCGTAAATATGTTGGGTGTGGAGGCCAGCCCCCCCCCAACACCCAGGCTCTACACATCTGTCGGGCACAGTGTGACACCACCACGCCAGAGGTGTCACACACCTGGCGAGTGAGGTCACACGTCATACCAAATGTAGATATGATAGAGCCCAGTAGGCTCAGGAATCTGTACACCAGTTGATTGACGGTTAAGAGGCGGGACCAAAGAGCCAGAGCTCAACTCCCCCGCAAGCACAACTAGGCGGGTACAAGTAGCCGAGTTCACCACCACACCCGTACAATCTTCACGGTAATTCACTTATCCCGGAACCAAAATAATACCCAAGGCTACACCGACGAAAATATTAATATAGTGAGAACCATCTGACCCACTATTAGCGCCGCGACCCAGCCCGTCCTCCTAAGGTTCCCCAACGTCAAGAAACCGTCTTACTAAAGTGCCCTTACCTAACCTACCAGAGGACCCAAAACAGAAAACGGTTTTCGCTGCCGTTTTTTAGTACGACCATTTTTGGCCTTAGGTAGAGTGTACGTCAAAATGCGACGCTGTATTAGGAGGCCGGGTTGCTGCGACCCCTGAGCCGTCATGCTCCTGCTGTTAACAAGTTACAGCCACCGCTCCTGTGCCAGGAAAGTCCACTACGGGCTCACCATAGCCCGTGCTACTTGCAACTTTTTGTTCCAGGTCGTACAGTGCTGGTACAGTTCCAAGTCAAAAAGACTTGGAACTTTTTGTTCCAAGTAGCGAATCTTAAACAAGATGCTGCTGCCTATCCTCCCTGGTAGAGAGGGAACTAGTGAATGAAGAGAGTGGAGCAGTGCCCGAGGGTAGCCTCACGTACAGCCAAGGTCAGCACACCAGGGTTAATAAGGCCCGCCACACCTGCCCCGCCACACAGGTGGAAAACATTACCCGCGGATCCTCGCTACACATTCTTCTGCTCTCCCAATTCTCTCGCTAAACACATTCCTGTAATCCTTTCAAGAAATGCCTAAAAAAGTATCTTGCGTATTGCAGTGTGCAGCCTGCATATGATGAATGATCATTTAAAATATGAAAACTACGTTACAAGAACCCCAGGGAGGAGAGAGGTGGCAGGGCGGGCCCCACACACAGCACCCCAGCGGGCCCCCACACAGCACCCCAGCGGGCCTCGCGCCGGCACAAGCTGCCACAGGGTATGTGTCCACACACACCTGTGGTGGTGCTTAGTGCACCTGGGATGTTACCTGTTGGGCATCTCGCCCCGTGGTTGGTGGTCCCCGTCACCTGTCCTCGTGAATAATGCATAGCATTTTGACGTCAAAATCCCGCAACGGACAAAATATGATGTACACCTGGTTGATGAGGTTCTGGGAGTTTGCAGTCAAACAGGTTTGACTGAGTCAGTCAGGTTTGCCACCAGACTAATACCCGAGCTGAGACGTATGAGCTACGAGGAGAGACTACGGGAATTAAACCTCGCTTCGATGGAAGACAGAAGAGTTAGGGGGGACATGATCACCACATTCAAGATTCTCAAGGGAATTGATAGGGTAGATAAAGACAGGCTATTTAACACAAGGGGCACACGCACTAGGGGACACAGGTGGAAACTGAGTGCCCAAATGAGCAACAGAGATATTAGAAAGAACTTTTTTAGTGTCAGAGTGGTTCACAAATGGAATGCATTAGGAAGAGTTGTGGTGGAGGCTGACTCCATACACAGTTTCAAGTGTAGGTATGATAGAGCCCAATAGGCTCAGGAATCTGTACACCTGTTGATTGACGGTTGAGAGGCGGGACCAAAGAGCCAGAGCTTAACCCCTGCAAGCACAATTAGGTAAGTACACACACACACAGAGGAAGCAGCTCCTTAACAGTTGTCTAACTCCCAAGTACCTATTTACTACTAGGTAACAAGGGGCATTCAGGGTGAAAGAAACTTTGCCCATTTTGTTTCTGCCTGGTCCGGGAATCGAACCCGGGCCACAGAATTACGAGCCCTGCGCACTGTCCACTCAGCTACCAGACCCGAGGTGGATGTATTCAAGAGACACTTGGATATGTTCTTGAAAAAAGTGCCTGACCAACCAGGCTGTAGTGGGAAAAAGGGCCTGCGGGCCGCTCTACGCAACAGCCCGTTGGACCAAGTTATCACAAGCCGAGCCTGGCCACCACTGGTGGCACCACCACCACCACTGGTGGCACCACCACCACCCCCCAGGCACCACCACCACCACCACCACTGGTGGCACCACAACCGGTGTGCAGTAGTAAACATTGCTTGACTACCTCCCATTGCAAATGGAGCCTTATACTGATGCTAGTCTCCGGAGGGTTTCCGGTTTGGTTCTTATCCCTCTTCATTATTCTTTACTGCTAAACTCTTGACTATTCTTACCTCAACTTGAAAACTCGGGCGATAGGCTGGCAGCCGTGTTCAACATACCTGGGAAAAGAAAACAACGTTAGTATGTATGATCGTTTGGTATGATGTATTATTATAAATATACGCCAAGGTGTAACGACCCGTGATTGACAGTCACATATATTGCAGAACTTTAATACCAATTGCAACCTTTAATACCGGTCGGTATATTGATGGCCTCGCTTCTTGCATGGTAGACGTTCGAGCCTTGATGTTTAAGTGGTAGGGTGACCTTCCTTCCAAAAAGTGCACATACCCCATGCACATGCTGGGAGTTAGTCAGCTGTCACGGGCTGCTTCCTGGGGCTGGAGGCCTGGTCGAGGACCGGGCCGAGGGGATACTAAAGCCCCGAAATCATCTCAAGATAACCCCAGCTCTTATTACGCCATCTTATCCGTGCAGTGTTATACAGTCACTCCGGCTTAGCTGCTTCATTTATAGTACCCAATGGTCCTTCCTGGATTTGGGCGGAATAAGTTCCAAGAATAGTTCGACTCCAAGCCCGACCAAGAGTCAGGCTTGTCATGTGATAACTCGTAATGAACCCCACAGCCATTACAGCCCTGGTGTTCCAGAACTTATTGCAGCAACTTTTCTAATTGTTTCTTAAACACGACCACTTATCAGTGACTAGAGATTGCAGGTTATCTTCTTGAGGTTATCTTGAGATGATTTCGGGGCTTTAGTGTCCCCGCGGCCCGGTCCTCGACCAGGCCTCCACCCCCAGGAAGCAGACCGTGAAGCAACTACACGATACCTCAGGTGAAGAGAGCTCTCTGTAGCGCCGCCACTTGCCATCTTTAAGACAGGAGTATGTGGAGAGTCCCGCATACTCCTGCCTTTATAACACAACATAACCCAGCATACAGCCTCTTACCTTTAACCCTTCACCCACCCCAAAACCACTGGCTTATATATTACCCAAACACTTGGTTTTATCATATAATATTTATTTGGTAATTATTGATCTCTCTCTTGGCGGCTCTGCTTACACAAGTTAATTATGAAAATATGCGGGTAGTAATCTGGCCAGGAACCCGACCCCGGCCACCTCCCCTGACGGCGGCGACGGCTACACCACCAACGGCAGTCGAACGGGACCCGTGTGCTCCAGCCCCACACTAGCGGATTGTACCTCATGAAGGTACAATCCAGGTACAATGTACCTTTATTGTATGGTGTACCTGGTGCCCTCCACACACACGTCTCCTGGTATGATGTACCTGGAGCCCCTCCACACACACCCGTCTCCTGGTATGATGTACCTGGAGCCCCTCCACACACACGTCTCCTGGTATGATGTACCTGGAGCCCCTCCACACACACGTCTCCTGGTATGATGTACCTGGAGCCCCTCCACACACACGTCTCCTGGTATGATGTACCTGGAGCCCCTCCACACACACGTCTCCTGGTATGATGTACCTGGTGCCCTCCACACACACGTCTCCTGGTATGATGTACCTGGAGCCCCTCCACACACACGTCTCCTGGTATGATGTACCTGGAGCCCCTCCAAACACACGTCTCCTGGTATGATGTACCTGGAGCCCCTCCACACACACCCGTCTCCTGGTATGATGTACCTGGAGCCCCTCCACACACACCCGTCTCCTGTATGATGTACCTGGAGCCCCTCCACACACACGTCTCCTGGTATGATGTACCTGGAGCCCCTCCACACACACGTCTCCTGGTATGATGTACCTGGAGCCCCTCCACACACTATTAACTCTCGCGTTCATGAAATGCTCATAATGCGTCCACAGTCGAGCTGTGCAGGCTACTGATTATACATCCTTGTAAGCCTAACCTTATGCTACCTTTCCTGTCAACAAGGGTAGCGCGCCCCTCCCTCACTCTTACGCGCGCACACGCGCACGCACACGCGCGCGCGCACGCGCACACACACACACAACACACACACACACACACACACACACACACACACACACACACACACACACACACACACACATACAGGGGCCAGTAGCTGGTGGATATCGCGCAGGACTTGTAATTCTGTGGCGCGGGTTCGATTCCCGCACCCGGCAGAAACAAATGGGCAAAGTTTCTTTCACCCTGAATGCCCCTGTTACCTAGCAGTAAATAGGTACCTGGGAGTTAGTCAGCTGTCACGGGCTGCTTCCTGGGGTGTGTGTGTGTGTGTGGTGTGGGAAAAAAAAAAAAAAAAAAAAAAAAAAAAAAGTAGTTAAGTGTAGTTAGTAAACAGTTGATTGACAGTTGAGAGGCGGGCCGAAAGAGCAAAGCTCAACCCCCGTAAAATACAACTAAGTGAATACAACTAAGTGAATACACACACACACACACGCACGCACGCACGCATCTAAGCAATTCATAACTTGGAATTGGATTAAATTGGTTTCAAATGCGAAGGAAATTACTTCAATCACTCATGTCCCTAAGATGTAAATCCCCTACT
>WNGS01092210.1:37244058-37265211 GCA_020271785.1 Procambarus virginalis | reverse complement strand
TTTCCCTGAGCCCCAACCGGCTGGGGCTGCAGGTCACATGGGTGGAGAGGTCGCCGCCTGCCTCTCACCATCCTGGGAGAATTACGTCAGCGCCTCTTACAAGAGCACTGGTGCCCTCTCACCCTCCCTCCACCGCTCTCTTTCCTGCCCTCGCCAACCCACCTCCGGCAACCCACACCTCTCAAAGGTGTGGGCCAACGTACCAGCCGGGTTGTAGCCGCTATGTGGACCTGTAAGCCGCTATGTGGGCCTGTATGTCGGTGATGTTTTAGCGGCCAGGCGTGTCCTGACCGCTAAAACATCAATTTGCCCGAGTTCTTAGTTGAAATACAGAACAGTCATGCAGGAACCGGTTTAAATATGAAACCGATAACGCAACGACTGGTTAATGCGATGCTATCGTAGCCAAGACACGCCTGGAATACTGACGCATCTTGTACCTTGAGTTTTGGGTAAGCCGCAAGTGACAGGATGAACAACCCAGCGGGTTTTCTTCCTATTGGGGAGTGTTGTACATGCTGCTATGGCGGTGTGTCCACTCACAGGATGAGTGCGCTGCCCAATACTGTCACTATGGCGGTGTGTCCACTCACAGGATGAGTGGCGCTCCCCAATACTGTCACTATGGCGGTGTGTCCACTCACAGGATGAGTGACGCTGCCCAATACTGTCACTATGGCGGTGTGTCCATTCACAGGATGAGTGACGCTGCCCAATACTGTCACTATGGCGGTGTGTCCACTCACAGGATGAGTGACGCTGCCCAATACTGTCACTATGGCGGTGTGTCCACTCACAGGATGAGTGGCGCTGCCCAATACTGTCACTATGGCGGTGTGTCCACTCACAGGATGAGTGACGCTGCCCAATACTGTCACTATGGCGGTGTGTCCACTCACAGGATGAGTGGCGCTGCCCAATACTGTCACTATGGCGGTGTGTCCACTCACATGATGAGTGATGCTGGGTGACGTACCAATACTGTAATTTGGGGGGAAAAATGTTACACAAATAAATGTATTCTGTTTGGCGTGTTTCATTTTGAGATAGCTTTACCTGGACCATACCTGGAGAGGGTTCTACGAGTAGTAGTTCTCACTAGAGCTTGGTTGGTCCGGCACTTCTTGCAAGAACTTATCAAAGTGCCTCCTGAATACATCCACTTTTGCTCCAGCAATATTTATAATAATTGACGGGGAGGATGTTGAACAGCTGTGGACCTCTGATGTTCAGACTGCTCTCTGATTGTGCCTATGACACCTCTACTCTTCACTGCTTCTATTATAAGAACATAAGAACAAAGGCAACTGCAGAAGGCCTATTGGCCCATATGAGGCAGCTCCTATTTATAACCACCCAATCCCACTCATATACATGTCCAACCCATGCTTGAAACAATCGAGGGACCCCACCTCCACAATGTTACGCGGCAATTGGTTCCACAAATCAACAACCCTGTTACTGAAATTATGCATTTCCTTCCGTATCTTTCGCTCCAGTATGTTATTCTACTGTGCCAATTTGGGGCCCTGGCTTTCAATTTTCTTCCATGTATATATTATTTGATACCTTTCTCGTCTCCTTTCCAAAAAGAGTACATTGGGAGCTTTAAGACGGGGACCAATAATTTAGACGTTTTATCGTTTCTATACGTGCCGTGTATGTTCTCTGTACTTCCTCTAATTCAGAGATCTCTCCCAGCTTTAAAAGTAAGTACCGAGCAATACTCAAGCCGGGACAGCACCAGTGATTTAAATTGTATTAGCATTCCTGTGGGGTCTCTAGATTTGAACGTTCTCATAATCCATCCTATCATTTTCCTGGCCGCCTGTATATTTGTTCGGTTATGTTCACTAAATGTCAGGTCGTCAGACATTATAATTCCCAGATCTTTTACACATTGCTTTCCTTCTATGAGTAAGTCTGTGTCTTGTTCCCTGTGTTTCGTTTAAGTTCCTCCTTTACACCATACCTCAATACCTGGAACGTGTCACCGTTAAACATCATGTTATTTTCAGTTGCCCAATCGAAGACCTTATTAATATCCGCCTGCAGTTTTAAGTGTCTTCTACAGAGGAAATTTTCATGCTGATTTTTGTATTATCTGCACAGCATGACATGAAGCTGTGACAATATTCTTGTCTATATCCGAGATAATGAGAAATAGCAGCGGTCCAAAGACTGTGTCTTGGGGGTACAGAGCTTGTCACTGCACTTGGGCTTAATTTTATTTGATTGACTGTCACTCTCTGCATTCTGTTTGACAAAGCTGAAAATTCAACGCCTCACTTTACCCGTTATTCCTATTGATCTCATTTTATGGGCTATTACTCCATGTTCAAACTTGTCGAATGCCTTTGTAAAGTCTGTGTATACAACATCTGAATTTTGTTTTTCTTTTAAGGCTTCTGTGATTTTGTCATAGTGGTTGAGTAACTGACAGGATCTTCCCGCTTTAAATACATGATGTCCAGGGTTGTGTAGCTCATTTTCCATAAAACTTTGATTCCTAATCACGGTTTCAAAAAACTTTTATTATGTGTGATGTTAGTGCAACTGGTCTGAAATTTTGTGACAGCTTTACTACCCCTCTTGTGCAGGGGAGCTATATCTGCAAACTTAAGTGCTGTTGGTATTTCCCCTGTATCCAGGCTCTTTCTCCATATTATGCTGAGTGCTCTCGCTACTGGTACTTTACATTTCTTTATGAATATTGAATTCCACAAGTCAGGCCCAGGAGCTGAGTGCATGGGCATATTGCCAATTTCTCTTTCAAAGTCTTCAGAGTTCGTGTTAATATCCGTTATATTATCTGCAGCTCGAATGTCATTCATAAAAAAGCTGTCTGGGTCATCAACTTTCATGTTGTTTATTGGTGTGCTAAACATAGCCTCATACTGGCTTCTTAGAATTTCACTAATTTCTTTGTTGTCCTCTGTGTACGTACCTTCAGTTTTATTTAAAAGTCCAATACTGGGAGGTTTTTTATTTTGATTTTGCGTATGTGAGAAAATATTTTGTATTTTTCTTTAACTCTTGTATAGGCAGGCGATGAGTCACAATAACGTGGCTAAAGTATGTTGACCAGACCACACACTAGAAGGTGAAGGGACGACGACGTTTCGGTCCGTCCTGGACCATTCTCAAGTCGATTGTGAGTTGAGAATGGTTCAGGACGGACCGAAACGTCGTCGTCCCTTCACCTTCTAGTGTGTGGTCTGGTCAACAACTCTTGTATAGCTTTCTGTTCCAATTCCATTTGTTGAGACTTGCATGATCGTTTCAACGTTTGTTCAATTTCTTCGATCTCCCAGTTTAGGTATATTTTCGTGTCTTGTGATAGTGGTAAGAGGCGAAGCTCATCCAGCGCAGGTACACTTATGGGAGTACACAGTGCAAGGTTGAGCACTACGCATGATCTATAAGGAAGGGCACCCTCCATTACCACAACCTTCCCTTGACCTTCAGCAGCAGGACCCTGGTGGTCAGCCCGGCCGGGCACCGCTCCCCAGATACCCAACATGATCACGGGTGGCACTACTCCCAAAAAAGGCATGGCGGCCCTCCTTCCCGGATCTTGTGGGGCACTCCCTGGCACCAGTTGGGACACCACCACTACCACCATCACCAGTAAGGAGGGTAAGAGAGGGGGTGGGGGGGTCAGAGCCACCACCCTTGTTCAAGTTGCACCAACATTGCATCATTACCACTGCTACTGACTTGCACCAGTTGAATGCAACATTTTCAGACGAATACGACATGTACACCACCTTCACGACCAGAGTCCTCGTCACCACTGTCTATGATACAAATAGGAAACCATGCTATGGCTAATATTTAATAACTATGCCCACGGCGCACACCGTACATACTACAATACACCGTACCGTACACAATACACCGTACCGTACACAATACACCGTACCGTACACAATACACCGTACCGTACACAATACACCGTACCGTACACAATACATACTACAATATGCCAAAGTTTCCTTGCATATTGGGAGGTCTAGGAGTCAGGTATGTTACCCACTGGACTGGGTTCTGAGAGTAGTTTTCCCAAGCCAGGAATGTGGCCAAGCTTGACTCGTGATAACTTCGTCCAACAGGCTGCTTGCTTGGAGTTGCCCGCTGGCCCACATATCCACTACAACCTGGTTGGTCTGTCACTCGTTGCAGGAAACTAACATTTTCTTGAAGCAATCCATCTTTGTTCTGGCACCATTTCGTATATTTACTGGGATGGTATTGAATAGCCGTAGAGTTCTGATGTGCAAAGTGTTCTCTGGTTGTGCCTATAACATGCACTCCCTTCACCTGCTCTGTTCTACATGTTGTTGTTGTTGTTTAAGATTCGCTCCCTGGAGCAAAAAGTTCGAAGCAGCACGGGCTATGGCGATCCCGTAGTTTTGTTCTACATTTCCCATCATTTGCAACGGGGACCGCCCACAAGATGGGTATGGGAGGCATAATAAATGAACTAAACTAACGTGCTCCAGTATGTAATGATAATGTGTAAATTTGGGACCTGGCCTTGAAGTACCTTCCATGTATATATCATGTGGTACTTCTCTTGTCACCTTTCTAAAGAGTACATTGTCAGAACTACGAGAGCTCGAGCCCAAGAGCCGAGGTGCGACGTCGTGTGTAGGCGAATATATTACACGTACTATTTCAGAAATCTCTCCTGAAACCTCGCCCAACCACTTGGGCTGGACGGCAGAGCGACGGTCTCGCTTCATGCAGGTCGGGGCTCAATTCCCAACCGTCCAAGTGGTTGGGCACCATTCCTTCCCACTCCGTCCCATCCCAAATCCTTATCCTGACCCCTTCCCAGTGCTATATAGTCGTAATGGCTTGGCGCTTTCCCCTGATAATTCCCTTCCCTTCCCTTCCTGCATAGAAAGGGAGAGAGAGTACCAAGCAAAACTCAAAGGCAGGAAAGCTCAAATGATCTAATAGAAAAGAACTATAAGGGGGAAAGCGCCAAGCCATTACGAGTATATAGCACTTGGAAGGGTTCAATATAAGTATTTGGGATGGGACGAGGGGGAAGGAATGGTGCTCAACCACTTGGATGGTCGAGGATTGAACGCTGATCAGCATAAAGCGAGACCGTCGCTCTACCGTCCATCCCAAGTGGTTGAGCATCACTGGATTTGAAGGTTCTTACAATTCCTATAATTGTTCTGGCAATGCTATATCCGGTTTGTTATGGTCAGTAGACGTTACGTCGCCTTACTTTATTATTCTCATATTCTTGACATGTTTTCTTCTGATGGAGAGCTCGGAATGTGTCGTGTGGCCTGTAGTTACCTCATGTTTGTCATCTTTACCATACACTCCTCCTCAAGATGTATTAATATACGAAAGTACTTAAGGAAATTCATGTTTCAATTTTCCTCCGTGGTCTGACACTGTCACACGGACAGTATCTGGAATTTATCATTGTTAACCATCATGTTATTTTCCTTTGTTCAATCACATTATTGATATCTTGGAATTTTTCAATATCTGCAGAAATAAAGATACTTCATACATATTTGTGTATTATCTGCAAAACAAGATACGAAGCTGTGATTTGTATTGTTGTGACTTTGTATCTCTAAAATACAATGTTTGTCTTCCCAAGGTCGGAGACTGGACCTCATTAAACTCTGCAAGTTTACCAGCAATTGTCCGGAGAAATGCCGAGGGAGGCGCTGGACCTGCTCCTATGGCGCAAGGTTCGCCAACATGGCGCGTGGCGCACAATACACCAACTTGTCGGGCCATGATTTATACAAGGCGTGTTACGTCACTGTGACGCCATCATTCCACCCCGGCTCAGACTTTACCTTTCCCCGTACAAACGTGGACGTGGCCAAGTTTAGAACAACACATTGCCCCATTGTTTACCTCGGCTGGCACTGCTCCTCCAAGAGACAGCAGACACCTGTGTGTGTTGATCCAGAAGAGATTCGTAGTCCTAGGGTCCGGGAATCGATCCCTGGTGGAGGCGAAAACAAATGGCCAGTTTCTTTCACCCTGATGCCCCTGTTCACCAAATAGTAAATAGGTACCTGGGAGTTAGTCAGCTGCTACGGGCTGCTTCCTGGGGGAGGGGGGGAAACACGATTGATTGACAGTTGAGAGGCGGGCCTAAAAAGCTAGAGCTCAACCCCCGCAAGAACAACTAGGCGAGTACACCCCAGAGTATCCTGCTTGTTAGGAGTAGATGGGAACTAGAGAGAAGAGCCAGAGTTGTCTGAAATAACACCTTCAGTGTTAGAGTTGCAAGTGCAATGGCTTAGATGATAATGTGCTTGAAACTAACTCGATAAACAATTTTAAATATAAATCACTAGAAAATAGTCATGCCATCAAATTAAAAAACATAAAACCCGGGGTCAGATGGTTGATACCTGGTTGATGGGGTTCTGGGAGTTGTTCTACTCCCCAAGCCCGGCCCGAGGCCAGGCTTGACTTGTGAGAGTTTGGTCCACCAGGCTGTTGCTTGGAGCGGCCCGCAGGCCCACATACCCACCACAGCCCGGTTGGTCCGGCACTCCTTGGAGGAAACTATCTAGTTTCTTCTTGAAGATGTCCACGGTTGTTGGACAGTGAATCACAGTGGTGATTCTCTCCCCCTACAAAAAATTCATCTAGGTGATTAGACAAACATAACGAGAGCCGCAGGCAGACGGTCTGATATTTTTTATTTTATTTATCTGTCTGTGTTTGTCTTATCTCTATCTTATGCAGGTGATGAGTCACAATAACGTGGCTAAAGTAAGTTGACCAGACCATACACTAGGAGGTGAAGGGACGACGACGTTTCGGTCCGTCCTGGACCATTCATTCTCAAGTCGATTCACATCGACTTATATTTGTCTTATATTTATTATCTTATATTTATTTTATTATTATTTTATTTATTATCTTATATTTGTTATCTATCATATTTGTTTTATCTGTATGTGCAGAAACAGGCAGACACATACCAACAGCGAATGACTGTTGTTGTTATTATTTAAGATTCGCTACTCGGAACAATAAGTTCCAGTAGCACGGGCTATGGTGAGCCCGTAAGTGGAGGCTCTTTGGAGCCATTATCTGTACCAGTAGCTGATACTAGAGATATGGCGATGCAGCGAATGACTACCTCAACTTCCCTTAAAATGAAGTTACAAGAGTGAGGTGAACCCCCCCCCCCCCCCGCCCCCTTAACCCAGGAAGACAGCCGAGTGTGAAGATGAGGGCCCTGAACCAGCATACATCACGGTGCAGTAAGGTGAGGTTATCTTGAGATGATTTCGGGGCTTTAGTGTCCCCGCGGCCCGGTCCTCGACCAGGCCTCCACCTCCAGGAAGCAGCCCGTGACAGCTGACTAACACCCAGGTACCTATTTTACTGCTAGGTAACAGGGACATAAGATGAAAGAAACTGCCCATTGTTTCTCTCCGGCGCCCGGGATCGAACCCGGGACCACAGGATCACAAGTCCAGTGTGCTGTCCGCTCGGCCGACCGGCTCCCGACCGGTAGTCAAGAGTTTTCTGCCTTCGCTTTTAGATGTAGATTGCTATACATTGGCAGAGATAAGCATAGACACACATATATTAGGTGATTGCTAAATTATTCTTCTACCACCGTCATTAACAGATCATTAACAAATATTCATATATATATATGAATATATATCATATATACATATAATATTGATGTCATGCACACATTTTTAGCTCTATTGGAGCCAACCGGAGAGCACAAGGCTGTGAAGCCCAAGACAGCCTCATGACTTACTGTTTGAGAGAAGATACAACACGCTCCAGACTCCCTTATGTCTATCCCAAGCCAAGACTATGGCTTCACAAGCCTCACAACTGCTCTCTAAGCCGTCTGGCACCCCCACCCCCCCACCCCACACACCCACCCATACCCACACAGGGAAATTGACAGGATGGACAAACTCTTCAGCACGGGTGGGACACGAACAAGGGGACACAGGTGGAAACTTAGTACGCAGATGAGCCACAGAGACGTTAGAAAGAATTTTGTCAGTGTCAGTAGTTAATAAATGGAATGCACTAGGAAGTGATGTGGTGGAGGCTGACTCCATACACAGTTTCAAGTGTAGATATGATAGAGCCCAATAGGCTCAGGCATCTGTACACCAGTTGATTGACGGTTGAGAGGCGGGACCAAAGAGCCAGCGCTCAATCCCCGCAAGCACAACTAGGTGAGTGAACACCCTCCCCCCCCCCCAACACACAAGATAGTGCCATTTGAATCAGTAGCATAAAACCTTCACCAGCATGAACATCAAAATGTCACACCTACCGCATAACATTTATATAGCGATTTGATATCTTATTTTCGTTAGATTATGTTTATTTGAACGGTAGAGATGGCGGCGGAGTGCGCATAGCTTCCTCAAGTGTTAGAAGGTTGTTAGTGGGAGAGGGGGGGAGCTATGGAGAGGAAGGGGGGGGGCAGCCAGCCCATGTGTGAGGGGGTACAAGTGTGGGTCATCTTGAAGGCTGACGAGCCATGGGCCTCCCCCTCCTGACGGGAACCGTTACCAGACCCACCTTTCCACCCAACATCATCCTCCTCTTCCCTAACAATGACCCTAGCCAAGGTAGCGAGTGGGCCCAGCTATAAATAGTGATGGTGTGTGGGTGTGTGATGACGGCCAGCTGACTCAGTCATGACCCAGCTATAAGGGCGTCTGGCTCCTGCAACACCCCCCCATCCCACCCCTCCCCCACCCCTACTCTCCCACACAATCATGCAATTGAGCTGCAGCCTGCAGGGCTGTTGCTCTCTCACTCCCGCCACCAGTTTGCTTTTCGCGCTTCACGTAACTCTGTAACACAGTCAAAGTTGTTTACTAAACCGTAAAACATCAGAAACAAATCATAAAACTCATTCACTCATTAAACCTAAGTTAGTCTGGATAGTCTAATCCCGGAACATGTGAGCCATGAACTGGCCGTTTGTCCCACCACACAGGATGAACAACCCAGCGGGTTTTCTTCCTATTGGGGAGTGTTGTACATGCTGCTAAGGCGGTGTGTCCACTCACAAGACGAGTGGCGCTGCCCAATAAACTAGCCCCTCGGGGCAAAATTTAAATAATCTTACCCAATCGAAAACGTAAGAGTTACTTACTAACATGCAACTCAACATTTTGGTTTGGTAGAGAGAGGTCTCCTCCCTGACGGAGGCCCCCCAAACATATCTCGACCTTCGTCAGCTTATACAGTACAGCAGTTGTGTACAGTGGGTGAGGATCAACGTCCCCGCGGCCCTGTCTCTGACCACGCCTCCAGGTTGGTCGTCTGGTCAACCAGGCTGTTGGACGCGGCTGCTAGCAGCCTCACGTGTGAATCACAGCCTGGTTGATTAGAAATCTTTTGGAAGTATTTGTAGAGTTCTCTCTTGAACACTGTGAGAGGCCGGCTAGTTATCCCACTTGTGTGTAGTGGGAGTGTGCTGTACAGTCTTGGATCCTTTATGTTAATAGTTCTCCCTCGGTGTACATATTACACCTCTGCTCTTCAGTGGGCCTATTTTGCACATCCTGCCATGCCTTCTGGTTTCATGTGGTGTTATTTCCGGGTGAGCTGGTGGAGTTGCGCTGGGGGGGGGGGGGGCACCATCGCCAGCAGGAGTAACATGGACGGGACACACACACCTCTTGCCTTCCTGGGGAGCTCCAGTTCACCTGCACATCAACAGTTCACAGTATTAACCTGGAGATCATCACACTGGTGTGGCCACTAGCCACTCTTTGGCGTTATGTTCAAGTGTCGTGAATGGCAGGTATTGGCTCCTTTACACCCCTGCCACTAGGTGTATGGTCGCCCGACACAGCCTCGTGTCGCCCAGCAGTGTGTGGGCTGTTGTTGTTGTTAAAGATTCGCTATATGAAACAAGAAGTTCCAAGTAGCACGGGCTATGGTGAGCCCGTAATGGACGAGAGTGTGGGCGTGTCACCCCGACGTGCACGAGTCTGGCGTCACCGACGACGGCAACTGGTTAGCACGGTGACAGGAGGGAGGTGGGGGGGGGGGGGGGGGTCATGGGTTACCATGCATCACCACTGCATAATGACGCTGTCCCTTAGCGTGTCTGGCTACACTCGGCCCAACCTCCGCCTCGCCCCTCACCGCGTACCATCAGTCCTGTTGCTGACACTGGCCAGACACCACCACCACCAGGAGCCTTCTGCTGGCGGGGAAGCTCCGACACGCACGCCCAGAGATGCCACGGAGCGGCCGGGGCTGGAGAGGGAGCCGTGACGGGGCTGGCAGGGGGAGGGAGAGCCGTGCCAGGGGCAGATAAAGGAGAGTGATGAGCGAGGTATGCAAGGAATGCAGGTGGTGGTGGTCGGTGGCTGGTAAGAGCCCTGGACACTACTGCAGAGCTGGCCACGAGGGGCGGGTTAGTCATGTCCTAATGGTACTGGAGCCACTGTGAGGTGAGCCACAACAAGGCTCCTGGTATAACACCTTCCCTTATAAATCAATGAGCCACCTGGCCTCATAATATTCAGTGGTAATATGTCTAAGGTAGAGTGAAAGTAAGTAAAATCCACCAGTTTATTGGGGGCGAACTTATCTACATGACGCAGCTTCTTATATACACAAATATCTCTATATAGTCTTCCTTTCCAAGCTCGAGAAATGGCTGACCTGGAGAGCATGCAGAGATCCTTTACGGCTAGAATGCACTCAGTAAAACATCTAAACTATTGGGACCGACTAAAGAGCCTAAATCAGTATTCTCTTGAGCCCAGGCGGGAGAGATACATAATAATTTACACGTGGAAAACAGTGAGGGGCTGGTCCCAATCCTGCACACAGATATATCACATGGGATAAGCGAAGTTGCAGAATCTGTGGTGAGAGTGATGGACACCGCCTTAAACACTATCTACGTGAAAATGACAAAGTAGAAAATCGAGAAAAAGTCCACAATGACTTTTTTATTAACACATTTAAGTATGTGAAGGGGAGTACAGGGTGTCAAAATACAAGCTACGTGATGCTAAAAAACCCCATCACGCAGGATGGTTAGTCATACAGAGGCATGTGATGCCTCTGTCTGCACTGACAGGAAATACAAGTCAAGAAACTCTACGGAAGTTAAAGTCTGCAATGACTTGACAAATGGCAAAATCAATTACTCGTCTTCAAATGCAAGAGGAGTCACACATCTATGGTTCATCCAATAAAATCAGTAGACTTCTAGGTGTTACTACTGCTCGGTTTAGACTCTGTTACAAGTAT
This sequence comes from Procambarus virginalis, assembly GCA_020271785.1. Classification (NCBI taxonomy): domain Eukaryota; kingdom Metazoa; phylum Arthropoda; class Malacostraca; order Decapoda; family Cambaridae; genus Procambarus; species Procambarus virginalis. The sequence goes on along the minus strand of WNGS01092210.1, from coordinate 37,253,928 downwards.
CTCTGGGAATTCTCATTATCTGCCGATGTAGACCTGACCAAATGTAAACTGTGTCAACAAAATTATTCGCGCACTCTCCGTCACTATGTGATGGAGTGCGAAAAGATACGTGAATTTAGAGAGAATTCTATAACCAATGTTCCAGCGATGTGTAAATATTTCATTCAAAATAATCTACTACCAGAAATTTTAGCCAAATATCCCCAGTTTGCTAACTGTAGGTAGTAACTGAGTGATTGTAACCTATCCACCGCTGCCCACTGGATGGGGGGCGGTGTGCAGGACAAACATATCAATTGTGACACTAGCTCTCCACATATGTCAGTTGCTTAATTTAGAAACTATTTGTGGTCGATCTCGAACCCATTGTTGATGTGACGACTTATACTGAATTTTGTAACAAGCTCATCAAGATTGTAACTTGCTTAGCTAAATGAATTGTGTGGTTCAGTCCCTGAGCCCATTATGTGCCTCTGTAACCCTTTCCACTACCGCCCACAAGATGGGTATGGGGTGCATAATAAATGAACTAAACAAAACAAAAAACTTGTCTTCAAACGAATGACTGGACTAACACTGGTCACTCACGCAATGGTTACTCTCACACTCAACCCCCCCCCCCCCCACACACACACACACTGGCCCCTCACGCCTTCAACTTTAAGACCATACAACAAACATAAAAGATAAGTAGACAAGTCTCGACTTGTGAGAGTTTGGTCCACCAGGCTGTTGCTTGGAGCGGCCCGCAGGCCCACATACCCATCACAGCCCCGTTGGTCCGGCACCGTTTTTAGACAACAGTCCAGTTTCCTCTTGAAGATGTCCACGGTTGTTCCTGCAATATTTCTTATAGTCGCTGGGAGGACGTTGAACAACCTCGGACCTCTGATGTTCATACAGTGTTCTCTGATTGTGCCTATGGCACCTCTGCTCTTCACTGGTTCTATTCTGCATTTTCTTCCATGTCGTTCACTCCAGTACGTTGTTATTTTACTGTGTAGATTAGGGACCTGTCCCTAATGTGAGTGACCTAAAGTCACTCAAGAATCATTAACTCTCACTATAAATGTAAACAAGGTGGAGATGGGCGCCCAGGTCAACCATCAACACATTAAGACTGGTGCTTGACACCCTGATGACGGCCGCTTGTCCTGGTCAGCAACAGCACCACTTTGTGTGGTGTTCCTGACAGCCAGCCCCTTCACGCTGGCTGTCTCGCACACTCCCAGCCTTCCCCTCACCCTCACTACCCTGGCGTTTACTCCCTCCTCTCCCACCTTCCTTATAACCACAATCCCCTCGACCCCCCCCCCCCCTCCACATTCCTAGCCTCTTGTAGCTAATCCAACTCTCCTTCCCAGACACTTCTCCGCTTTCCTTCTCCACACGTCTAGGACTCCTCTCACGTCCTCACTGCTATCGTAATAACAGATAAGTCAAGTTGGCTCCAAGGTGCTCTTCACCTTCCCCTCTCCTCGGGCCCTCACGCAGCATCCTCGCCAGACAACACTACTCCAAACCTGCACACAGAAATAACACCACACGAGACCAGGAGGCATGGCAGGATGTGCAGAATACCCCCGTTGAAGAGCAGAGGTGCAACAGGTACTCAGAGAGAACTATCTACATTTAAGGGCCCAACATGTTTCAACACACTCCCGCTACACATAAGGGGCATAACTAGCCGGCCTCTCTCAGTGTTCAAGAGAACTCATGAAACACCCCTCAAAGAATACCTGATCAACCAGGCTGTGATTCATACGTCAAGCTGAGAGCAGCCGCGTCCCACAGCCTGGTTGACCAGTCCAGCAACGAGGAGGCCTGGTCGACGACCGGGCCGCGTGGCCATTGATCCCCCGGAAGCTACACAAGGTAGCCACAAGGTAGGTAGCCTGGTGCACCAAGCAATATGTCCGTCATGGGCAAGAATACAGGCAGCATTCTTGCAACACAGGCAAGAGTGTTGCTATGCAGCTGCCCTCACCAGCAGTGCCGGTCCTGGTGTGGGTGACCCACAAGTCACCAAGGCAGTAAGTGTACCGCTTGTTCCTCCTCCAACCAGATCAAGAGGTTTCAAGGAGCGCCTCTCGCCGCCCTGTCTTAACCCACCCTCCCACCCCTCCCCTACACCCCAACCCTACACCTCTCAACTTCTTTACTCCCCTCCCATCCTCCCCACCCACTTTCCATTCCACCCTCCCCCGAGAATGACAATTCTGTCCATCTTCCCACTCTTCCACGCCCAGTGCCACCACCTCCACACGGCTTCTCTCCCACACTACCATCTTCCAACTCAAGGGAGGGAGGGATGGGAGGGGGTCGAGGGGATTTATGCCGTCTCCTCGCCCTCTCCAGTAACACTTGGCCTTCCCCTCAGCGATGCACAACACCGTCCCCTCGGTCAGCTCACCCTCCCCTCAACACCTCCCTCACCATCGTCATCGCTACTCCTACCTCCTCACCATCTCGCTGCCAGAGTCGCCCCGCCCCGCTCCAAGCTAACTTCTAAGATGTGTCAATGACTGTTAGAAGTGTACCAGTTACCAGCCAGGTGTCGCAGGTGGGTGAATCAACACAGTGACTGCAGCTGCTGGTGTAACATCATCTCCTTACGGTGGGAACATCCACTACGGGCTCACCATAGCCCGTGCTACTTGGAACTTCTTGTTCCAGGTAGCGAATCTTTGACAACAACATCCTTATGGTGGATGCTGAAGTCGGCCCCGAGGAGCCGTGGACAGCTGGTAATAGGTGCTCCACACGATGCAGCTGGCTAACTCCATTTGACAGTTAGGTGAACAGGCCCATCGGGTGAAACTCGGCCCAAATATTTCTTTCTCGCCCATGAATCGAACCTGGGCTCTTAGGTCTCCTATGTCCATGGGTCTGGCACCGGCACGCCAGTGCTGGTTTTGGAGTGTGCACTGACTCAACTCCCGCGGTAACAGGTAATTAAACTCTATGAATAAGAAGGGGGGCGGTCAGTAAGAGCAGGGGGGGCAGGGGGGGGCAGAAAGGTCAACATACTGACAGCCTGCACTAACCAAGAGGATTCATCAGCCATTTCCACACTCGCTTACAAAACCTGTCCTTAAATAATTGTTACTTTTCCTATATTAAGCGGTTACCAAGATGCCAACCTTGTTACCCAAGTTATTACTGTCAAACAACCTTGTAGCGCTTCCGAGCTCACAAACTGTTTAACATGTAGAGACAAAGTCGTCTTGATTAGGAAAGATGAACAGATTTCGTACGCGGTCTCGTATGATTCCTTGCACAGATTCCTGAATGTTGTTCTGATGTTAGCCAGCCTCGCATATGCCGCCGATGTTATTCTTTTCATGTGGGCTTCAGAAGACAAGGTTTGGTGTGATATCAACTCCTACATCTTTCTCTGTCCGTTTTGTTGTGTACTCACCTAGTTGTGTTTGCGGGGTTGAGCTCTGGCTCTTTGCTCCCGCCTCTCAACCGTCAATCAACAGGTGTACAGATTCCTGAGCCTATTAGACTATCATATCTACACTTGAAACTGTGTAAGGAGTCAGCCTCCACCACATCACTTCCTAATGCATTCCATTTGTCAACCACTCTGACACTAAAAACGTTTTTTCTAATATCTCTGTGGCTCATTTGGGCACTCGGTTTCCACCTGTGTCCCCTTGTGCGTGTGCCCCTTGTGTTAAATAGCCTGTCTTTATCTACCCTATCAATTCCCTTCAGAATCTTGAATGTGGTGATCATGTCCCCCCTAACTCTTCTGTCTTCCAACGAAGTGAGGTTTAATTCCCGTAGTCTCTCCTCGTAGCTCATTCCTCTCAGCTCTGGGACTAGTCTGGTGGCAAACCTTTGAATCTTTTCCAGTTTAGTCTTATCCTTGACTAGATATGGACTCCATGCTGCGGCTGCATACTCCAGGATTGGCCCGACATATGTGGTATACAAAGTTCTGAATGATTCTTTACACAAGTTTCTGAATGCCGTTCGTATGTTGGCCAGCCTGGCATATGCCGCTGATGTTATCCTCTTGATATGTGCTGCAGGAGACAGGTCTGGCGTGATATCAACCCCCAAGTCTTTTTCTTTCTGACTCCTGAAGAATTTCCTCTCCCAGATGGTACCTTGTATCTGGCCTCCTGCTCCCTACGCCTATCTTCATTACATTACATTTGGTTGGGTTAAACTAACAACCATTTGTTCGACCATTCCTTCAGCTTGTCCAGGTCTTCTTGAAGCCTCAAACAGTCTTCTTCTGTTTTAATCCTTCTCATAATTTTGGCATCGTCCGCAAACATTGAGAGAAATGAATCAATACCCACCGGGAGATCATTTACATATATCAGAAACAAGATAGAACCGAGTACAGAGCCCTGTGGGACTCCACTGGTGACTTCACGCCAATCGGAAGTCTCACCCCTCACCGTAACTCTCTGCTTCCTATTGCTTAGGTACTCCCTTATCCACTGGAGCACCTTACCAGCTACACCTGCCTGTCTCTCCAGCTTATGTACCAGCCTCTTATGCGGTACTGTGTCAGAGGCTTTCCGACAATCCAAGAAAATGCAGTCCGCCCAGCCCTCTCTTTCTTGCTTAATCTTTGTCACCTGATCGTAGAAGTCTATTAAGCCCCCCTCTCTGTGTGTGTGTGTGTGTGTGTGTGTGTGTGTGTGTGTGTGTGTGTGTGTGTGTGTGTGTGTGTGTGTGTGTGTGTGTGTGTGTGTGTGTTTGTTTTAGGAAGAAATATATGTAGCAGACATAAGAGGGAAAATAGATTGCTTAGAAAGGCGGAGTCCATGAGCTAAATAGCTAAATTCTGCAGACAAATAGTACACACACACACACACACACACACACACACACACACACACACACACACACACACACACACACACACACACACACACACACACACACACACACACACACACACACACACACCCCAGCCCAAGAGAGCATGGTCACCGTGACGTCATAGTGACGTCTCCGGCACACCACAGATAAAAACATTTGATGTATTATTTCCGTCAGCTTGGATGATGTTAGGTTAGGGATGTTTATAAAGCAGCGATGGCATACTGTCCTCAGATCCTAGACCCTACTCCACGCTATCTAGCCTATAACCGGAGCCCCACCACATCTATAACAATGGCTTTAGTCTTGGTCGACAGCCGCAGGTGACAGCAGCAGCAGAGTGCAAAAAACTGAAGAGCAAGAACATTAAGAACATGCTGGAGAACAAGGAGACTATACAGTGAAGGAGTCTTCCCCCCCCCCAGCCTCTAACACCATTGTGTAACATACAACTGAATTCAATACTCCCTACACTAATGTGTTGTGGCTCAAGCTGAAGAGGGGGAGAGGGAAGGAAGGCAGGGAGGGAAGGCAGGGAGGGAAGGCAGGGGGGGGGGGCTAGGGAGTAAGGTTGGGGGGGGGGGGGCGAAGGAGGGAAGGCGGGGGAAGATATAACTAACCCGGAAGGTCAGGTTATGACCATCATTAGAGGAAAGGTGAAAATTCTCAGATGTACCGTAGCTCGCCCCCCACCCCCAACTTAAGACTGTTCTATAAGACAGGTCTCCCTCCCAAACCATCAGCAGGTAAACAACAACACTCCCCCCCCCCCCCCACCCACCCCCGCTACACACAGCCGAGGACCCGCAGGAAGCAGCAAGGAGTCTCGCTCAAACACAAGACAATCACAAACCAGTTTTTGAGCCAACCAGGAAATACCCGGACCAGATACAGTTGTACCAAGTGAGGGGCGACATCAGTTCCGCTACTCTATACTAAGTCTTGCCTCACCAGGCTCTTGTGTGTTGCATCAAGGCTAGCCACTGCTGCGCCTATAGTCTCCTCATATTCCTTTATAAACCAAGCCTAAACTGCATTGTCCTCTACAAAAGCATGCACAAAATTGTCATTTGCAGAAACTATCGCACCTACCAGTCTAATCATTATGCCAAATTAAATGTAAAGCACCTAGTCACAGCTCCTTCCCGCTCCTCTGCTACGGTAAAAACGAAAATGTATAAACGGAAATCATATATCAATGAAAGTCAAATCACACGGGAGGGAGGAAAGACAAAGCCATACAAAACATTTGTGAGTATTCATGTCAGAAGACAATGTAAAAGAACACAAGGAAGCTGTCAAGTGGACCAAACTCTCACAAGTCAAGCCTGGCCTCGGGCCGGGCTTGGCGAGTAGAACTCCTCCCAGAACTCCATCAACCAGGTGTCATCACTCCAAGAAAAATGGCTGTATAAGAAGAACCTTTCACACAAGGTATACCAAACCAAGGATGTCATTTTATAAGACTACTATGGTGGAATAGTGCTGCACACTAACATACCCCCGTCAAGGTTCGAACCTGGCCCAGACCGGGCTCGGAGAGTAGAACAACTCCTGAAAACACCTCCAGGTAAAGTTGGAGAGTGACTGACTGGAGCCCATTTACTGCCTGAATCCATTCAGTAAAACATTTAATTTGAACTCTCAAACTGTATTGTAGCGTTCTCCTCCTACGCTGGTCTAGGTCTAGCTCTCCGCAAAGGAACAAGTTTCTGACAACCTGTATATATGCTTCCCAGTTTGTACTTCTATTCCTTGTGATGCTTCCGGCAATCAATGTGCCCGAAACTCTTTCTCTGACCAGACCTCTAGTTGGGTTGGCCCTGCCTGCCTGTTGACCTCGGTGGAGAGGTGGGTTAAAACGGGTAGAGGGGAGGGCATGACCCTGTTGGGGGGAGGGGGCGCTGGGGGACGGGGGGGGGGGCATGACCCCTGTTGGAGGAGGGGGGACGCTGGGGGATGAGGGGGGGGGGCATGACCTTGCCTGGTGACACCTGCCACCCAGACTCCAACTTTCACCGGGTATCACATCATCTCCTGCATGACTTGTGGCAGCCCTCTGCCCCGCTCTGACGTCCTAAGGCCACCACCACATGTACACAGTCAGGTGTACACACACATTACAGTGTAAGGTGGGTGGGTTACCTGGGCGGTAACTTCTAATCAGATGTAAATCAGGTCTTGCAATGAGCTACATAAAATAATATGGTATTTAATGAAGATAAGTTCCAGCTCATGTGCCACGAAAAAGGTATAAAAACATAAACCACGTACAAAACGCAGTCAAATCATAACGTAGAACGAAAAGGCAATGTAAAGGATTTGGGTGTACTCATGTCGGAAGACCTTACCTTTAAAGTACACAATAAAGTAGCTCAGCCTCACAACTGCAAGAAAAATGGCTGGTTGGATAACAAGAACTTTTCACATTAGAGATGCTATACCGATGACAACTTTCAAGACGCTAGGGCTCTCTTAGAGCCCTAGCTCTGCAGCGTACTGCTGCACAATGACAGCCCCTTTCAAAGCTGGAGAAATTGCTGACCTGGCGAGCATGCAGAGATCCTTTACTGCTAGAATCCACTCAGTAAAACATCTAAACTATGGGACCGACTAAAATGACAATCTGTATTCTCTTGAGTCCCTGAGCCCATTATGTGCCTCTGTAACCCCTTTCCACTACCGCCCGCGAGATGGGTATGGGGGTGCATAATAAATGAACTAAACTAACTCGCTCTTGAGCGCAGGCGTGAGAGATGCATAATAATTTACAAGTTGAAAAATTGTAGAGGGGCTGGTGCCAAACCTGCACACAGCCACACACTTCGCTACCATCCTCGCTTTGCGTCTTCCTTATGGCCACAAGGCCCTCCTCACCCGTTATTTTTTTGTGCAGGGATGCACAGGCGAAGGGAGAAGTTTGGAAATGGGAAAATTTAAGTGATTTATGACAGCAGGCGGACAGTCCTCATTGCTGACACGATGTGTATGTGTTAGCAGCTAAGCCTAGCGTGCTGTCTTGTCAGGGAACTGTGTTGGTGTGTGTGTAGGTTCCCGCCCCCTCGCCTCCTGAAACGTCATTCCCCCGACCCTCCCACCCCTCAACACCCTGACTCACCAACCCCGTCCCCTGCCTCTCCGTCAAGCACTACTACCTACTCGAAACGCCATTTTCGGTTCACTGAAGCCCCAACCCTCCCTGCTACTTTGGCGTCAAGACCAGTTTGAACAGCGCTTGTCCCGAAGGTCCGCAGTGCACTGGTTGACGCCACACGTGTCTGGAGGAGCACCGGTATTTACACAAGATAAAAAAAAAGGCAATATTCACGTGAACGACGCTTCCCATCCCCCCAAAGCGTCCCCGGCCACGCCCCTTGCTCTCCGTCGCCTCCCATTCATGCATCAGCCCCAAGAGGATAGGCCGGAAGAGAGGTGGGGAAGAGGGATAGACGGAGGGGCATGGGAAGAGAGATGTGGCCGGAGGGGGGGGGGGGAGGGAAGGATAACGTGCATCATGATGCAAGAAGGTTGATGCGAGGAGAATGTGCTTTTGAACTCGTCATTCAGTTAAATGTTTCCCCATACTACCATCAAGCATTAGTTTTCCGTTGAGGTGGTCACAATTACTGTGGGAGGAGAGGGGTGACTGAAGACAATGTAGACAATTACCGGCCCAAGTGGTGGCAGGAACTGTAATGTAGTCCCAGTGGGACAATCATCAAGCACCCACTTACACTCCTAAACAATCCCCTCACAATTCCTAACACGTCAACACACACTTTTGTCCATTTCACCGCTTTGTAACTTTTATACACTCAAGGACACTGCAAGATACTTGGTAATGTACTCAACGTTTGTTATTGCAGATAACAAAATATAGTTGCCAAGATAGCTGTCAAGATACTTGCTGCCCACACTGTAGTTGAAGTAGTATGATGAAGATTCTGCATGTTCCCCAATTCCACATATGACTAACGCTCCTGCTGGACCGGGACACTGGATGCACTTATCTAGGTAAGGAAACTTTCCTTATTCAAGACTACTCATAGCCCAGTCGACAAAGCCTCGGCCTCACGCCTGGGGGCCCGGTTCAAGACCCATACAGCTCGGGTAAATGGAACACTTACCCAGGTCTCATCCGTAATCCCACACACCACACTGCTCTGCCCAAGCTTCTTAAAGAAGGTGAAAAGGGATGGGTGATGCAGACGAGGAGTCTCAGTAACGTGGCTAAAATATGTTGACCAGACCACAAACTAGAAAGTGAAGGGACGACGACGTTTCGGTCCGTCCTGGACCATTCTCAAGTCGATTGTGATGGGTGGGTGGTGTACCCAGCATCAGCCCCCTCCCAGGGCCGTCAACACCAACTCCCACCACGGTAACACAGCATGAACCACATCCCACTAATGCATATAAACTGGGTAAGTTAGATTAAGTTAAGACAAGGTAAATACCGCTTTGAAAACAGGCTTGTTGATTTATAGGAAAGAATTTCCAGATGACGTAACAGACATGCGATCACCTTATTGTTTCAAGCGTAGATTAGACATTATAATATATATATATATATAATATATATATATATATATATATATATATATATATATATATATATATTATATATATGAATGCATGAATGAATGAATGTAGTTTGGGTGGATATAAATATGAGCTGCCTCGTAGGAGTCAAAAGGAGTTGTACAGTTTCCATCATAAGATCAGAGGTAGTGACCCCAGGTAGACCAAGTCTCCAAAATCCTACCCAATAAATGTCACTTCCCTCGCTGCACGAGATGTAATAAGAGAGAATGAATAGAGGCAGCGCCATTATGGAAAGTGGGACAAGGTTCTCTTGCAACAGAGCTGCTTGGCGGGCTCTTGACCGAGGCTTGAACAAGTACCACACAACCTGCCCCCCCCCTACACCCCCTACAGTAGTGACTATATAGTCGTACGCCTAAGGCCTGGGGCTCTATGGGGGAGCCCGCCAAAATTAATTGTCCAATAAATGCTGTT
>WNGS01092210.1:37178178-37197519 GCA_020271785.1 Procambarus virginalis | reverse complement strand
AAGCGTGCTCATTTTGACGTTATCATTGCATTGACTTCATAGGTTGGGAGGGTTGCTTGGGTTGGTACGTTCAGGTCACCTTACCTACCTTGAGGTGCTTCCGGGGCTTAGCGTCCCCGCGGCCCGGTCCCGGTCGTCGACCAGGCTTCCTGGTTGCTGGACTGATCAACCAGGCTGTTGGACGCGGCTGCTCGCAGCCTGGTGCAGGTAAAACAGTGGCATTTTCCACGGAGGCAAACTTAGAGAAGGGCGGCTCACCCGCCCACTGCCGCACGTCTTTGTTTTAGGAAAAATGGGCGCTATGTTAGGGAAGCCCACGTGTGAACGCTGCTTCCCCGAGCACCGCCGGCCACAGCGACGTTAGGCACAATGTGTTACCACCTGCACCAGTGGGTCTTGAACCCTGGGTGGGCGAGGACACGTATAGTACAGGGAGGTAGAGTACATGTTAGAGAAAGGGGTTACCGTCCACCCCAACCACTTGGGCTGGACGGTAGAGCGACGGTCTCGCTTCATGCGGGTCGGCGTTCAATCCCCGACCGTCCAAGTGGTTGGACACCATTCCTTTCCCTCCGTCCCATCCCAAATCCTTATTCTGATCCATCCCAGTGCTATATAGTCGTAATGGCTTGGCGCTTTCCCTTGATAATTCCTTTCCTTCCTTACCTTGATGGTTCCGAGGATCAAAGCCCCAGCGGCCCGGTCTCTGACCAGGCCTCCCTGGTTGGTGGAGTGGTCCACCAGGCTGTTGGAAGCGGCTGCTTGTAGTCTGACGTATGAATCCCAGCCTGGTTGCCCAGGTACTGTTTGGACGTGTTTATGAGTTCTCTCTCGAACACTGCGAGAGGCCTCCTGCACCCCCCCCCCTCTCCTCAACCCCCAATTGCCCAATTCCTTCCCCGCCTGTTTATTTTGTTCACCTTTCTCCTTTTCCAGCCCCGCTCCTGTGTAGGCAAGTCCACTACGGGCTCACCATAGCCCGTGCTACTTGCAACTTTTGGTTCAGAGTTGCTGAATCTATATCATCAACCTTTCCCTGTCCTGTGCCGTCCCTTCTCCTCAAACAGTCTACCTCGGAAACGAGCGTAAACGCCAATGCTTGTGTTTTTCCACCATATACAACTATAAAAACTATAATTATAGCACACTTTTGGTCGAACGGTGCAAAAATGGACTGTGTACCCCCATAATTGTCACGTTTCGTACAATAGGACTGCACCATACGGCACACCAAGAGTGCATTGATTGATGAAGATTAAGCCACCCAAAAGGTGGCACGGGCAGGAATAGTCCCAAAAGTGGTGGCCCTTTTAAGCCATTACCAGTATCAATAAGATGATACTGGAGATCTGTGGAGGCGCAACTGCACCTGCTGACGGGAGATGTTCTCCCGGACCAAATGGTGACCATAATGGGTTGGGCGACACCACAGACGGACATCCAGTACACGCACAACCTAACCTACCCTGGGACCTAAATTAGCAAGCGGAGGACTATACACTATCTCAGCCCAAATTTAGCACATATCCGCGGTATACTAGGCCCAGGGACGTTGTATATATGGGTGTTGCCCTCACCTCCCTTTACAAAATGTGCGAGAGAGTCCATATTCGTCACCCGCTGCCGGACCGAATACCTACTTTAAGGTATTACATATACCTTGCATACTATAATATTACATAAGTAACATACGAACAAAGGTAACTTGCAGAAGGCCTATTGGCCCATACGAGGCAGCTCCTTATTTATAAATCCAGCCAATCTCACTCATATATATGTCCAACCCATGCTTGAAACAATCGAGTGGACCCCACCTCCACAATGTTTACGCGGCAATTGGTTCCACAATCAACAACCCTGTTAACGAACCAGTATTTACCCAAGTCTTTCCCTAAATCTAAACTTATCCAATTTATACCCATTGTTTCGCGTTCTGTCCTGTGTTGATACTTTCAAGTCCCTATTAACTACTTCCCTTTGTTATGTCCATTCATCCACTTGTAAACCTCTATCATGTCACCCTAACTCTTCGCCTTTCCAGTGAATGCAATTAAGCTTTGTAATCTTTCTTCATATGAAAGATTTCTAATTTGGGAATTAACTTAGTCATCCTACGCTGGACACGTTCAAGTGAATTTATATCCATTCTATAATATGGCGACCAAAAACTGAACTGCATAATCTAAATGGGGCCTAACCAGAGCAAGATATAGCTTGAGAACCACACAGGTGTCTTGTTACTTACTTACGCTGCGATTAATAAATCCGAGTGTCCTATTTGCCTTATTACGAACATTTATGCATTGATCCTTTTGTTTTAAATTCTTACTAATTATAACTCCCAGATCCCTTTCGCAATCCGACTTCGCAATCTAAATACCATCTAGCTCGTATCTTGTAACTATCATCATTACCTAGCCTAGCCTCAGAACTTTACATTTATCAGCATTAAACTGCATCTGCCAGTCCTTTGACCATTTCAAAACCCTATCCAGATCAACTTGAAGTGATAGTGAGTCCTCCTCCGAATTAATTTCCCTACCGATTTTTCGTATCATCGGCAAATTTGCAAATGTTGCTACTCAAACCTGATCCTAACATTTATATATATTATAAACAACAGAGGGCCCAAGACAGAGCCTTGAGGCACTCCACTTACAACATTTTCCCACTCTGACTTGACTCCATTTATTACCTAACTCTGTTTCCTTTGGTATAGCCATGCCCTAATCCAGCTTAATATAGCACCCCAATACCATGAGCCTCTATGTTGACCAGACCTTTTATCATTTCTGGAGAACTTTTAGATTAGCGCTGTGGAGCGCGCCAAAGGTCGCCAGATACAGTCACGGCTCTTGACTGGTGTTCATATCAACCGAAGATGATAGGCGGTGACGACACAGTGCCGTATCAAACTGGCTTTATTCACCAATTGTGATAATGGTGATAACAATGGCTGATTGTAGAAGCTTTATCTCTTACCTTCCTCTCCTCACCCGCCTTCCTACCAACACTACCTGGCTGAAACCTTTACCTCATGACGGCACTCACGGGTTAAACCAAATGTTCTCTGCGAAACACAACAACAGCGACTACATCATTAAAAGCGTTCTATACCATGTTCAGTGTAGTCTACACCTAAGCGAATGGTTCCGGGTTCGATTCCCGGTCAGGACCAGCCGTTTGGGCACATTGCCTTCCACCAGTTGACCACACAGATGAAATTAAGTAGGCGGGAGTTAAACGATTGTTGTTAATTACATCCCGGGAAGGTCAGTAGTTGGCCTACACCTTAGGGGGACCTCGATCACTAACAGGTATCCTGCCCTGGGTGCCATGCCGGTGCCATAGTCACAATCAGAGAACAATGCCTGAACCTCACGGCTCCACGGCTGTTCAACACCCTCCCAGTAAGCATATCTCTAGCAATTATAAATATTGCTAGAGATATGCATGTAGTCAAGAGGCACTTAGATAACTTCTTGCAAGAGATGCCGCACCAACCAGCTGTAGTCCATATGTGGGCCGCCCCAAGCAACAGCCTGCCAGGCCGGGCTCGGGGAGTAGAACAACTCCCGGATCACACTCCAGGTATGCTCCAGGTATGCTCCTATTAACGGGAAAGGATACCTATTTCTCTCAACATTGGGCCGCCAACAGCGAGCGACCCTCCCCGTTCCACAAGGTACCACTCCGTAAAAAGTGTAATGGTTTTTGCCTAACAGAAACGTTCGAATGTATTAACCTATTTAAGGTATCAAGGCCGGTGATGAGAAAACGTGAGTATTACGATGGTTAAATGTTGACTAGACTCGGCGAGGGTGGCGTGAGGAAGATGGTCTGTGAGTGGACGTGGCCCTGGAGGTGGGATGGAGGGGCCTGGAGGGGGATGGAGGGGACTGGAGAGTCCTCTGCAGGCCATCATCAGTTAAGGTGCAGCACCATTACCTCCATCAGTAACCTCACGACACACGCGTGCGCCTGCTGTCTCCACCATCCTCAACCTCCACTCCCCCCACACACACAATCCCCCTCTCCTCCGCCACTCTCCTCCACAACGCTATCCCTCTCCCCCTACACACTATCATTTCACCTGGCCTACATATATATTAATTTTTTGATGGGCATTAGTGCGCGCGCGCTCCGGCATGGGAGTAACTGTAGGTTACTTCATTCCTTTACTGACTTGGAGTATATCCCTTACTCAAGGCCACTGCAGGTTGGTATAGCTTCCGGACCGTGTCTGAACTACCCCACCAGTCACGTTATTTATGTAGACTTCCGGTGTCTTATCTTCCGTCATGAGATGTGAGGTACACAGCCCCAACAGTGACATCCTTCCTACACTCCTACCTCACCACACTAGCCCCACTCTCACCACACCCCCTATCTCCCCAACCATCCCAGGCGCCTCCACCACTATCCCAGCACTACCCACACCATCCCGACGGCGTCCCTCCTGCAACGTTAAAATGATACAATTTCTGAAATGGATAAAAAGTGATGACTGAACAGTAGCGACCAAAACTCCCAACTGGGGACAATTGGCAGGGTACAGGTTTTTTTTTTCTACCACAGACGTGGCCACACATTTACAATACTAAGCAGCATATATACACTTTCTTCTGTCCTCCATGGACAGGGTTAGAGATCAGTTAAACATATAGTTCAGGGATTTATTGAACAATCAACCACAGAAGGTGATTCGTCTATCAAAGCTGCCAGATACGTCTATATCCCAGGCATATTCTGGCCACTATAACATCACGTTGCCGGGTTCTTGTTCTATTAGTCCCATATGTGAATGTTTCCTCACGATATCTATCATAATATTTAATGCTACAACTTTCCGGTCTTTGTGAATTTGTTAGGTCGGTGAGATCTTCATTAGATATTTGTTTAAGTATTCTCTTTGTCACTGCTAATGAAACACCCATATCAATTTCTACCACTGGTTTTCTACAGGCTGTCTTTGCAAGCATATCAACAGTGATGCCTTGAGATGCCAACATGTGATGGTATCCATAGGAATTTAATTTCAAATCTGTTTTCTTTAGCAGCTAAAACATTCATTCGAATATCACCGACTATTTTATGGGTGTCACTAATATGTGCGTTCAATGTCAGGAGTGCACTCTGCGAGTCACATTATATAAGTCCACTGCTTTTGTCTTTTAAAAATTCAGTGGTAAGGTATATGCCTGCAAGTTCGGTTTGAGTTGTACTTGCCCAGTCATGACGCGCTTCATTGCTGTATGTACGAGAGAAGATTGTTCAAATATATTGCATGTACATCGGTACATCGTCCACCTTCTACAGAGTCGTCGGTATAGCACTGATACACATCGTTACCCATACTCTGAGTACTCTCAGTGATGCCTTTCAGTGTTAACTGTTTTAATAATGTAGAGTGCACACTATCTTTCTTGGGCGCATTTACAAAATCAACTGATAGATCCCAGTTATCCCATGGAGTAATTGGTTGATTAATCATTAATTGAGTTGGGTACATATTTAATATTTTGATGGAGTTGGCTACCTTGTAGAATCAAAATACATAATCAGATTTCGTTCTTCTTCTATAGACCTGAGGCGAGTGCAGCATATTAGAAAGTTTAGCTTGAAACTTCATGTGTTGCCTAGATCTATTGTACGGACAGCACAACACATCCACTAGACAGTGTGACATTGTAATTGTCAGGATTAAGTTAGGATATTGCTACTAATAGTAAGTGGCAGCAGGCAGTGAATCTCTCAACTGTTAGTATTCTAACTGTAAACTATATAAACAAAAGCAGAGACATAAAGGGTCTCGCGGTCGAGTGGACAATGTTTAGGATTCGCAGTCCACGGAACCGGGTTCGATTCCCAATCGAGAAGGAAACAAATGGGCCGAATTTCTTTCTCTTGATGCCTCTGTTGACCTAACAGTAAACAGGTATACCTGGAAGTTAGACAGCTGTTGCAGGCTGCATTCTGGAAATGTACTCACCTAGTTGTGCTTCATGGGAGTGGAGCTTCGGCTCTTTAGTCCCGCTTCTCAACCGTCAATCAACTGGTGTACAGATTCCTGAGCCTATTACATATAAACGTGAACGATCCTGAACATATGTACATGCATTTTATTTGTTAACTACTCTGGCACTACAAAAAGTTCCTTCTAATGTCTCGATGGCTCATTTGAGTACTTATTTTCCACCTGTGTTCCCTTGTGCATGTACCACCTGTGTTAAATAAACTCTTTATCTACCTTATTAATTACTATGAGAATCTTGTATGTGGTGATCATCACAAGAGAGCATGATTCAGGTAGGGGAAAAGCTCATCCCCTTCATGTGTCCATTATATTTTAAGATGGAATACAATTATAGAAAGCACAATAAAGGTCCAGGAAAACGACTTTCTACACTATCTTCCATGAGACTATCATAGAATGAGAGAGGAATTACAAATTACCTCCAGGAGGAAGTTAATAGGAGATCGTGACACGGAAGCATCATGGGAAAATTTAACAAAGGTCATCACTGAACTTACTAAAAAGTACATGCCAAGAAGTAGAGGGAAACGAGAAGCAATAAGATAAATGACAAAGCAATAAACAAAGCTGTAACAACTAAGCACAACCTCTAGGAAAGGTATCAACCCATCAGTAAGCACGAAAAACTCTCGGACCAAACTCACACAAGTCAAGCCTGGCCTCGGGCCGGGTTTGGGGAGCAGAAGAACTCCCAGAACCCCATCAACCAGGTACCACGTAGATTATAATACATGCGGAAGGGCATTAAGCTCAATTACCCAGGAAGTTAGACCAACCAAAAGAAACTATGAAATAAAACTTACTCAAAACATTAAGAAAGATCCGAAATATTTTTACGCCTAAATGAGAAGTAAAACCAAGACTAAAGCCTCAGTAAGACCAATAAAATATAACACCATCCTAGATAAAACGTCTGCCATATGTACAACGGCGACGTTGCACGCAACTGCAATCAGGGAAATGCAACATTCCCAAACTTATAGGTATATTTGTTGACCTGCGTAAGGCCTTTGACACCATTATCCACAATAATCTTCAAGAACTACAACAGTATGGAGTCAGAGGTCACTCTCTTGCATTCTTACAATCAGCGATAGTGCCCGCTCTCGTACAAAGCAGCACGTATATGACTTATTGCTTATAGTCACTATTTAGCTTTTAAATAAGTACATACGTGATATATTGCAAGCCTTATTTTTTTTCAAGGCACTAACTTTTCCTCTCAGTTTTATTAAACCATAGAGAGTTTATACATAATTTGACAATATCCTAAGTTAATTTTATAATTTATTTAAATATTTTAGTTTTGTTTTATTATTTTTATAAAACTGTAATATCAATATAGGAATAGGTTCAGTACTAATTGTAATATCTTAACATACTAAGAAGGTTAGGTTAGGTTGTGGTTTTCTATTAAACATTTCAAGGTAAACTCAAATATTCACAATAAATTAGTATGTCACATATGCACTTATTAATAAGCAAGATATTGATTATAAGCAAGTGCGAGAACGGGATGGTGTCGGAAATTTGACTCCTGAGCGTGATTTTTGAGCCGAATTCTGACTCTCTGCACCTATTTTCATTTTCAAATTACGACCTTTTATACCGAAAATATGATAATTACTGAAAACGCCGATGGGTGATATTTTGCCCAAACTAGGGGACAGGGTGTTAGGGGAGGGAGCGGATATGACGGGGGGGGGGGAGGGGGAAGGGGAGGGGGAAGGGGTTAACGCTAGGGGAGGGTTTGTTGCAAAATATTGTTGAGTTATGCAACAGTGACCAACCGGCGGAATGCCAATACCAACTCCTGCACTAATTGGCTTGCATCCGCTGTGTTGCCAATGCGGACCAAATCCCTAGTTCCGGTCTGACATGTTTGGCTCCCCGACAAACTTGGTCAAAACTTTACTACTCCGAATGTCTTGAACATTACACTTTAATTCACTTTATTTTAATGTTCTAGTATCGTAGGGATCGTGAACATGTTCTAGCATTACAGTCTACATCTTGAGGCTGTAGTTGGCGACACTAACGTCTGGCTGTCGTCGCATACCTGGAGTACAGTATACCTGGAGTACAGTATACCCGGAGTACAGTATACCCGGAGTACAGCATACCCGGAGTACAGTATACCCGGAGTACAGTATACCCGGAGTACAGTATACCCGGAGTACAGTATACCCGGAGTACAGTATACCCGGAGTACAGTATACCCGGAGTACAGTATACCCGGAGTACAGCATACCCGGAGTACAGCATACCCGGAGTACAGCATACCTAGAGTACAGCATACCTAGAGTACAGCATACCCGGAGTACAGCATACCCGGAGTACAGCATACCCGGAGTACAGCATACCTAGAGTACAGTATACCTGGAGTACAGCATACCCGGAGTGAGTTACCAAGCCCGGCCTCGGACCATGCTTGTCTAATGGTAACTTGATCCAGAAGACTGTTGCTTGGAGCGACCCGCAGGACCTCAACCAGTACAACCCGAAACGTGTCTAGTTACTTTCACACGTCCATTTATGTACCTGGATCGTACCTGAATGGGGTTCCCAGAGTTGTTCTACTCCAGAAGGCTGGCTCGGAGCCAGGCTTGACTTGGGCTCCAGAATTATTTCATATATTTGTTGGGAGGCTCAAGTGTCACAGTGCCTGGGGGAAGAGACACTAGTGTCACAGTGCCTGGGGGGAGGGTGTTGTATGCGCTCGTGCCAGAGGACGCCCAACAAGTTCATCACTCATTGAGGCGGGACCAAAGAGCCAGAGCTCAACCCCCGCAAGCACAACTAGGTGAGTACTAGGGGCCAGGATTCACCAGCGTCACTAACGACACCTGTCCATCTCTCCTCAATCTTAGCGGCTTAGTCTGCATTTGTTAAATAACTTCCGAGTTTGTGTTAACGTTATGATCCAAGAGGCCAGATTCACGAAGCAGTTTCGCAAGTACTTACGAACCTGCACATCTTTCCTCAATCTTTGACGGCTTTGGTTACATTTATTATACAGTTTACAAGCATGAAAACTTGCCACTCAACTGTTGTTATTGTTATAAACAGCCTCCTGGTGCTTCGGAGCTCATTAACTGTTTAATGACTGAGAAAAGATGCACAGGTTCGTAAGTGCTTGCGGAACTACTACATGAATCTGGCCCAAGGTTACTACTGTTATTAACTACCTCGTAGTGCTCCGGGGTTCATAAACCACCCAAGTGACAAACTACGTCGTCATGACTGAGGAAGATGTACTGAACATCTTGTAAGGAGTGAGTGGTACACCAGCACACAGGTCCTGGACACCAGAACAAGACCACTTGTACCGAACAAGCTATACCTGAACGAGTTTGGAAGATGGTGGTTGGGCACTTAAATGGTGGGGCCACTGGCTCTGGCCTGGGTGCTGGCGGGGAGTAGGACCCAGCTCTTGGTCCCCGACTTGACACTAGCGCAGCCTAGCGTCCCGTGTGGACATGTTATAATCTTTCGCGAGGAACATTGTCCCTACAGCCCAGTCCTTGACCAAGTCGTCTACCCAACAAGGTTATTAGACGCTACTGTTAGCACTCTGACGTATTTATCACAGCCTAGTTGATCACGTGTCCTTTGCAGGTGTTCATCACGAACACCTTTTGAACACTCCGAGAGCTCAGCTAATTATGCCCCAGCCTATACATTATGGTTAGTAATCCCTCCTCGACAGCAGGGCAATACAGAGATATTAGAAAGAACTTTTTTAGTGTCAGAGTGGTTGACAAATGGAATGCATTAGGAAGCGATGTGGTGGAGGCTGACTCCATACACAGTTTCAAATGTAGATATGATAGAGCCCATTAGGCTCAGGAAACTGTACACCTGTTGATTGACGGTTGAGAGGCGGGACCAAAGAGCCAGAGCTCAACCCCCGCAAGCACAACTAGGTGAGTACAACTAGGTGAGTACGTTGTCGACTCAGCCCCGGGGTCCAGAGTTCGATCCCCGCTCCACACTGGAGGGCGGGAGAAGGGATGAGGAACAAACGGGGTACAGGGGGGGGGGGGCCAGCTACGCTACACTTTCAACAATTGAGGCGTCAAGGTGGTGGGCGGCGGGAGACTTTAGGGTCAAGGTTGCCTGCTTCGTGACGTCACCCCTCAACTGATGCTGCTAACTGCAACAGTTTGAGCGGCCCGGTCATTATGAGGGCCGCACCCCCACATACCACTGCTGCACTAAGCTACTACACGCCTTCCCATCATCTTAACGCACGCAATATTTCCCTTTTTTAGTGTGTTCACAGGGCAGGGGGGGTACAGGGGGTACCTTCCAACACTGGGGGTACAGGGGGGGTACCGTGACACCTTCCAGCACTGGGGGTACAGGGGGGTACCGTGACACCTTCCAGCACTGGGGGTACAGGGGGGGGGTACCGTGACACCTTCCAGCACTGGGGGGTACAGGGGGGTAAACCTAAATCTCCATTAACAAGTTGGGTTGAAACTTCGATCAAACGCGACGCGACTGTTAGTCGGCGTGAGAAGCAGCGTGGGAGTGGGTAAGTCCATCAACAGTCAACAGGTAGAGGAAGCAGCAGCCCTGCTTGCTACGTGATGTATCCCCAGTATGGGGAAACATCACACCCACAAAGTGAATTATGCCCATACTGCATAACTACAAACCCTTCATTCTCCTCGGCTGCCAACTCACCCAGGAGGTGTGGGTGTGTGTACACGGTAGAGGTGACCAAGGCGGTGGTCCAGCCCCGGTGCCCAGGCTGGTGACACACCAGGAGTGGTGAGCAGACCTGTACTAGCAGCACCAACACGGGAACAGTAATGACGTCCTCCCCCGGCCACACACTACAACCTACTGCCCTAACACTCTTGCCACACACCCTCCCTCCCACCCACCACCAGCGCGCGCGCGCGCACCCACCCTCATTCATCCCCCAAGTGCCACTTTCCTCTAACAGAGACTATACACATTAACCAACTTCCCGGTCACGAGACGGGCTATATTTACGGCACAAATCCAGATAGGAATTCAAGACAGGCATCCGCACCCGTGTTGACGGTCAGGACCAGTGAATGTTGCGGATCATCACAACATTGATGATTACACAGCCCAGCAGGACCCCGCTGACCTCCACGGTCGCCTGGGAGGTGGTGACACAGGGTGGCGCTTCTCTAACAGTCACCGTGGGAGGGACGAGTGAGCTTAAGCTCATTAAGCTCAGCCTACTAGTCTAAATAGTGTTGATAGAGATGGCATCCACGACTGCAAGCTGGGTTAAGCCTATATACCTCATACTAAAATATTTCCTCTCATCCGGCCCCGTCGGAGGCCAGGCTAGACCCGAGAGCTTGGTCCAATAGGCTGTTGGTTGGCGCTGCTCGCAGGCCCACATGTGGGCCAGCTAATTAACAGATGTGTGAATAGTTAACACATGGAATGGATTAAACAGTGATGTGGTGGAGGCCGACTCCATACACGGTTTCAAATGTAGGTATGACAAGAGCCCAGTACGCTCAGGAATCTGTACACCAGTTGATTGACAGTTGAGAGGCGGGACCAAAAAGCCAGAGTTCAACCCCAGCAAGCACAACTAGGTGAGCACTATAGCCTGGTTGGGCTGGCACTTCCAGAAAATTGTATACTGTATATATATATTTTTAAAGACGAACACGTTTTCTTCCAGCAATATTTCTTATACTTCTTTAGGTTATCTTGAGATGATTTCGGGGCTTTAGTGTCCCCGCGGCCCGGTCCTCGACCAGGCCTCCACCCCCAGGAAGCAGCCCGTGACAGCTGACTAACACCCAGGTACCAATTTTACTGCTAGGGGCATAGGGTGAAAGAAACTTTGCCCATTGTTTCTCGCCAGCGCACCCACCCTCATTCATCCCCCCAAGTGCCACTATCCTCTATCCGCCTGGGATCGAACCCAGGACCACAGGATCACAAGTCCAGTGTGCTGTCCGCTCGGCCGACCGGCTCCCCTACTAGGTACTAGTGGGGAGGATACTGAACAATCGTGGAGATCTGATATTATAGTATTCTCTCTATGCCTATGACACCTCTACTGTGTTTATAGAGTGCTCGCTACATAGCCTTTCCGGTTTGGTGCCTTCTATTGATAATTACTTACTTATACAGTGCTCTTTGATTATGCCTATGGCACCTCTGCTCTTCATTGGTTCTATTCTGCATTTTCTTCCATGTCGTTCATTCCCGTTGTTATTTTACTGTGCAGATTTGGAACCTGGCCCTCCAGTATTTTCCACGTGCATATTATTTTATCTCTCTCTCGTCGTCTTTCTAGTGAGTACATTTGGAGGGATTTGAGACGATCCCAATAATTTAGGTGCTTTGTCGTGTTTATGAATCCTGTATATGTTCTCTGTATTCCCTCTATTTCAGCAATCTCTCCTACTCTGAATGGGGAAGTGAGTACCGAGCAGTACTCAAGACGGGACAACACAAGTGACTTGAAGAGTACAACCATTGTGATGGGATCTCTGGATTTGAAAGTTCTCGTAATCCATCCTATCATTTTTCTGGCTGACGCAATTGGTTATACTTGGTTATGCTCCCTAAACGTTAGGTCGTCAGACATCATTATTCCCAAATCCATGACATGTTGTTTTCCTACTGTGGGCACATTTGATTGTTTTGTACCCTGTATTATGTTTAAGGTCCTCATTTTTACCGTACCTGAGTACTTGGAATTTATCAATGTTAAACATCATGCTATTGTCTGCTGCCCAGTCGAATACTTTATTAATATCTGCCTATAGTTTTTCAATGTCTTCAGCCGAGGTAATTTTCATGCTGATTTTGTGTCATCTGCAAAGGATGACACGAAGCCGTGGCTTGTATTTTTGTCTATATCTGATATGAGAATAAGGAAAAGCAGCGGTGCAAGGACTGTACCCTGAGGTATAGAGCTTTTAACTGCGCTTGGACTCAGAGTTCATATGGTTGACTGTTAGTTTTCTGTCGAACAGAACAAGGAGTATCCACCGTCCTACTTTACCTGTTATTCCCATGGACCTCATTTTGTGTTCGAATTCCCAAATTTCCCGAGCGTGGTAACTTGATCAACAAGCTGTGTTCTCTGATTATGCCTGATACGGACTCTATAAAATTAGTACAAAGTAGTTTACTGGCGGTCCATCACTATATATTGGTACTTTGAACCAAATAGTTCTCGTAAGTCTCATCATTTCCTGCTTGATACCTGCTAGATGGGGTTCTAGGAGTTGTTCTACTCCCCAAGCCCGGCCCGAGGCCAGGCTTGACTTGTGAGAGTTTGGTCCACTAGGCTGTTGCTTTGAGCGGCCCGCAGGCCCACATACCCACCACAGCCTGGTTGGTCCGGCTCTCCTTGGAGAAAACTGTCTAGTTTTATCTGTAAGATGTCCACGGTTGTTCCTGCGATATTTCTTATGCTCGCTGGGAGGACGTTGAACAACCGTGGACCTCTGATGTTTATACAGTATTCTCTGATTGTGCCTATGGCACTTCTCACTGGTTCTATTCTGCATTACCCTCCGTATCTTCCGTTTGTAATCAATTAATTGTAATCTATTATTTGTAATGGAAGAATGTTGAACAGTCTCGGGCCTATGATATTGATAAGAGTTCTCTCACAGCACCTGATTGAAGATTAAGCCACCCAAGAGGTGAAACGGGCATGAATTGCCGTTAAGTGGTAGATTTTTTTGAGTGCGTGAGATCTTTGGTCGTGAATCAGAGTATCTGTTATTGTTGGTTTAGGTTCAGCTACTCTGAACGAATTTTCCAAGCAGCACGGGCTATGGCGAGTCCGTCGTACTCACCTGGCACAGGAGCAGAATACCTACTGCTTTTCAACGGGTGTATACTGCATATCCTGCCATGTCTTCTTGTCTCATGATACATTATTTCTGTATGCAGGTTAGGGACCAGCCCCTCTACTATTTTCCCACGTGTAAAATTATTCTCTCTCTCCCGCCTAAGTTCAAGAGAATACAGATTTAAGGATTTTAGCCGGTCTCTAGCAGAAAAGGATCTATCTCTGCACGCTCTCCAGGTCAGCAATTTCTCGAGTTTCGAAAGGGGCTGTCATTGTGCAACCGTGTTCCACTCAAGAGAGCACTAGCATCTTGAAAATTATCATTGGTCTGACATCTCTTGTATGAAAGGTTCTTGTTATCCAACCTGTCAATTTTCTCAGTTGTGACGGCTATTTTATTGTGTTCTTTAAAGGAATGTTGTACAGCTAACGAAGTAATTCAGGTTTATATCTCCCATTTCTTGGATAACTTCCCAGTTTTTTCTTGTTCTGGTATGAATGTTTTAATTGTGTGTATCTCCGGTATTTCTCCGTGAAGGTTTTCCTGGTTTGTGTGTGCTTGCTAAACCCAGCTGACTCTGACCCTTACCAACATTACACCATCGCGTCAAACACCATTACCTCAATAACCTACCCCCCCCCCCATCGTTACCACCACCCACATAATCCTCCCTACCACCACCACTATTTTACCCCTCCCCTGGTGTGTGTGCCTGTTGGTCTAGGCCACGCTCCCCTCCCTCTATAGTTACCACTTCCGCCGGGACACAAGTACCGGCCAAATTTATACGAGATTTCAATGCGGTTTTAAGAAGGGATCACAGCAGCTGCCGCCCGCCACAGTGAGCCAGCCATGTCAAATACTGGCTTACCTAACTATTTATTCAGCTAAATCTTGGTAGTTCCGGGGGATCACTACCCCCCACTCCCCCAGTAACCAGACCGTCTCGTTGATGAGTCTGTTCTACGAGACTGTTAGTACCCGCAACTATTAAAGTTTACACCGCAGTCTGGTTGATCACGTGCCCTTTGGAATGTGTTTTTCTTCTCAATATCATCAAACTAATTTTCGAAGTGTTAGTATTTTTATCATATATTTAGAGGCTGGAAGTATAGTTGTGGCGTCCCCCCTTCTCAATGGGGCTATTGTACATGCCCCATCATATCTCAGGCTCTTCACGGTTCGGGAGACGACACCTGTCCACGAGGCTCACCATAGCCCGTGCTACTTGCCCCGCTCCTGTGCCAGGTAAGTTACTGGCTCACCATAGCCCGTGCTACTTGGAACTTGTTCCGAGTAGCTGAATCTATAACATCAGGCTCTTAACTCTCTAGGTTCACAGCTTTAGACCAAGGGCTAGATTCACGAATTAGTTACGCAAACACTTACGAACCTGTACATCTTGTCTCAATCTTAGGCGGCTTTGTTTACAATTATTAAACAGTTAATGAGCTCCGAAGCACCAGGAGGCTGTTTATAACAATAACAACAGTTGATTGGCAAGTTTTCATGCTTGTAAATTGTTTAATAGATGTAACTAAAGCCATCAAAGAATGAGGAAAGATGTACAAGTTCGTAAGCACTTGCGTAACTGCTTCGTGAATCTGGCCCCAAGTCTCTAATATTCATCAAGTATAGCTGCTAAATGATGCCTGTGAGGACAGTGGATCAGGCTAGCCAAGTCAGTCGTTTAGATCCTGATCATTTATGTTTTACTGGTTGAATGTTGTGAAGACTATTTATAATTGTACATTAACTAAAGATGAATAGTCTTTGATGTTAATATTACTGCTTCTGCTACTGCTATATTAGGATGAACAACCCAGCGGGTTTTCTTCCTATTGGGGAGTGCTGTACATGCTGCTATGGCGGTATGTTCATTCACAAGATGAGTGGCGCTGCTCAATAAATTCGCCCCTCGGGGCAAAATTAAAAAAAAATTACAACTGTTACTACCACAACCACCATTACAACTGGTGTAGCATTAAAGAATGGGTATGGGGGGGGGTCGTGTGTGATGTGTGCCGTGGCCGGGTTGGCCAATACAGCAACCATGTGAGTGTTTACCCAAGTGTAGCCAGGTGGGAGGTTGTTGACCCCGCTGGTGGCCTCGTGTTGTATGGCTCAGTGACTGGCAGTAAAATTACTTCACTTCTCACCCATTACCACACTCACACCAGTGTGTGAGTGAGAATGTGTGAGTGAGTGAGTGAGTGAGTGAGTGAGTGAGTGAGTGAGTGAGTGAGTGAGTGAGTGAGTGAGTGAGTGAGTGAGTGAGTGAGTGTGTGAGTGTGTGAGAGTGTGAGAGTGTGAGAGTGTGAGAGTGTGAGAGTGTGAGAGTGTGAGAGTGTGAGTGTGAGAGTGTGAGAGTGTGAGTGTGAGTGTGTGAGTGTGTGAGTGTGTGAGTGTGTGAGTGTGTGAGTGTGTGAGTGTGTGAGTGTGTGAGAGTGTGGTGAGTGTGTGAGAGTGTGTGAGAGTGTGTGAGAGTGTGTGAGAGTGTGTGAGAGTGTGAGAGAGAGAGAGAGTGTGAGAGTGTGAGAGTCTTCCAACATAACTTGGTTGGTTTTGTATCTATACCACTGTACAGTCTCTCTGGCCTCGGCCTGGAGCCCTGGCCTCGGCCGGGCTTGGGGAGTATGAACAACTCCCACAACCACCCCATCAACCAGGTATCCAACACAGGTATCAACCAGGTATCAACCAAGTATCTCTAGACATGAAATTGAAGATGAGACCCAGGCGAAGCTCTTTACCGTGAATACCTTATACCCCTCAACTACGTAGGTACTCACTACCACATCGACGGGCACCGACTTTTAAAAGCCTCGCAAATCTATTCAGATTTGCCCCATCCTCCCAAGAAAATGCTAACCTACTTATAGTAGCTATATTGTGGAAAGTCTCGTTCTTGTGATAGACCGCCATAAAGCTCACTTTGGTTGTCTGAATTCTCGACAAACTGAAACTTTAACCTCAGCATAAATATGACTAGACCATAGGTCATATGCTGAGCGTGATGTCACAACTAACGTGCTAAAGATATGTAGACCAGACCACACACTAGAAGGTGAAGGGACGACGACGGTTTCGGTCCGTCCTGGACCATTCTCACAAGTCGATGATCGGTCCAGGATAACGTCGTCGTCCCCTTCACCTTCTAGCGTGTGGTCTGGTCAACATTGGTCATATGTCATGAGACCACTAACCTCACCTCTAGAGCCTATAGATACACGCGATGTTTGGACGATAATACTACTACATATGTGACCTATACTAGGTCTGAGAATATTCTAGTTTGGTGCCAAGCTTTATTTTTTTCAAACTATTTTTTCAAACTATAAACATTAATAGGCGACAAAAGGAGTTTACTGATAGCTCACCGCTACAATATTGGTACATTGTGACGTAAAGTCCCAGTACCATCAATCGGAAGGATAGAGATGACAAATATGGTATACAGCGAGTGATATGTTCACACAAAATGCGTGCAAAAGGAATTGCACGGAAATAGGCAGATGGATGTACAATCAGTTTCTAAAAATCCGGTCCATCAGACCGTGAAGTAGGCTCAGGTCCCGCCCAGGGTACCTTGTGCTGCTCCAGTACTTTTTCTCATCCTCCTATCGGACATAGGACAAGAACAAATCCTATAGTACTGTATATCTTACTGCATATGAACTGTATCATAGAGTAGACAACATAGCGGACAACGCAAACTTCCAATTGAGTGTAAATCAGAGGTCTTTCTATGGGTCTACAGAAATAACTATGTGTTAAACGAAGGTAAGTTTCAGCTCCGTGCTACGGAAAAATATAATATTAAAACAGAAACCACACATAAAAACAACACTTAAACATAACACAGCACGAAAAGCGCAATGTAAAGGATCTGGGGTACTCATGTCGGAAGACACTTACCTTTAAAGACACAGTAAATAGCCCGTCACAACTGCAGAAAAATGACAGGTTGGATAACAAGAACTTTTCACACAGAGATGCTAGACCGATGATGATACTTTCAAGACGCTAGTGCTCTCTAGAGTGGAGTACTCTGCACAGTACCACCCTTTCGAAACTCGGAGAAATGCTGACTGGAGAGCGTGCAGAGATAGATCCTTTCTGCTAGAGATCCGTAAAACATCTAAACTATTACACTGAATGCAATCTTTTGAGGCAGGCGGGAGAGATACATAATAATTACACGTGGAAATATAGAGTGGCTGGTCCCAAACCTGCACGAAATAAACACAATGATACCGAGAAGACATGGCAGGATGTGCAGAATACCCCGTTGAAGGCAAAGGTGAACAGGTACTCTTAGAGAGAACTATCAACATCAGAGGCCCGAGACTGTCTACACAGCTTCCACTACACGTAAGGGACATAACTGGCCGACCCCTCACAGTGTTCAAGAGAGAACTTGACAAAACACCTCCAAGGATACCTAATCAACCAGGCTGTGACTCATGCGTCAGGCTGCGAGCAGCCGCGTGCAACAGCCTGGTTGACCAGTCCAGCAACCAGGAGGCCTGGTCGAGGACCGGGCCGCGGGGACGCTAAGCCTGAATTCATCTCAAGGTAACCTCAATATAGATACTGGCCAAACGTCATCTACCTATAAGACCTATCTTGACCTTGGCATTTCTCTACATACAATATAGGGAGTCCACGAGAGTAGGTGAACCATTAGCACGAGTATGGTAGTTAGTGTGTGTGTGTAGTGACGGTGGGCGGCTGACCCACAGGTGTGGTCTGACTCACTGCTCGCCCACACCTGTGGTCACCACGCTTCAGTATCCCCCCCCCCCCCACTTAAATCCCTCAATGTCTCCTTCCTCACTCATACATTACCTTACGAGCCCTTCAAGTGCTATCATTGCTTGCTGGGAGAGTAATTAGGAGTAGTGGACCCCTCATGTTCAGGACGGGGCCCTCTCATTGTGCCCTGTGGTACCTCTACTCCTCTCTACTAACACCTGCCTTCTGTATCTTTCGCTCCAGTATGCTATGTGCAAACTTGGCCCTGGCTTTTCCGGTACCATTGCTTGCACGCACGCACGCACGCACGCACGCACGCACGACACACACACACACACACACACCACGACACACACACACACACACACACACACACACACACACACCTACCTAACCTCAGTAAAGAATATGTAGACACGAGACTTGCACTACAAAGCAACATAAGGCACACGTGAATCATCGACCAGGTTGCGGTAGCAAGTTCCTGTCTTAATGCAAAGCTTCCCCCACCTCATGCCTCGTCGCATTTGTTACAATCGTCCAATCCGTTAAAAATGAAACTTATTAGGACAAATTGAAGCACCGAAACACTGACGTTTTCTATGCCTAGGCCTCGATAGGTTAGGTTAGGTTGCTCGTGTTTGTGGTTAGATAAACAGCTGCATTTTTTTGTATGGTCTCACGAGTTACAGCCCCGCTCCTGTGCAGGTAAGTCCACTGCCG
>WNGS01092210.1:37155123-37170582 GCA_020271785.1 Procambarus virginalis | reverse complement strand
TGTGAGAGTGTGGAGAGTGTGAGAGTGTGAGAGTGTGAGAGTGTGAGAGTGTGAGTGTGAGAGTGTGAGTGTGAGTGTGTGAGTGTGTGAGTGTGTGAGTGTGTGAGTGTGTGAGTGTGTGAGTGTGTGAGTGTGTGAGAGTGTGTGTGAGTGTGTGAGAGTGTGTGTGAGTGTGTGAGAGTGTGTGAGAGTGTGTGAGAGTGTGTGAGAGTGTGTGAGAGAGAGAGTGTGTGAGAGAGAGAGAGAGTGTGAGAGTGTGAGAGTGTGAGAGAGAGAGAGAGTGTGAGAGTGTGAGAGTGTGAGAGTGTGAGAGTGTGAGAGTGTGAGAGTGTGAGAGTGTGAGAGTGTGAGAGTGTGAGAGTGTGAGAGTGTGAGAGTGTGAGAGTGTGAGAGTGTGAGAGTGTGAGAGTGTGTGTGAGAGTGTGTGAGTGAGTGAGTGAGTGAGTGAGTGAGTGAGTGAGTGAGTGAGTGAGTGAGTGAGGGAGTGAGTGAGTGAGTGAGTGAGTGAGTGAGTGAGTGAGTGAGTGAGTGAGTGAGTGAGTGAGTGAGTGAGTGAGTGTGTGTGTGTGTGTGTGTGTGTGTGTGTGTGTGTGTGTGTGTGGTGTGGTGGGTGTTGTGTGTGTGTGTGTGTGTGTGTGTGTGGTGTGTGTGTGTGTTGTGTGTGTGTGTGTGGTGTGTGTGTGTGTGGTGGTGTGTGTGTGTGTGTGTGTGTGTGGTGTGTGTGTGTGGTGTGTGTGGTGTGTGGGTGTGTGTGTGTGTGGTGTGTGTGTGTGTGTGTGTGTGTGGTGTGTGTGTGTGTGTGTGTGTGTGTGGTGTGTGTGTGTGTGTGTGTGTGTTGTGTGTGTGTGTGTGTGTGTGGTGTGTGTGTGTGTGGTGTGTGTGTGTGTGTGTGTGTGTGTGTGTGTTTGTTTTAGCCGGCTCACCATAGCCCGTGCTACTTGCAACTTTTCATTCCCTGAATAAAAGGTTACTGAACACCTCAACACCGTACTAGACAAGTGCCCCAAGCCAAGCCAGCGTGGCGCTGGCTCCATAGCCGCACACTGGCTTCTAAGGCCAGGGCAAGGTTAGGTCACGTGACGTCATAACACCACAATTCCATTTTCCAAGTTGATCACAATCACCGGGTCAATATCAGCAGCGATGTCCTGTAGTGCCGCTCTGTGGTGGTTATGATGTGGCCAGCACACCCTCCACCAGTCTGGGGCCACATCACCAAGCACTTACGCAAGTACTTACGAACGTGTACATCTTTCCTCAAAATTTGACGGCTTTGGTTACATTTATTAAACAGTTTACAAGTATGAAAACTTCCCAATCAACTGTTGTTGTTGTATAAATACCCTCCTGGTGCTTCGGAGCTCATTAACTGTTTAATAATTGTAAACAAAGCCGCCAAAGAATGAGAAAAGATGTACAGGTTCGTAAGAGCTTTCGTAACTGCTTCGTGAATCTGGGGACCCTGGTCCCTGCGGGTCCTTACTCCTACAACCCAAACTTGTCTTCACTTAAAAATAACTAGTCAATTTGTAATGCAATGAACAGCTCGCCAACATTACCGAACGAAATATTTACAAAATCTGCAGGGTCTTGGGTAGTTTTGGAGGATGTTGTGGGAAGTTGTGGAAGTTGTGGGAAGTTGTGGGAAGTTGTGGGAAGTTGTGGGAAGTTGTGGGAAGTTGTGAGTAATTCTGAAAGTGTCATTAGTCGTGGGTGTCACTGTTGCCATTCAGTGAAACATCTTATCGCCCGCTATCAAAACTAGAGTCACGTGAACTGGTTTAACACTCAACAGGGGTAACTGCAGTGTACCGTTGAGAGCTGCCACTGTACTTGCACCCAAGTCTTACATTAACCAGGGTTTTCATTAAGGCAGCCACCACCAATATTCTGGCAAGCCTCGTACACCTGAAACCAGACTGGTAAATAACAGCGCCACCATCCGCCCTCTGCACCCGACCCACCGCAAATATACTCCACATAGCTCCGTCTTGCTGGTTAAAATCGTATATGTATTGTTCGGTCAGATTGGTTTAGCTTAGGCTGTGTTCGGTTAGAATGGTTTAGCTTAGGCTGTGTTCGGCTAGAATGGTTTAGCTTAGGCTGTGTTCGGCTAGAATGGTTTAGCTTAGGCTGTGTTCGGTTAGAATGGTTTAGCTTAGGCTGTGTTCGGTTAGAATGGTTTAGCTTAGGCTGTGTTCGGTTAGAATGGTTTAGCTTAGGCTGTGTTCGGTTAGAATGGTTTAGCTTAGGCTGTGTTAGGTTAAGTGGGTTAAATACCGCTGGGAACAGTCTTTCATACAATGTGACAAATTTATCATAAATTATAGTACATTTATAATTTTCAATGCTAACATAGTACAGTACATTAATTACAGTCACAGTAATAGCATAACAAGCAGACTGTCATTATCAGAACCAAACTTAATTGGTAATAACTTGTACAAGTAATTGTAATGCTTGCTAGACTAAACAGGAGTACAGCACTCAAAACCTAAAATTACATTTTAGGCATAAAGCAAGTAACATTTAACTAATATTTAGAAATATATTGTAACGACACTATATACCACAAAATTGGGGCGATGAGACAGTATAACTAATATAAACTAATAATACTATATAAACTAATAACTAATATAAACTATAATACTATATAAACTAATAATACTAATATAAACTAATAATACTAATATAAACTAATAATACCACCATTTGCCCACCTTCCTTAGCGCTCAAGTAGCAGCACGAGTAGTGTGGTGACATTGCTCCCCCCTCTCTCTCTGCCTCCACCATACCTGCACCATATTTAACACGGCTGTTGCCCATGTTGATATATTTAAATAAATAAATATTTATTTTATCATTTGTAATAAGATGGTTTTGCCATTTCATGCAACGTGAGTTAAGCTTTCTCTAAATGGCTCAATTTTGTTTGTCTAAGATGTAAGATCTATGCCTGGCTACAGAGACTAAGTATGTCATTATTTGATTGTAAACTATTTAAGACTAGTGGTGAGGAAAGGGAGTGACATAAGCTGTATATAGACAGCTTATGTCACTGTAGTATACTTAGTACTTAGACACTGTAGTATACTACAGTGTCGTCAATAATTATGAGGGGCACCAGTCCAACTTGCAAGGTGAGTGCCCACTTACTGTTTTAGTCTTTACAATAGTTCTTCCCTCGAGTTGAACAACAACAACAGGCCTGAAGCTGAACTGAGTGTTCCGTCAGTGTATATGGTCTGCGTCATGATGTTTTGACTTTGTAAATTGTGTATGTGTTCTAGGTACGTGTACGTGCACCTAATTTAGCAGCAAGTTGTGCACGATGGTTGTTTGTGATTAGGTCCTTGGTGGGGTATGCATGCATGCGTCAGGGTGTCAAGGTGTCAAGGTGTCAGGGGGTCAACACTTGCCAGGCGCTGCACTCCACATACCTCGTACAGTCCTCTCATTCTTATACCAATGGCTGTTCACTGAATCATTTTAGAATTATTAGTTCCATTGTGTATGTGTTCTAATAATTCAACTCATACAATGCTTTTTTCATTATCACACAGAAGCTTTAGCACTATCATAGAATTGATTTCAAATATCATCTAGAATGTTAAGTATATTTATTTCCGCATATTCAGAAATTTGGTGGTTATTGGGCATCACATTGGATATAATCCGTGGTTCAGTGGGTAGTGCGCCCACCTGCCCAGTCCAGGGACGCGGGTTCGATACCATTGTACCGCCTCAATATTTCCTCAGTATCACTACGGTAAGCACCGGACAAGCAGTAATCAATGAATAAATATCTTGCACAAGTTCGTTAACAGTTGTATACATTTACACGAAACCTGAAAGATTGAAAACCTGTTTCCCTGAAGGTTCCAGTAATCAACTTGAATTTGTCATGAACTTATCCGTTATAAAAATCCAAAACTGCCTTAAAACGTTTTATTTATTGGTGCCATAAAGCCAACCTTTACTCCTGATAATTCTGCCCCCTCCCCCCCCCCTCATAAATTGGCGTGTAGGACACACTACTATTGGGGAGTATCAGCCGGATCATCAGAGCAGTCTCAGAATAGCAGTAACTATCTTATAGCACACTGAGCTCGTTAAGAGCTAGGATTATGAGTGACGGAATTGTTGGACACTAACTGCCAAGAGGGACGTGGGGAGCAAAGGGAACCGATGACGATGAAGATAAAGCCATCCAAAAGGTGGCACGGGCATGAATAGCCCGTAAGTGGTGGCCCTTTTGAGCCATTACCAGTATCATGAGCTGATACTGGAGATCTGTGGAGGTGCAACTGCACCCTGCGTGACGGGAGATGTCTCCCGTGAAAAGGGAACCGTTTTATGTTATGCCCCATCCTCCCTCATCCAGCACGAGGGGGATGGGGCCTTCCCCCTCAAGTTGGGGAGACCCAACAACGTGTGTTATCTATCTTTGCCTAAAGATAGATAACACACCAATTGACTGTCTTCTTTCAAATACCTTGGTGTCTGTACCTTGTACCTTAACTGCAGTAAATAAGTTACATCAACAATGTAGAGACAGACTCGAGGCTTTTACAACTGCATTGGGGTACTAGCAATTTGTTAGGGTTCGAGAGGCGTGTAGTGTTTTCCGTCTGACCAATCAGAGAGAAGATAACATTGTCCATCTTGTCGTTACCCAAACACGTTGGACCTGCGCTACTGTTTTTTTATGATGTTACTTCTTAGGACTCTTTCAAAGATTTTTGTGTGTGATGTTAATGCTACCGGTCTGTAATGTTTTGCCTCTGTCTTATTTCCTCCTTTATGCAGTGGTGCTATCTCTGCTGGTTTTAGTATGGCAGTGATAACGCCAGTATCTAGACTGTCAGTAAAGAATGCCAAGGACCTGCGATAGTGATTTTCTACAGTTCTTGATGAATATAGAGTTCCAAGAATCAGGGCCTGGTGCAGATGGCATAGGCATACTGTCTATGACTTCTTCAAAATTCAGTGAGATAGAGTGAAATTCATTTGTGTCATCAATCTTCAGTGTGTTTGGTGGCTCGCTGAAGACAGTCATTCGACCTGAGTCAGTCATTGAGACAGTCATTCGACAGTCACAATCGACTTAAGAATGGTCCAGGACGGACCGAAACGCCGTCGTCCCTTCACCTTCTAGTGTGTGGTCTGGTCAAGACAATCATATTGATTCCTCAGTATTTCGCTCATTTATTGCACTGCAAAAACGTATCTAATTGTTTCTTAGACACGTCCACTTTCCTTGCAGCCATATTGCTCAGGTGATGTTGACACAGCAATGGTGAGGATGCGGCGGGATGTACGGGTTAACACAGAGGCCAGCGGCCGCTAGACAGTGCGGCAATTGTTCCACTACTTGAAGCATGACAAGTTCCTTGCCAGCCCTTCCTCCCTGGGGCCCACCAGCCCCTCCTCCCTGGGGCCCACCAGCCCTTCCTCCCTGGGGCCCACCAGCCCTTCCTCCTGGGGCCCACCAGCCCCTCCTCCTTGGGCCCACCAGCCCCTCCTCCTTGGGGCCCACCAGCCCCTCCTCCTGGGGCCCACCAGCCCCTCCTCCTTAGGGCCCACCAGCCCCTCCTCCTTGGCCCACCAGCCTCCTCCCTGGGCCCACAGCCCCTCCTCCTTGGGGCCACCAGCCCCTCCTCCTTAGGGCCCACCAGCCCCTCCTCCTTAGGGCCCACCAGCCCCTCCTCCCTGGGGCCCACCAGCCCCTCCTCCTTGGGGCCCACCAGCCCCTCCTCCTTAGGGCCCACCAGCCCCTCCTCCTTAGGGCCACCAGCCCCTCCTCCCTGGGGCCCACCAGCCCCTCCTCCTTGGGGCCCACCAGCCCTCCTCCTAGGGCCCACCAGCCCTTCCTCCCTGGGGCCCACCAGCCCCTCCTCCAAAAATGCGGAGGTAAGTGTAACAGCACAAGTGTCATTATGTACTATTCATAGTAATCAGGAATTGTACTTATTTTCACTTGGTATTAAACCGTACTGTCAAATATATTGTGAATATTTGAGTTTACCTGAAACGCTGAATAGAAAACTTCAACCTAACCTAACCTTCTTAGTGTTTGAAGATATGTATTTTATTGCTTCTTAATTACAATTAGTACTTAACCTATAGCTATACGGTATCAACCAGGTATCAACCAGGTAGTGTAAAATCCTGGTTTATGCCTCTGAGAGGCTACGGGATCCAATAAGTTCAGTAGAACTTCGGTTTCAACTATTTAACCCTGTCGTCGATTAAGCTCAGTCGATTAAGGCAGTGTCTGGGATGCTCCTGGACGCAGGTTCGAATCCTCGTCACGGCCCTTGTGGATTTGTTCATGGCTCAACAAGTCTGGCTCTGATGTTAGCAGACTGACTCTAGCTTTCTAAAACCACTATTGACACCTTCATAAAAAAATTATACAATCGACTCTTCCCCCCACCTCACCTCTCTCACAAACACGACTCTCTTAATCACTGTAGTCTGGCACTATGAGAAGTGTGAAGGAGTGCCAAGTGCTGGAGGAGGGACATAAGGTGTTGTAAAGCCTTAGATCACTGTCTTGGTGCACACTTGTTACACCAGTCGTCTTTACCAGCACTATCCTCCGTCGCCTACTGCACTAACCAACTATTTCCCTTCGCAAATTTGCAACCAGTTACTAATATTTTCCAGTTGCAGATTATGATGTGTTCCATGGAATACAATGAGCAATGTTAAGCATTTAGAATAAAAAGCCAATTGGCGATAAAGCAGAATAGGTAATTCCGGTAGTGCAGGGTTCCCCAACTCTCCGGGGAGTGGTGCCCCCGCACACACACACACACACACGCACACACACACACACACACGCGCGCGCACGCACACACACGCACGCACACGCGCACGCGCACACGCGCACGCGCACACGCACACGCACACGCACACGCACACGCACACGCACACGCGCACACGCACACGCACACGCACACACACGCACGCGCGCACACCACACGCACGCACGCTTAGCGCGCCAAGTACGCTTACACAACACCCAATTCCTGGCAATACTCAAGAGGGGGAAATACCTTACCACCAACGGTTCATGTGGGGTGGACGAGACACGTTCAGGTCGACCACCAACGGTAGGAGCCAGGGAGGTAGGTAGGTAGGTCGAGGTCACACCACAATACCACCAGCACCAGCGTGACGGGTCAACACCCCAGTAACACCACACTTGGCCTACACCAGCAGCCACCACCAGATGGGTTAGTATGGGTGCAGAGTGTCAGGAGGAAGACCTTCCCGGGCACCAGAGACGCCAGTACTGCGCCACAAGCGCTATCGTCTCCTCGCTATCACACACTGATAACGTTGCTATTACATCTACTGTACTTTATACAATACCCGCCGCCAACACCTCTACAACCCACTTACAACAACCCCGACGCCACAACACACTTACATTACCTGTTGACTACCTCCTCTTGGTTCCGGGATCAACATCAATGCGGCCCGGTCTCTGACCAGGCCTCCTGGCTGGTGGTGTGGTCAACCAGACTGTTGGACGCGGCTGGACGCGGCTGCACGCAACTTTACGTATTAATCACAGCCTGATTGATCAGGTATTCTTTACAAGTGTTTATAAAGTTTTCTCACGAATACAGTAACAGATCGATTTGTTAGACCCCGTATGTGTAAGCGGAGAGTTGATAGGTCTTGAGCCGTCGATGTTGATAAGAGTTCTCTCTCAGCGTACCTATTGCACCTCTGCTTTTCAAGGAAACTATTCTGCACATCCTGCCATGCTTCCTGGTTTCACGTGGAGTTATTACTGCAGGATTTATCTAGGAAATTTGACAAAATTCCTCAGGTGTCAAATAGTGAAGCGTGAGGTAGCTTTGCGTGCAGGGTACAAGCAGCAATAGACGGGTTGGTCAGATATGACATCGAGGAAGCTTAGTGTAAGGATACAGTAGGTAGGAAGAGCAGCACACCTCACACAGGAAACACCGTCACTTAACAGAGTGCCAGGGAAATGAATCATCGGAGTTTGCTCCATTCCTTAATATTTTACCCCAGGTAATGAGTACATGGCCCCGCATACAGAAATATTCACCTAACCGGACTGTGATGCATAGGTCAGACAGCACACAGCAACGGTCAACATGGAGCATACCTGGAGCATACCTATACCATACCTGGAGCATACCTATACCATACCTGGAGCATACCATGGAGGCAGGGTCAGAGACCCGGTCCCTGGAGACGCTCTCCTCCGGAACCACTCCAAGATCACCTAACCTCTAACCATTCTCAGTTTAATTAATCCAACGCCTCAGTTCTCTCATTTGTTTTCACATTTAAAAAGAGTTCAGCGAGAGCGTCAACCAATACACCCGTTGATTACCTGTATTTCGAGAGTAGTTGTACTCCGACAGTCTTGCCTGTGACCAACATTTCTGGCGCTGCTTGGTCTGCAGATATGATCCACTCCTCTTAGTTTACAAACACGACGACGAACAAGAGTTATCAAAGGACTTGAGCCCAACACGGTCAGAGGATTTATTTTGCCATGCATTTCGTCCATCCGTTGGTCAGAAGCGGGACTATGTAAGTACTCACAGCCAACTGGGTCGCCGTTTCAACACCTTCCGTCCCCCTACGACGGAAAAGTGGTTTACCAAGTGGGAGGGGAGAGGGAGAGGGGGGAAAGGGGGGGCCTGACAAGCACAGTATGACTCCACCACTCGCCACAGGTAACCACCCCCCACCACCCAAGTGGCTTCTACCCTGGACCCCACTGAAAATGAATAGTAAAACGCTAAACACTGTAAACACCTGCTTGATGGGGTTCTGGGAGTTCTTCTACTCCAAGCCCGGCCCGAGGCCAGGCTCGACTTGTGAGAGTTTGGTCCACCAGGCTGTTGCTTGGAGCGGCCCGCAGGGCCACATACCCACCACAGCCCGGCTGATCCGGAACTTCTTAGAAAAACAGTCCAGTTTTCTCTTAAAGATGTCCACGGTTGTTCCGGCAATATTTCTTATAGTCGCTGGGAGGACGTTGAACAACCGCGGACCTCTGATGTTTATACACGCTTTTACACTGTAAATGTTATTTTAAGGGGATGGGGTTCAATTTGTAGGTGTGGGGGGGATGGGGTTCAACAGTGTGATATTTTATCATTTCTGGAGAACTTTTAGATTAGCGCTGTGGAGCGCGCCAAAGGTCGCCAGATACAGTCACGGCTCTTGACTGGTGTTCGTATCAACCGAAGATGATAGGCGGTGACGACACAGTACCGTATCAAACTGGCTTTATTCACCATTGTGATAATGGTGATAAACAATGGCTGATTGTAGAAGCTTTATCTCTTACCTTCCTCTCCTCACCCGCCTTCCTACCAACACTACCTGGCTGAAACCTTTACCTCATGACGGCACTCACGGGTTAAACCAAATGTTCTCTGCGAAACAGCAACAACAGCGACTACATCATTAAAAGCGTTCTATACCATGTTCAGTGTAGTCTACACCTAAGCGAATGGTTCCGGGTTCGATTCCCGGTCAGGACCAGCCGTTTGGGCACATTGCCTTCCACCAGTTGACCACACAGATGAAATTAAGTAGGCGGGAGTTAAACGACTGTTGTTAATTACATCCTGGGAAGGTCAGTAGTTGGCCTACACCTTAGGGGGACCCGATCACTAACAGGTATCTGCCCTGGGTGCCATGCAGGTGCCATAGTCACAATCAGAGAACAATGCCTGAACCTCAGGGCTCCACGGCTGTTCAACACCCTCTCAGTAAGCATTATAAATATTGCTAGAAGATATGCATGTAGTCAAGAGGCACTTAGATAAGTTCTGCAAGAGATGCCGCACCAACCAGCTGTAGTGGATATGTGGGCCGCTCCAAGCAACAGCCTGCCAGGCCGGGCTCGGGGAGTAGAACAACTCCCGGATCACACTCCAGGTATGCTCCAGGTATGCTCCAGGTATGCTCCTAATAACGGGAAAGGATACCTATTTCTCTCAACATTGGGCCANTCTTCCCCCACCATCACTGACCGCTCCCCTCATTCTTCCCCCACCATCACTGACCGCTCCCCCACATCTTCCCCCCACCATCACTGACCGCTCCCCTCATTCTTCCCCACCATCACTGACCGCTCCCCCCATTCTTCCCCCACCATCACTGACCTCCCTCATTCTTCCCCCCGCCATCACTGACCGCTCCCCTCATTCTTCCCCCACATCACTGACCGCTCTCCCCTCATTCTTCCCCCCACCATCACTGACCGCTCCCCTCATTCTTCCCCACCATCACTGACCGCTCCACTCATTCTTCCCCCACCATCACTGACCGCTCCCCCACATTCTTCCCCCACCATCACTGACCGCTCCCCTCATTCTTCCCCACCATCACTGACCGCTCCCCACATTCTCTCTCATCCACTCTCTCTCCCTGGAACACAACCCACCAGGCGATTTACAAGCAGGTCCCCAATTGCTGCTGGATAGACAAGAGCACACAGGTAAGGCTTGGTACCCCAAGTGATTGTCACTAGTTGTCCTGGCTTAGTGTTTTCTCCTCGTGATTATCTCTGCTCTTTACATTGGACAAGAGCCTGGTAACCCGGGGCACACTAAGGTGTTTATGAGGGGGTTTGAGCGGGAAGGGAGGTTATCTGGAGGTTATCTTGAGATGATTTCGGGGCTTTTTAGTGTCCCCGCGGCCCGGTCCTCGACCAGGCCTCCACCCCCAGGAAGCAGCCCGTGACAGCTGACCAACACCCAGGTACCTATTTTACTGCTAGGTAACAGAGGCATAGGGTGAAAGAAACTCTGCCCATTGTTTCTCGCCGGCGCCTGGGATCGAACCTGGGACCACAGGATCACAAGTCCTGCGTGCTGTCCGCTCGGCCGACCGGCTCCCACGTAAGCAATGATATTTCCTGGTACCGTGAAAGCAGGTGCCGGCGCTATTCACACAGTGCAGTGAACGTATGATCCTCCTTAACAAACACAGGTGAACCCCAGATCACTGGCTCCCCGTGTTTGTAGAGGTGATGGTGGGGCTGGCAGCGGGGTCACGGCACCAATGCAGTCACGTACCGGGAACCACAGCCCTTCAACCTCGTCCAAACATCACACACAACTATTACCTGACCTTAAAAAACTGCAACAGCATCACTGATCTATCAACAAGAACACACAAGCATTCATACAAGGACCGATGATACGACGACATGCTCTAGGGTCATACGGGGGACATGATCACGTCATGTAAGTTACTTCTAATTACAGACTTCGAGGATGAGAACAGTTTAATGGGTCTGGAGCCAGGATGAGCGATCACTTGTTGATCCTTAACATTAAAGGACTCTTAATGAATACACTAACTTGAGGCTTAATAAGGTATTGAGCTAAGATCTCTGAACCCTGAGCTGCCCCCCCCCCTTCAGTACCAATACTATATACTCATCTAGTTGTGTTTGCGGGGGTTGAGCTCTGGCTCTTTGGTCCCGCCTCTCAACCGTCAATCAACAGGTGTACAGGTTCTTGAGCCTATTGGGCTCTATCATATCTACACTTGAAACTGTGTATGGAGTCAGCCTCCACCACATCACTTCCTAGTGCATTCCATTTACTAACCACTCTGACATTGAAAAAGTTCTTTCTAATATCT
This sequence comes from Procambarus virginalis, assembly GCA_020271785.1. Classification (NCBI taxonomy): domain Eukaryota; kingdom Metazoa; phylum Arthropoda; class Malacostraca; order Decapoda; family Cambaridae; genus Procambarus; species Procambarus virginalis. The sequence goes on along the minus strand of WNGS01092210.1, from coordinate 37,158,912 downwards.
CTGTGGCTCATTTGGGCACTCAGTTTCTACCTGTGTCCCCTAGTGCGTGTGTCCCTTGTGTTAAATAGCCTGTTTTTATCTACCCTATCAATTCCCTTGAGAATCTTTAATGTGGTAATCATGTCCCCCCCCCTGACTCTTCTGTCTTCCAGCGAAGTCAGGTTTAATTCCCGTAGTCTCTCCTCGTATATGTGAAGTTGGGGATGCGTGGCACACAACTATTAAGAGTCAGGAGGCGGGGTGCAGGAGCGGCAGCTCAACCCAGGCAGGCACAGTTAGGCAAGTACCTGAGAGCGAGTAGTGTTGGGGAAGGAGCGTGCATGCTACTGGACCAATAGTGGCAGAGTGTGACGAGTGATCTGCGAGTGAGGGCCACGGAGCCCCGGGTGCACCAACTCATGAGTGAATGCAGAGCTGCCCATCACCTGGGTGATAAGACAAGTGTTGATACCTCTTACCACCTGCCAGTTACTGATGGCTTATCCCTCACAACCTCGTCATCCAAACTCCCCCCCCCCCTCCCTTTCAACCCCCTATCCTACCCTCCGTGTCACTGCCCAACCGGGGCGCGGTCTCTGACCAGAGACCACAGAATCATAGCCCGGTGGATCAGATTTCCTTAGGAGGTGTTTATCGAGCTCTGTTTCCAGGCTGGCGAGAGTGTGGGGTAGTTGAGAGCCGTCACGAGGTTGGTCAAGACACAGGCGGACCACAGGAGGGGTGCCATGATACAGGGAGACACACACAGCCCTTCACCTCGACCCCACACGTGACCAGAGTAGAGTAGTGCACACCGGGACCCACCAGGCTGTTGCCACCCCTCTTATCTCCACCCAGTGGTGGGGTGGGGGGGGTGGAGATAATGTACTCCTGGAGAGTACATTACAGTACTGGAGCCCGCCAGCAGGCATGGCTGGTGGCGGGGGCGAGAGAGGAACACCGCCCTAATGGTGACCACTCCTGGCCGGAAGTACCAGTTCCGGCCGGTCACCACTACTGCACACCACCACCATGCCGCTCCAAATGACACTTCCGCACCTCGCACACTCCCCACTACACATCCCATGTCTAGTATTCCCAGGTCGAGTCCACGCTCAACAGCCTCAATAAAGTCCTGACCAGCATGACTTGTCAGGATCAAACAAAAGCGAAACGCTTAATAACAAGTTTGCAACGCCTGCCAATACTTGGGGTGGGGAGGGTGGGGAGAGTGGGGGTGGGGAGCGGGGAGAGAGGATGGGGAAGGGGATATGAACGGGGTACAGGACATGCTTGCTGTTGTCGTGACGAGAAGGGAGGCCATTGTGAAGGATGGATACGAGTGACTTATATTATGGTATGTGTGTAGAGATATTGTGGCAGGCAGGTATGTTGTTGGTGCCGCTCTTGCAGGCACCAACAACATACTTGACCAACACTGCCAACGAAGCTGTGGCACTTAAGAAACAAGTACTCAGGGCAGACTGGAGGGTGTGTCGTGGCCACTGGTGTCTCTCATCCATTGTAACTGTCCAGTTGAGCGACGGCCTCTTTAGTCGTGCAGAGCCAGAACGTTCCTCTATGGCCCTGGTGGCTGGGCACAGTATCTCCTCGTATCTCCCGTATCTCCACAGTATCTCCCAGCTCCTAGCCCTCCCACGTGTTCCTCGTAATATTGCCTTGAGCTTCCTTATAATTCCCTTTCCTTCCATTTCTTGGTTTAGTGTTGGGTTTAAGGTTAATAAAGCCACTACTGACCAACCACCAAGTATACTCTAGTCCTGGACTGTTGAGGACCAAAGTAAACTGAGTGCATATACACACAGCGATAAATTGGATCCACCTGTATTTACCTGGAGTTTACCAGGCAACTTTTACATCCTCACACTATTCTTAACACCTAACCACTTCTGCCTCTACGAGCACACGACCCGAGTGTGTGTGTGTGGAGGCTGCCACTCCTGGGGGCCAGCTGCCTCTTGACGCCTCACACCCGCTCCACACCCTCCGTCCGCTACTCAAACTTTCCTTCACTCTGATCTTTACCTGTGTACTTTATTACCTGCAGACGATTGACATTTATTCTACGACAGCCTAACCTGGGCCTCCCTCCCTTCGTGATTACCTGTGAGGCTGCATATGTATCCCGCAGGTAGCCATCACAGCCAGGCTGATCCGGTAACTGAGGCAGATGCTCAAGTTCCCTCAAGCTCCCTAGAGTATACCTGGAGTGGGTGCTTGGGTTCTTCTCCCTAAGCCTGTTCTGCGGCCAGGCTTGTCTTGTAATAACTTGATGTCAAAGGTTGCTGCCTGAAGCGGCCTGTAGGCCTACACATCCATTATAAGCCGTCTGATCAGGCACTCCCTGCAGGAGCGTGTCCTAATTGTTTCTTGAACACGTCCACCTCTGTTCCCACAACATTTCTTACATTTGATAGGATGAGACTGAAGAACCGCGAAGCTCTGGTGTTGACAGTGTTCTCTTGTGACTACGGCACCTCCACACTCCACTTCCTCTATCCTCCACTTCCAACCATCTAAACTTTGACTATGTCTAAACTTCGATGCCTCGGCCACGGCCTCGAGTTGTGTCTTGGGTTGATAGTTTTAGAAACTCTCTATGTCCCCCTTGCTAAACCTTTCATCAATTTAACCTCTCCATTCATGTTCTCTCTTACTTACCTTTCTGGAGGAAGTAATCAAGCTTTCTTAGTTTCTTCCCCAGGGGGAAGAATGACTTACTCATGCCTGGGATGTCATCCTTCGCATACTTTCAAGACCATTTATATACTTTATATTAAACCCCGTTGTTAGGGACAGGAAGCCATCCTTACGTTCATCGAGGTCCCTCTAAGCCAACTGACCTTCCCCAGGATGCAACCCACAACAGTCCTCTCCTGAGTACCTAATTGCTAGGTGAACAGCGGCATCAGGTGAAATGAAACGTGACCAGCCATCTGTATACCTGTCGGGGATAGAACTGGGAATCGTTGAGTGTGAGGTGGTCACCGTGGACGAGTGGGCTACGCTGTGCTGCACAACCTTCGTGCCGGTCTCTCATGGTAAGACAAAACACCCACTGACACCTTCCACTGCTGAAGCTTGGTACCTTAGTACTCTACCCGCCTAGTTTCCACCGCAGCAAACGCTTCCCTTAGAACCTGACCCCAACTAATCACGATTTCCAGATCTTTTACACATTTAGATTGAGTGAATTCAATATTCTTGAGTTGACCTCTACTCTTCCTGGAGGACCTAGACCAAAGGCAGTCTCAGACTTCCACCTTCCACAAATCCAAGATGAAGTTGATCACACACGATTATTTAACCTTCAAGAAAAGTATTCAAGTACACATAAGTCAAATCCTGTTGATAAGTTTACTCACTAGGAAGAGACGCTTGACAAGACCTACCTTGGTGTGGAGGAATGCCAGAGATTTGTTGACATTCTCAATCTTGTGGACGCGCATCCTGCCGTTGTTGGGTTTGCCCAGCTTCTCCCCCGAGATGATCTCCAGCAGCTTCAGCAGCATCTTGCCGTCGGCCAGGTCGGTGAAGAGATCCATCACCTCCAGCCGCGCCTGTCAACACCACCACAACGGTTACACCACACTTTGTCGGCGCTTACGAGCACGGGAGGGCATGGCTAGCACTGCTGGGGCGGGGAAGGGCAAGGCTGGCACTGCTGGGGCGAGGGTTAGGGTCAAGGCTGGCACTGCTGGGGTGAGGGGAGCGGCAAAGGCTGGCACTGGCGTGGGGTGAGTGGAGGTAGCCGTGGTGAGGAGGGAGGGGGAGGGGCAAGGCTGGCCT
>WNGS01092210.1:37134449-37150843 GCA_020271785.1 Procambarus virginalis | reverse complement strand
ACACGTTACCTGTTTCCAGAGATCTTTTACTCCAAGAAGGGCGTGGCGGGCGCCCCCAGGACGCCCTTGGCGTGGCTGCCATATCCGCGGACACTTAGGTAGCGGAAGCAAGGGGCCATCAGCCAGCCATTATTGATGCAATCTTCACTGTTCATTAAGCCAGCACTCAACATCAATAATGTGGTTATTAACCCGGCGGGTGTTTATGTACACTAACCACATTACTGGTCACTGTATTCACAGCACCTTTGAACCTAGTGGCGAGGCAGTAACCTGGTGTGGTCTCCGTTGACCTACACCAGGTAAAGGTTTAATAAACAGAACCTTTACCTCAGTCAGGTGAAGTAAAGGTTCTGTTTACATACCTTGTTCTTTAATACTACCACCACGTTTGTCCGTCACCCCCCCCCCCCCCCCTAGAACACGCAAGCTGGAACAGCTCAAGAAGACATAAGGAGTTAAGATAATTATCAGGATAAAGCGCTAAGCCAATATTATTACACAGCTAATAATTGGTTACATTGGTACGTTACCAATGTAACGTACGATTAAGTTACGTTGTTGGGTTGATTAGATACACAGTGTTTAGTGAGTTTCATATTTATTTAGTGGTCCTGGATACAGCAGTGTCGTAGACATTGAGACGAAGCCTGGAGCAGAGCAGAGAGCTGAGTGAGGCAGGAGCCGTGGAGCTCTATGCGGGAGAGCGTGGCGGCTCGATTGAGAATTGTGAGTGTCTGAACTCGGGGAGCGAGAGCGTGGCGGCTCGATGCGGTCATAGTCTGCTGTCTGCTCTGTGTCGAAGCTGTAGCGTCTTGGGTCGACTAGAACTGCCCAAGCTGAGTACTACATTCTTGATTGGAGATTGTACTGTGAGGAACACGAGGAGAAAGAGCTGTGATATGAGCGAGTAAAGGAAGGGTGTCCAGCTATTTCAACCATTGGGGATTGAACGCCAACTGTAAGAGAGGCAAGGCCGTCAATGTACCGATCGGTCTAAATGATGGACGCTGTCGCAAGATGAAACCTAATTGATAAAGCTCAGCAAGACGAGAATATTCTGGCAGAGCGTGGCAGAGCGAGGCAGAGAGGGCCTACAAACTATCATGGCTTGTATGGTATTAACCCAGGTAAATAAGCAGTTCAAGTTATGAAGAAGCAGGCCATTAGGACCTGGCCGCATACCGTCATGGCAATTGAAGAGGCTGCACGGATAATTATGTTCACCATTAACAAAGTCTAATGAAATATTAGCTAATGGGAAGTGCCTTGGTATCTGGACGACTGCAAAACACTATAAAACACACACATGGTCGCTGACCTGAATTATCTACGGAAGCACTAGGACAATACAAGAAAGAGGGGAGCGTGAAACCTTGGGGAATGGAACTCTGAAATGGGGACAGAAAATGGTTTAAGATGGGCTCCCTGCCCATCTTAAACCTTGCGCCTTAGTCAGGTGTAAGAAAACCTAACAAGCGTTCTGTTATAGTTACACCCAGAAAGGAAAGAAAAAGCCGGATGGATTGCATCGTTTTAGGCTGCCAAAAAAGCAATACCGTCTCCATAAAAAGCGGAGTACGCAAGGCGCTAGAGTAATTGGCCAGGTACTTCACTAGCCAAGGGAATATCTGTCAAACTATCGCCTCTTCTAATACATTGCATTTTGTTTACCATACCGTCAAAATGGCGGAGATTTAAGAACATTTAAAACGTCGTAATACTGACGGTCTATACATCAGATTGGAGGTTTGTAGCGTTCTCTGTATTGCCTACCTGGGGGACTGAGGTTTTCACGGTGGATGATCCGGTTCTGTTCGTTAGGAAATTAAAGGTCCCTCTTCCTACTGTGCCAGGAATTTATTCAATATAGTGACTCGAACCGGAGTTCTGGTGATTCCCAGATACCTGTCTTAACCGACTCGGCCATGATGACACAAAAGCCAACCAACCCGGAACTACCTAGAGGGAGGTTGTGGAGGCGGCGAATTAGAGCCCAACCAGGATGTTACAGTGGGCCCGCCCACACCCTGGCCTGTAGGTAATGGTGTCCACACTACTCTTACGCCCTACTATCACATCACAAAGAAATCACAATAGCATACTGTACCAATGAGAACATTTTGAGGGCATGAAGTGACTCGAACCGACGTTCCTAGTGTTTCCCAGACAACACCTGCCGCATGTTAACCTGAGTAAGGTTAACTACTTGTAGTAGTAAATGTAGCTTTTCCTTATGATCATGGCAATTTTACGACGTCATCCTTTTAAGACGTGTGATGTCAACAAGTTATATTTTTCATCGGTCTGCTCCTTTCCTTATGGAGTGTGGGTGTTTGTCGTCTTCAGTGTTTCGAGTCTCTACACTGACTGTCGTGCTGCTGTTTGTCAGGATATTGAGTATCTACCGCCCGGTACATGATCGCCTTCGAACCATCTAGCTTTCCTTCGTGATTAATGTAAGCATGGTCGGGACGTGTTGGTCTTGCGACGGTCCGGGAGCGTCACCTCTAGCGTCACAGTACAAATGTCCCCGCCTGTTCCAATTACTTATTACTTCACGTTCCCAGAACCGCAAACAGAACCATAGATCCTAGTCCATTTTTCCATGCATGATTACCTTCACCAAATAACATTTCAAAATTCGTGTACATATACCTGCAGTTTTATTGCTTTCGTCATTTTGCCGTAGTGGTTGAGTAAATGGTAAAATACAATCTTCCTGTTCTAAAGCAATGTTAACCTAGGATGTACAGTTCATATTCCCCTCTTTGTAACAAGAGATTTTACTCTTAATCACCCTCTCAAACACCTGTACAGTGTGTGGAGTTGGTGCGGCGAGGGTGTGTGTTTCATGTCATTATCCTGCCCTCTCCCTTGTGGAGTAAAGCTATATCTACTGACTTAACCGACTAGAATCTGGCCAGGATCTAACACTGTTCATATTACACCCAGAGTTCGGCCCAGAGGATGGACACGTCTCTTGATTTCGATTTTCAAAGTTCGTGTCTTCCATTCGATTCCCCCTTGAAGGAGCCCTCGAGTATTGTGGGGTACTAAAGACGCTTAACAAAGACGAGTGTAACTCTCTCAGCACCTGCTTCACCTTGCCCAGTACACTTCCTACCCCCACTCTCACCCCTCTCCTCTCCCTCCAACCCCTCCCTCACTCATCCTTATTCTCTCTCAAGTGGTTCCCTCTCACCCTCTCCCAGCCCTCTGCCCACCACACACCCACTTATCTCTCCCTCACCTTCCACTCTACAATTACTTAAATATAAAAATCAATAAGCAGAGGCAATGGAAAATTTGAAGAAGCTCCAGCCACGGATTCCCGCCCGCTATCCTCCAGCCACGGATTCCCGCCCGCTATCCTCCAGCCACGGATTCCCGCCCGCTATCCTCCAGCCACGGATTCTCGCCCGCTATCCTCCAGCCACGGATTCCCGCCCGCTATCCTCCAGCCACGGATTCCCGCCCGCTATCCTCCAGCCACGGATTCCCGCCCGCTATCCTCCCAGCCCCAGATTCTCGCCCGCTATCCTCCAGCCACGGATTCCCGCCCGCTATCCTCCAGCCACGGATTCCCGCCCGCTATCCTCCAGCCACGGATTCCCGCCCGCTATCCTCCAGCCACGGATTCCCGCCCGCTATCCTCCAGCCACGGATTCCCGCCCGCTATCCTCCAGCCACGGATTCTCGCCCGCTATCCTCCAGCCACGGATTCCCGCCCGCTATCCTCCCAGCCCCGGATTCTCGCCCGCTATCCTCCAGCCACGGATTCTCGCCCGCTATCCTCCAGCCACGGATTCCCGCCCGCTATCCTCCAGCCACGGATTCCCGCCCGCTATCCTCCAGCCACGGATTCCCGCCCGCTATCCTCCAGCCACGGATTCCCGCCCGCTATCCTCCAGCCACGGATTCCCGCCCGCTATCCTCCAGCCACGGATTCCCGCCCGCTATCCTCCAGCCACNGTAAGCCACTCTGCAAAGCATCACAAATGCTACAAACTCAAGCCACAACAAAACAATTAATTTACAAAATTTGAAGCAAATAAAGTAATAGGAAAATAAAGAAAAGACCTTATTTTAAACCCTTCAAAAAGGTAATGGCCAAAGCTGGATAAGACTTCACCTTGCAATACAAAAAGGAGCAAAACACCAAACACTGAATTAAAAAAAAAAGGCTTTACCTTAAGGGGAGCATCTTCCTGGTGCCGGAGCAGGGTTGTGTTAGAACAGAGAGCACCAGGGTGAGGAGGGTAAGTACAGGGAGCCATTAGTGATAAGGTACCAAATGCATTGTCACCTTTATTAACGAAATTGAAGACTACACTACAACCAAACCTAAAGCAAATGTGTTAAATGATGAAACCACCACCAAATATTTCAGAGACCACTGAAGGAAGTTGGAGGGTTCGGAAGGTAAGGAGGAGTCGTGTATATACTCACTAAACCATTTAATCAAATTTGTGAAGCACAAATTTTCAACCACACAATTATTTACCACTAAAATTTGAAACGGCATAACTCATTCACATGGGTTTCCAGGGTATTATTTAACAAGATTTGTAAAATTATAAATACTGTATAAAGAGGAAGCTTATTAACAAATGCAAGACTGCTTATGTATCTTAACTTACAAGCACATGCATACTAAGGCATTCCCTTCCTCTAGTTTACCCCTCTGAGTTTGTGGGGATTGTTTAAGCATGCTGTTTATACCTCTCAACCTTCAATCAACTAATAAGTAGCAAAGTATAATTACCCTAGTGTAATTACAGGACGAGAGCTATGCTCATGGTGTCCCGTCTTCCTAGTATGCTGTCATATGACACTTTGAAACTACTAATGGTTTTGGCCTCCATCACTTTCTCATTTAACTTGTTCCACCTACCACTGTTTTCACTTTATGACTTTTCTTCTCTAGCTCTCTCAATTTGTTGAACCAATAGTGCACAGGTTTACAAGCCAGCTGGGCTCAGTTATATCCATTTAAAACTCGGGATACTGCAGCCCCCATTTTTGTCAAGTCCATTTTTTCACTATTCCAACAATGAAAACATTCTAATGTATCCGATTCATTTGAGCACCTGCTTGATACCTGCTTTTGAACTGTCTCCCTTTGTTCATGTACCAAACATTCCAAATAATCTGTCCCTTTATGCTATCTGTGACCAGCCTCAACAGATTAACAGCTGTCTTGGAAAATTTCAGGCATACCCATTTGTGTTCACCTACTTGTCTCTTTGGAAAGCAACTATTTAGATCTAGAACCCAATCTCTCTCAACAACACATTACAATGAACTACAATTAAAAAAAATTTTTTTTTAGGGAGGGTTGCTTATTTTTTCCTTGTTCTAAGAAGTGATGCACAAGTGACTTATCAAATGAGGATATATAGGTCAACTTTATCTTCATTATTACATTGAACAATGGAAAGTATACTAGTATTGTTTTTAATACTGTACCACGTATATAAATTAAATTGTCAGTTAATACAGTAATAAAAGACCAATGTATATGTAGCTGCATATTGTACATACAAGTGCAGGAAATTAATTGTGTAAAAAGCAACGAGTTAATGTGAGAAGAAAATGGCAATGAAGATAATTTCAACATCTACAGGCAACTACCAAGAGACTATGAACATGCTGGGAAAAATCAGTGTGGAAAGTTCCATAATCTACAGATTAGTGAACAAGCTGTGCTATCTATTTACAGACAATTCGTAAAGAGATAATGCATCAGTGCTCATAATGTAGAAAGAAACGAGGAAACACTAAACACAGTATACTGTATCAATCAAAATTGTATTGAAGAGAGAAATATGACATGTATTAGATTTATTTTATATTAAAGCAGGCCAGATTACATAAATTCTTAAATTAATTTACTGTATTTTATACATTAAACATCCAGTGAAAACAATAAAAAAAATCTACATTTATTCAGATATTATGAAAGTGCAGAAAATTCCAAGCCACCTACCTTGTGTTTCTGCTGGAGGGAGATAACTGCTCTTATATCTTTTGCAGTTACTCCTGCCTGACATATTCTCTGTTTCTCAATAACCCAAGCCTCCTCCTCTTCCATATCCACTTCAAACTGGAACAGATCTCTTGCTTCCTCCAATTTCAAGCGCCTTTCTGCAGCCTTCTTTAAAAGTACCTGTTGCCCCTGGTTGAGCTCTTGCAATCTTTTCTGAAGCAATGGTGCATCCTTATGTACCGATGTCATGCACGCTTCACCCTGCTTGTTTAGACGCTTAATTGTCTCGCCCATGGAGTGCACTTGAGACTCCATTAACGAATGTTTTTGCAGCAAATCCTCCACTGCAAGCAAGTGTCTACCAACATCACCGGAACAGAAGTTCACCTGAGAAAATAAGCAATTAATACACATTTTCCCAATACAATCATAATAGCATAAAATATATTTAGATAAAATTGTGTAGCTAAGGACAGAAACAAGAATATTGATAACTTCTAAAGAATACTGTATATAACAGTTCATACTAATGACTTTGGGATTTTTTTTTGTGTAAACAATTTGCATTTTATACTCACTTCAAGTTCCTTGATTGATGCAGTGATGGTGTCTACCTCTCTCATGATACCAACAAGAATACAGCAGTTTTGTAGATGAATCTTGTGTTTATTGAGAAGATCCAAGAGTTCACTCCATTTTCTCAAGATATCTTTCTCCTTCTTACGAATAGCTACCTTACCATGGTAATTTTCTACATCCAACTCATCCGCCATTTTAGTTAAATCTTCAAATCTTTCTTGCTGAAGAAAGAATGAAATACAATTATTGTATTACAGAATAACATTACTACAAAAATATCAGATACTGTTAAAAAACTTTCCGGCAGGATTCAGCAAGTCCCACAGTATGCTTCGAATGTTTGAAAAATGAAGACAAAATAGGAATAATCACACTAATCTGTGTTTACAGTGTTAAAGACCTACAAATAAAATTAAACTCTTCCCAAAACAAACAAAAACCTACCCTTGCAAGAATATCAGCACTGATGGCCTCGTGCTTTTTGACAGTAGCCTCGACTTGAGCCAAGTTACTTCCATACCGTGGATCACTCAACACTTGGATCATTTCCTCCAAGTAACCTTTTCGAAGAACACTCTACAGAGAAGAAAACAAAATACAAAATTATTGGTTTCTCAGCCATAAGGCAAAATTGTGTGTGTGAATTACTGTATGTGTTCTCTACTACAACTACATTTTACAATAGATATATATATAGTGGTCCTTTAGTTACAGTTGACTGTCCAGATCCAGTCCTAAATCCTTCCTTGCACAAGTTCTTCAAATTTTTTACACAATTTGTAGGTTGAATTGCTGCACTTATTCTGAATTCCATTTGTCCATACTGAATTCCACTTGCCAAGTATTACTCTGAGTATTTGTTTAAATAATTTTGAAGAGTACTACAATCAATCCCATATTTCTCAAAGAAATTTGGTATTATCTGCAAGCATTTTCATATACTATCTCTTCAAGTAGATTATTCTGTGTAGGTATATGAACATTATTAACACTAGTACTGAGCCTGGTGGGACTCTTCTACTACTACTCTACTACTGACATAACTTGTCTGATTCACTGCTATCACTATCATTCTATTGGTTAAGACAAATTTTGATCAATTTTCATTCCATACATGTCTTTTGCCCACGTGTGCAGGGTGGGGTGGTGTGGCACTTGCCCAAATATGCCTGCGCAGGAGTCGAGCTTTGGCTCTTTGGTCCCATCTCAACTTTTAATTGTTACAGTATACAGGTTTCCAAGCCTGCTGGGATCATGTCTTCACTTGATAATTATATGGAGCCTGTCTTGACTAATTAATGCATTCCATTTGTTCACTATCCTGATAATGAACAATTTCTATTGTAGGCAGCTTATTTTGGTACTTTTGTTTCAACCTATGGTGTTCACTTGTTCATATACCATCCATCCCAAATCTGTACAAATCAGACAAGCCCTTGTCTGACTTGTCAATGCCCTGAGAATTTTATTTGTGATAATCATGTCTTCCCTAGCTCTGTCTTCCAGTGATATGAGCCTGTATTACATTACTCTTTCCTCGAAACTCATGCCTCTTGGTTCTGGGAGTAGTCTCAACTTTCTCAAGTACATTTTGTGATTGGTAAGGAGATAATCCCATGCAAGCACTGAATATTTAAGGATTGATCTGACATGTGATATGCATTGTCCTAATCAAGTCCTTATTCAGATTTCAAGCAGTTCTAGTGTTGGCCAGCCTAGCACATACCCGCTGATATTCATTTGATGTGGGCTTTGGGGGAAGAGGCTCTATATAACATTAACTTCTAGGTCGGTCTGTCTTGTCTCGATTCTTGAAAGATTACATCGTGCCACTCTTCTCTCCTTTCACCGTGATTCACTACTGTCTGTTGCTTAGGTACTCCCTTATCCACTGGAGCACTTTTCTGCCACTGTTCTGCTTTTCCTACTTTTCCAGCAGTCTCTTGTGAGATATTGTGTCAAAGGCTTTCTGATAATTCAAAAATGTGCAATCTGCCCACCCCTTTGTCTGATTTTAATATGCCATCACTGAACCCATGCTGGTAGTCACAGTGGTGTGCTAAGAATAACAAGCCTCTTCAGCATTGCTACTAGCTACCTCATTATCTCTATCAACTTGCATAGTATGCTAGTTAGGGACACTAGCTTGTAGTTAGTATAGCGGCACTTTATTGGCAGTCTTCCATCTTTCTGGTAGTTCTAATTTCCAGTGACTAACTACTCACCATAGAATGTGGCAAGCATACAGATTCCACTTCTTCCTTCAAGATTCATAGTAAAGTTCTGTCTGGTCCAACAGCCTTACTCATATCCAATTCCAGTAGGCGAGTCCTTACCTCATCTCTGGTAATTTCAAAGTTCTCCAGTGCCATTCGGCTTGACACACACACACACTCAAGGCACTTGAGTGGGACACTTTGGGGTGGCTGTAGGATGCTGGTGGTTTAAGTGTTGTATTGATGGCTGCATTGTACAATGCAATAAAATTTTTAAGATTTAAGGAGAGATTTAGACAGCTTTCTACAGTAAGTTACCAGATCATCCACATTATGAAGAGCATGAGGATCTGCCACCCTCTGCCATCAAGTCATGCTGATGGTCAAAACTTCACCACTGACTGAACTATATGAGTAGTAGTGGTCTTAATAATAATAATAATAATAATAATAATAATAATAATAATAATAATAATAATAATAATAACGGTTAAGCCCCATGTAAAATCTGTGTATTTTGGCCCTATCATTCTGCACACCAAAACCATCTATCATACCCAGAACAAGAAAGACTCCTGTACACTTTAAAATGGAGCAACCATAAACTAGGTTTCAAATTCCATACCTAAACAGAAGTATTAATAAAAGTACTTATGAAAGCCCTTTTTCCTTTTAAAAGTGTTTTGTAGTAATTAAAGTAATACAGTACTATTATCTTGATCAACCAAAAGTCATCGTTCCTAGGACAAAGACTGAGCACATTTAAGATCACCCTAATCAGAGACAGCTGCGGACAGTACAGAATAAAAATATAGTACCTTGTAAGGATCAGACATGTTTGCTCCGTTTTGTTAGATTAAACAGTCTCAAGATTTAAGACAACAGTCTTAAACAGAGTCTTTGAGATCGTCTCAAAGCTCTCCAAATGTACTCACTAGAAAGAAGACGAGAGAGATATCAAATAATATACACCTGGAAGATACTGGAGGGCCAGGTCCCAAATCTACACAGTAAAATAACAACGTACTGGAGTGAACGATATGGAAGAAAATGCAGAATAGAACCAGTGAAGAGCAGGGGTGCCATAGGCACAATCAGAGAACACTGTATAAACATCAGAGGTCCGCGGTTGTTCAACGTCCTCCCAGCGAGCATAAGAAACATTGCCGGAACAACCGTGGACATCTTCAAGAGGAAACTAGATTTATTCCTCCAAGGAGTTCCGGACCAGCCGGGCTGTGGTGGGTATGTGGGCCTGCGGGCGCTCCAAGCAACAGCCTAGTGGACCAAACTCTCACAAGTCAAGCCTGGCCTCGGGCCGGGCTTGGGGAGTAGAAGAACTCCCAGAACCCCATCAACCAGGTATCAACCAGGTAAACTAATTTATATAAAAAAATTCATGTTTCTGTATACTTGAATAAGAATATGAAGTAAGGTACACTGGGTTTAACAAAACATTACTTCACAAGAAAGCTTATTACTTGCAGTCACCTTATGGAGAGCAAGTGCATAAGATGCACTCTAATGTTACAGTACATATACACTGAAGAAAACTAAGACTACTTGACAGGATTTTAGCATGGATAAAGAAACAAATTAACCATGTAATATTATTGAACCTCCTGTATAGAGCAGCAGGCAAAGTGATATCAACACCCTAGCATAGCATACATATCGGAGCTTAATTAGGAGCCATCCACTAGATCATTAACACAAATGGTACAGCTAATTAAATGCAAATCTGTATCGGCAAACTGAGCATGGTATGTTCATTTCTGTCACCAGATGAACAGAAATGTACGCAAGTAATTAAGAAGCGGCTACATATGACGTGTGTGGCACTACATGTGCAGTACCAACCTGTGGAACACACTCACTGCACAGCTGGACTAGCCAGTGTGAAAGGCACACATGTGTATGATCAATTATACCTAAAGATATACCAGCTTGTGATGACGACTTAAAGAATTTTACCTTTTTGTCAAATTTATAAGCAAGTTGCTCAAGCCTTTCTTGCCTTAGTAGTTCATCTCTGAGGGCTACCTCCCGTCGATGCTCGGCCTTCTCTAGATTGTTCCACTCTCGCTCAATGTCGTGAACTAACTGTCCATCTTTGGGGATGTATGCAGGCTGGTTCAAAGCTTTAAGGCTTGCATTTATGGAGAAAAAAAGTGCTTCTATTTCACTTCTTTCTTTGTACCTAAAATAAAGTTTAACAAATGTCTTATTTTTTTTCTGCAATGCCATATAGATAGTACAGTGCACAAATATATTAAGAAGCAATAAACAAAGAAAATTATCATTAATTTAATGTACCAATATATAAAAAATATACAGTATTTAAAATGTAAACGAGCAACCTACACAAGGGTATGCGTGTAGACCACTACGTATGTACAAAATGGACGAGCAACCACTATATACAAAATTTCCTGAATATCGTTTATACAGTACAGTATTTTATTATACAAAAATCAGTTTCTTTTGCGTTATTGCTTTCTTTTGTATAATTAGAAAGTTTTGCTTCTTATTTGAGAAGTTAAATTTAATGGTTTTAAAATCCTTAAAATTAATTAAAAACAAAAATAAAGAATACTTAAGCAAGGAGGATTCATTTTGTACCAAGTTTCTAATGAATCATGAAAGACAAATTTGTAAGAAAAATTTATAGGACAAACTTAAGTTTGTAGGTAAATAATTCCTCTCGGTTCCTTTGTTTGTATTGTCAATGTAACTGATGATAATTGCCATTTCAAAATTCAAGTATTGTAGTTGGAATTTTTACTGCACGATACATTTACCTACATCTTCAGTCTGGTGCAGTTCAAGAAAAATACAATACTGTACCTAAATTTGCGACTAGAATGTCAACTACTTTTATATTGCATAATCATCTTACTGGAGTACTGAATTTACACAATTAAGAGGTTCTGTAAACATTTTACTAACTTGGGTGGCTTCTCTTCGGTTCTGTATTTTTTGAAGTGGATGAGCAATTTTTGGATGCCATCGAGGGAGTTGGGAAACTTTCGACTATCAAGCTCAACAATCTTCATGATGATCCACTCCAGCAGGGTGGTGGTGATCTTCTCATACTTAGACTTGCAGTCATCCACATCTTTCATTTGATTCATAATCTGCACAGAGCCAAAATGTACGTAGAAACAAATAATACATCCAAGAGCAGGTTATATTACTATCAGTTATCGAAAACTTGTACTGTACAATAAAATTTACATCAATCTAATTATTTGTTTATTTTACCTCCCCATTTAGTGAATTTACTAAAGTCTATTTATTAAACCATTCAATTTGTGTGCACCATTAACTGGCCATGGAATCAGTGAAGAAAGTCTTACATGCTTACAGAGCAGTCTTACATGCTTACAGAGCAGTCTTTCAATATCTACTCCAAATGGTGCTCCACTAAGCAGATCCACATACATCAATCTTTACATTACCCAAAGAAATTGTAACCAAACCCACCTTAGCTTATCAGGACTTTCAGATAATCTAAACATTAAAAGTCACTAAAAAAAAAAAGGGCGACATGAAAGTGCTGCAAATGTTTTTTGTTTGCCCAATTTATAGCGCACACACATTTTGTATCAATCTTTAAAATACATTTTTATTATACAGAACTATTTTAGTATTTTTAAACTTATCTCCAGCAAATTTGTACTCATTCCAGCTTATCCAAAAGACTTGATAATTTGGAACAAAAATGTCAGCATAATAGTTATTTAAACAACATCCTTTACAGTATACAAGAAATGACCTTCAAACATCAAGGGCAATTATCTGCACTAATTGTCTTGCAGTTAATCCAGGCTTTCAAGTAATCTGGTTTCTCACATCCCCCCCCCCTTCCCCCCCAATAAATAACTTACATTGGCAATTCTCTTTGATCCTTTTAACTCATTCTTCATACGAGCAAAGGTGTGGTAGTACGAGGCCACGTACGTGATGATAGACTTCTCGTCAGGCTTGCTTGTGTCCACATCTGGATTAAAAAGAAATTGAACTCGGTAAGAACATGTTTAAGTACGAAGTCTAAAATAGCATGTTTTTATGACCCCAATATAATATAAATCAAATGTTCAAGTGTAATGTACTGGTAAGAAATACCTTCAGCGTCGAGAATCTTAGCAATTCCCAACTCGTTGTGGGCCACATCAAAGGCATTGTTGAGATTATCAATGTGATTCTTTGGGATCAGGGAATTGTAGTCTATGATATCTGGCCGATGGGCATGAATAAGGGCATTGAAACCCAAGCCATCCCTCCAGGATCCTAAACAAAATGAATATTTCAAGTTAATAAAGTTTTGAGTAAAAGGCTTCATTATATTTCAGTTTGTATGGTAGTACTGTATCACAAAATGAATTAAAAACTTTTTTCCCAAATATATTTAAACATACAAGTTCTCTATACAGATAAAATTAGATGAATAATAATGTATTATTATAGGTTATTTACAAGATTAATATCAAACAAATATGGATAATATATATGGAGTTGAAGACATTTATGGTAGAGAAGTAAGTATTATATGTTGACATTGAGCTCACGTGAGAAGTCCTCGATGCTGACCCCCGGTAGCCCGCTGTCTTCCTCTGACACCACAACAACAGCGCGTCTTTCGCCGATTTCTTCTCGCTGCTCTCATTTTCTTCATCCTAATAAAAGACAAACTATCAATATGTGGTGATTGTGCAGAGCATTGTCCTTTTCCAATATACAGATGTAGGCACAATACTGGAACTCAAGATTAATAGAACACTTACAAAATTTCACAAAGGACAAAATACACAAAGCAAAAGCTGCCTTGGGGAAAACCGAGGAGATTCCTCAGCACAAACATACAGCTACACTTATACAGAGTCACGTCGCATCTCTAATACCCTCCAGTACCAGTATATACAGTACCTTAAAGAAAACTAACATGCAAAAGCTACAAGCAGGAAAAATATGGCACTAACAA
Source organism: Procambarus virginalis (assembly GCA_020271785.1). Taxonomy (NCBI): domain Eukaryota; kingdom Metazoa; phylum Arthropoda; class Malacostraca; order Decapoda; family Cambaridae; genus Procambarus; species Procambarus virginalis. Next base: position 37,137,072 of record WNGS01092210.1, on the reverse strand, counting down.
GAGCAGCATATCTTCAACTATATGATCAGACAATCCAAGAGTTTCATGAACATCTGAGCATACAGCCACTAAACATCATACTACAATTCCCAAAGCTGTGGCCCAAGAGCTTAGATCTAGTCGATGGAAACCCAACCCCACAATACACCATTCATAAAGGAAACATTTATCAGCAACCCCTACCCTCTTAACCACTTAACCCAACACTTAGGCAGGACAGTAGAGCAAGGATCTCACTTCATGCAGGTCGGCGTTCAATCCCCGACCGTCCAAGTGGTTGGGCACCATTCCTTTCCCCCGTCCCATCAAAATTCCTTATCCTGACCCCTTCCAAGTGCTATATAATTGTAATGGCATGGCGCTCTCTCCTGATAGTTCCGTTCCCTTCCCTGTCTTAAAATATAAAATCAATAAATAATAAAATAAACTTTAGCCAGCTCATCAAATAAGGAACAAAAGCATTAGTGTGTATATGTAAATACTACACAGTATTCATCTATAGACATTCCTATATTCCAAAATATATGTGAAGAACTTCACTCACTCTCAGCTCCTGACAAGAGAGCAAACTTAGCTTAGCTGCCACATACATACACACGTGTTAGCAAGGCGGACAGCCTCTCTGCTGTATTTAATATGTCCAAGCTTCTCTCTTCGCCCGTGCTTCTCCTTCCTCTTTACTTCCCCCAAAAAACGAAAGTGATGCTACATGGACGTGACTCGTACTAACTGTTTACGAAGTGCTATATAGTCAACTTAGCAAACGGTAATTTTGAGAAAGCCAATCTCAAAATTAGCTTAGCTTATCAAGACAATGTTTTACAAGTTTATTCTACTTAAGTTTATTTCTGTCACAATTCACAATCACTTTTGTATAATGGTCAATAACTATATTAAATACAGAAAGAAATAATGAAGGCAAGAAAAATGATTGAGTAAAGAGAAGTCTACTGCTGTATTGACCCCCCCCCCCCCTCCTCACCCTAGACCTCTAATACTCTAAATACAGATTGTTGAAAACTGGACTCTGTTGCCTACCATTTCTAACCTTTCCCCATCCACCCCAATTCCACATTTCTAGTACTGCCAGCCAGCCAACATCGAAGTGGTTCCGTTGAGCAGCGGCCCGTGCGGTCTATAGTGACTAGTTCTCCTGGTTGGTGAGCCGTACTTACCACGTCTATCTCGATCTCCTGGATCTGGAAGCGGAGGATAATTGTCCAGATGAGGCCGAGGATGAGCCGCGGGTTTCCATCCACGATGTCCTCTGCGCCAATACTCTCCAGCCGCACCTGTGGGGGTAGTGCAGGGACGCCTGGTTTACTGGCAGGGTGTGTGTGTGTGGTGGGAAGGTGCAAGAGGGTGTAAAATATACTACTCATATACAGCAAGCTGAAACAAAAGGGGTGAAATGAGAGGTGGAAGGCACACTTCTATGCACAGCTTCAAAACCTGATACAGAAAAAACATATTAGTACACCAACCTGACAACGCTAGAAAAAAAAGGAGAGGGAAGGGGAGAGACATGACAAGAGACGTATAAAATACTTTGTGGGACTGACACTGGAAATAAGAGTAAATGTTCGCAATGCATACCAATAAAATAAGGGAACGTGCATGCATGGAAGCTTGAGACATTGTCACAGATGATAGAAAGTTTTAGTTTAGCGTAATAGTAGGAAAATGGAATGAACTAATGGAGCAAACTCCATTCAGAATTTTAGAAGTAGGTATGATAGGCCGGGAGTCATTGCTTAGACAATCCGCGCCTAGAAAGGCGGGGTCCAAGTGTTAATGCTCAATCCTGCAGACAAATAGGCGAGGACAAAACAGGCGAGTATACAGTAGGAAAGCACAAGTTCTTGGCCTTCCAAATCACCTGCCAAGCCCTCTACTGGCCAGCAATATTAAGGGAAGAAACTGGCCGCATCAAGCGAGGTGAGCCAACCATACCACTATAAGACCAGGCTTGTGGTCTACCACCCACACCTACCTTTTTTCTCTATTAAAACACACAGTATAAATGTCATATACACATTAATTTACAAAGGAAATAAATTACATAGTTTATATAATTTATCAATAGACCAATGTTTCATATCACAGAACTTTACCCACACCTACTGGCCAACTACAAGCTTACACGAGGTGTCAGTGAGCGCGTTAAAAGTAACGTGTCTAGTTTACCTGTAGACACGTTACCTGTTTCCAGAGATCTTTTACTCCAAGAAGGGCGTGGCGGGCGCCCCCAGGACGCCCTTGGGCGTGGCTGCCATATCCGCGGACACTTAGGTAGCGGAAGCAAGGGGCCATCAGCCAGCCATTATTGATGCAATCTTCACTGTTCATTAAGCCAGCACTCAACATCAATAATGTGGTTATTAACCCGGCGGTGTTTTATGTACACTAACCACATTACTGGTCACTGTTATTCACAGCACCTTGAACTTTTATCCTATCACGTCCACACAAACATACTTGCTAAGTACCTATCAGTAGATACCTAGCTCACAATATATGAACGAAAAGGAACGTGAAAAGTTCCAGTCCATCCTGGACCCTTCTTAAATCACATCAAGATGGTTACAGAGACACATAATGGGTTCAGGAACTGACCCCATAG
>WNGS01092210.1:37103515-37123515 GCA_020271785.1 Procambarus virginalis | reverse complement strand
CAGGATGAGAGTTACGCTCGTGGTGTCCCGTTTCTCCAGCCATGTCATATGCTTTGAACTACTGACTTTTTTGGCCTCCACTACCACTTCACTTAAATTGTTCCAATCATCAATTGTTTTTGCAAACATTGTTTGCAAAAGTGAATTTTCAAAATTTTGTTGGTAGCTTTGTTTAGTTAGCTTAAATTTATAGCCTTTTATTCTTGAAGCTCCATGTCTCGAGAATTCTTATCAATTTTGTTGATTTTCATTTCTAGTTTTGTATGTAATAATCATATTGCATCTCTTTGCTTTAGCATATTTAATGGCTCTAACTTTTCCTTGTAGCTCTATAGTCTTTCAGTTCCAGAAGCCATTTTAGTGCATGTGTCTGCACCTTTTCCAGTTGCTTATCTATCACTGACTACTGGGGATCTATTTATACCCTTCCTCCTAGCCGTTTATACCTGGCCCACTAATTACCCCTTCGAACATTAATGTTTGTCATTTTTGTTTAAAGATGTCAATGGAATTTACTTCAATAACCTGCAATACATTCCACTTGCCAAGTGCCTGTGAACCCTTCCTCCGAATAGACAGTACGTTTTAATACTAAATGTAATAAGTACATTCCTGACTGTCTGCAGAGTACATATATACACTTAATTGTGCCCTTACATTTACCTCCCCATATTTCTCTTCATTTTCTGTTAATACACTCAAAATTTTAGGTTGAAGTTTTTGTGTTGGATTGACTGATTGATTGATAAAGATTAAGCCACCCAAGAGGTGGCACGGGCATGAATAGCCCGTAATCGTGTTGAATTCTATATACAGTACACAAGTATTAAATAAAGAATTTCTTTCAGTTTTATTAAAAATAGAGGTTTTATACAAAATATTAAAATATCCTGAGTTACTTTATAATTTATTGAAAGACTAGTTTTTGTTTTATTAGTTCTATAAAACTGTAATACCAATATAGCTATAGGTTAAGTACTAATTGTAATTTATTTAAGAAGCAATAAATGATATTTACATGCTTGACTTCCTAAACTCCCAAGGTTAGATCATGGTTTTCTATACAGCTTTTCAGGTAAACTCTAATATTCACAATATTTTGGTGCGATGCTGGTCATTAAGTGTATTTATGTACTATGTCAATAGTCAGGATTGTACTTATTACATTTCGTATTAAAACGTACTGTCTATTCGGAGGAGGGGCTGCTGCCTGTACAGGAAACGAGAACTACCTTACATCTCTACAACTATAACATGTTCAGCTTCAACTGATGTCTCTTTGGCCTACCTCTTTTTAATTTATAAAGCCCATTATACAGTACTTTGCTATCTTCCCCCAGAGAATCTTTCATGTAGTGATCACATCCCCTCCGTTTCTTCTCTACTCAAAGGTTGTGCGGGTAGGCTCTCTCAATCTGTCCTCATAGCCGAGCCCTCTCAATACTGGTACTAATCTAGTTGCAACCCTCTTACAGTGATACAGATGAAGCATGAGCACCATTTCAGTATTTTTATTTTTATTTATAATATATTGAAAAAAGAGAGAGATGTTTAATGTTCATAAACTCATTTACTCAGCTCAACAATGCATAATCTTATTATAAACATTTTGTTTTGCATCTACAACTAGAGATTAAGTTTTCAACATTTTCACACCACATTTATAGCTAAAACCCAAAACTATAAAAAAATGGGGAATCACTCAGCAAGACCTGAAAATGCCAGGATAGTCAGGTTTGTGCCAATGGGTTAGAACACCGAAGCTTCCATTCATAATCATTAAAACATTAACTTTGTCTGAAATAATGATAAGGCAAATATGATTATCAACTGCACAAAACTGGGCACCACATAGCTTTCCTTGAAGACACAGTCTTAGAGCATGCTCTTACTTTGGCAGAGTTGAGGAAGATCTGTTGACCAACAGCTTCCTCAAGGCGGTTTCTCCTCTCTACAGCTTTGCCTTTCAGCTGCCCCCAGTATTGTTGTACCTCCTCTTGCCGCCCTCTACAGCATGTCTTTCTCGTGGATACGAAGCCTTCACCGAATCGGCAAGAAGGTTCACTCGTCGTACCTGTATAAATATATAGGTAAAATTAAAATGTTAACAATACTCGTGCAGTACAGTACAAGTATGAAGAGAACAATCAGATATGCACTAAACTATCAACATTTCACCACCTGCTACCACCAAAGGCCAACCATCTCACAAAGGCAAGAACCATTCAAAAAAACACCTGCATGCATCATTGTTAAAAAGAGTAGTCAAACGAGTCATTTAATAATTTAAATGGTACACTGTCCTTCTGAGTTCTGTCATTGTCTTCAAATGTCTTTACCTTCATGATAACTAGCAACAATGTATCAGACCACTAACTACTGTATAGAAAGAAGGGCACAAGCTAAATGAACTCTTTAAATTGAAAAATAAGCTGTGTTCCATAATAATCCACCACTAGTTGGATGCCATTCTCCCTTTATTAACTTTAATAAACTTTTTAATATCCTGTAATTTTATACACAATACAGTAATTCAAATCTGTAAACTGGTAAATAAGTGTTGACAAAAATTAAAACAACACACCTGAGCCAGGGGTAATATCAACAAGTTGCCTATTTCTCTATTTCAGGAGTTGAAGAAATAGTTCTATAATGATCTCATATGAGGAATGAGGTAGGAGCAGCAGCAGGGAGGCAAGTTAACACCACATCACCAAAAAAAAAAAAAATCTTTCTATATAGGGTGAGAATGGAGGCTATTTTGGGGTTTAACAAAGTACAGTGAACCCCGGGTTATGAGGGTCCCTGTTTACGAGTTTTTCGGGTTACGAGACAGATTTGGTATGAAAATTTGCATCGGGATACGAACATTGCATCGGGTTACGAGTTTATTGATATGCGTACGGGGCGATCTAGTGCCTGGTGGCACGGCGATCGCTCCTCAGTTTACCAGTGCCTCGCACCCAGTGACTATCCGCCTGAATTCTTAATAAGGATTTACAGTTTTTGTGTTGGATTTTTTACCATTCGAGCATAAAAGTGCTATTATATATCTCGCCATGGGTCCCAAGAAAGCCAGTTACAATGTGAGGATACAAAAGAGAAAAAGAAGAGATCATTCGGAAGCATGAAAATGATACTCTTGTCGTTGAACTAGCTAGTCAGTACAACAAATCTTCAGGGGAGGAAGAAGGAGGCAGTAGAGAATGTCCCTTCCTCATTAATTAAGAAAACGTTGTGCAGTATGTGAAGGACTGCAAAGTTTGTACTGAAAAGAATCGCCCAGATAAAGCTGTAGTAGCCGTTTTGCATTGATCTTTTAATGACATGTGATGCCTCGCTACAGACAAGTGTTGCAAAGAAGTGAAAACAATCTTCAATGGAGCATTTCCTTGTGAGAAAATCAAGCAGTAAGCCACAACCAGGACCTAGTGGTATGCAGGCAAAACGTGCCTGAGAGAGCACTCCAGAGAAATCTTCACAGCCTGATGTTATAATGGAAGGGACTCCCCTCCAAACAGTAACACCTCTTCTCCCACTCCCCCCTCCTCATCATCTTCCATACGCCAACAGGAGTCATCAGCAGGGTAAGTAATAACTTCACATACTTTTGTAGTGTAGATTTGGATGAATTAGGTATAAAATTTAGTTTGAAGTTAAGCTTTAGTCAGGAATGTATACAGTAATTCATTCCCATTATTTCTTATGGAAAATTAGCTTCGGTTTATGAGTTTTCGGGTTACAAGCTGCCTCCTGGAATGGATTAACTCTTAAACCGAGGTACCCCTGTATACCATTTCATGCTTAAATTAAAGCTTTTCTTTAACTTTTTTTTTTTTTAAGAGCAATTATACAAATTTAAAAACGGTCTAACATTGCCAGAATGGATTGCACTAAAACATCACACTTTGGACCAGAGAAAATCAACTAGCATAACAAATCTCGTTTTAATGGATCAGGGTCTTACACCAGGTACCTTACATAGACAGGGTAGTCAAGTGCAGACATTGTAAGGTTATCATTCACTTACATCATTGAACCTTACCACACAGTACTTCCTACACAAAATCAGTCCACAGTATTTAACTCTTAGAGTTCTTCTCAATTAACTATCATATGCTTTCCTAGTCCTAAAGACTAGCACACCTAACTATCTCTCACATGACTTTTCTACAAGCTACCCAATTTAATTACTAATCTACACATTTTCTTCCACCAAGTTCATCCTTGATGAATTTCTTCCTAATTAATTATTCTTTTGAATCACTATCCTGCCATACACCTTCCCACTATACTAGGTCAAATAATGCCTCTTATGATTCTTACATTACCTAAACACTCCTTTATTTTTACACAGTGTAACAATCACAATGCTTATATTATTACCAGCACAATACCACTATTCTGTGCAGTTTAACAAATTCATTTCAGCCTGTACCACATCAATTCCTCCAGCTTTTCACAATGTGAAATGTATTTAAGATGTGAAAAAATCTAACACAGTCATTGACAATTTCCAGGCACCACTTAATTAGCCCGACCACTATAAATTTTTTCTGGTACTGTATGTTTATATAATACAGTTCCAGATAGCAGGTCCCTTTAAGTAAGGAATTCGATTGCTCAACCCTATCAGCCTTAACTATGGTGAGTACAACGTTACAAGCCATCTGAACGACAGTATTTATGATAGAGATCTTAAAAAAAATTATTCCCTAGAATAGGGAACCAAATTAATCTTCAAAGAACTTTGACACAAAATTAATACATTGAAGATGTAACGCCTGTATAATGCAGCCACAGCAATTTTTGAGACTGTTCATATTAAAAATGGTAATAATTAATATAATCTACCTTTTTCTTCCACTGGTGCCAATTCTCTCTCTAGCTGATCATGCTTACGCTGGAGAGACTGCACCGTTTTCAAATCTCGACCCAGTTCATCAGTGTCCAGCTTCTCCATCTTCTCCACCATCCAGTCCCTGGTTTCATCACAGGTGCGATGGAACAGCTCTACACTGGATGCTCCCTCAAGACTACGTTCTTTTTGCTGCTTCAGACGATTGAGGTGAGCCCACTGGTCATGGATTTGCTTTTGCCGCACCTTGATCTTTTCTAACTGACTGTGTCCCGTGGTTTCAAAGTCTTTGACCATTTTGTCAATTATTTCAATCCTTCTGCTTGCAGCTGACAAATCTGTGAGGAACTGCTCAAACTTCTGCTTCGCTGTCTCTACATCATCACCCTTCTCATCCTTCTTAGGAGCTTTTCTTTTCCCTCATCCATGTCTCAAAACCTTGACATTCTCTCAAGAAGGAGAAAAGTTTTATAGATTCTTCCAGATACAAGTGTCTCTTTTGGGCGAGTTCACACAATCGCCATAAGATGAATTAATCAACTGCAACGTTTTTCAACTGTCTCGGTTCATCGAATCCTCGTTTATTTCGAGCTGTAAATTAATAAAAAATATCTTTAGCCAAGAAAAAACTGCTGTAATGAAATTTCAGTTTCAACTATTATAATATGCTAATTTTCTTCTTAAACCATAATGGTACAAATAAAAAAAGATTTTGTTGATTTAACAATGCACTAACTGAAAACTGCTCAAGGGAATTTAAGTCTAGTTACTCTTCCATTATTACAGTCTTCCCCACATCTTTACAGATACTACTGTGAGTACTCCTGCTAGGAATCAATTACATACTTGCTAAGTACCTATCAGTAGATACCTAGCTCACAATATATGAACGAAAGGAACGTGAAAAGTTCCAGTCCATCCTGGACCCTTCTAAATCACATCAAGATGGTTACAGAGACACATAATGGGTTCAGGAACTGAACCCCATAGTTCCTTTAGCTAGGCAAGTGACAATCTTGTGAAGCTAGTTGCACAATTTATTACATACACATATACATACATGTATGTATACACATACATGTGTATACATACACAAATACATGTACATATATATACATATCTTTTTAAATGACAAGTGACTCAAGAAGTGACCCACACCAGTGTCTATGCAAGGCAGTTTACATCTACGGTGAGTTTGTTACAGTTACTAATCCTCCTCCACACTCGCCCAACTGTCAAGGACTGACCAAAATGTCATCACTTTCTTTTCATGTGTGGGTTGGGTAAAAAATATTTTAAGTGATTTAGTAATCTACAACATTAAGCTTCAAACAATTTACTTATTTATATGTTACCCATAACTACAATTCCAATTTCCTAATATTTAATTAATATTTCAATGTTATATTCCAGGTGCAACTTTAACAATTTTTAGTAAATAAATATTGCTTTTCGTACACAAATTGTTCCATAATGAATACTGCCACTAAAAATCACACTCACCATAGCCTGCTGGATGTACCCTCTCATATATATTATCATCTTCAATTCTACTTTCAAGGCACCATCCTACAACTAAGTAGCTCCTAGTATCTTTTAGCAATTTACATATGCCATTATTATACATCGAAACTGACACCAAATTTGGCTAAATTTGACAAAAATGGATTAAAAACATTTGAATACTTTTCTAATCCTAATCCATTTCCTTTGAAATATAACAGTTGACCCCAAAGTAACCCTGAAAAATGAAGGATTGGATGGCCTGTAAGAATTATGTTCCAGGTGTAAAGTGACCTATCATAGAAAGTAACAGTAGAATTTCACTGGAGCATCTTGTGTATGTATTACACCAATGTGTGTGATGGAAACAAAATGTAAAGAATTTAGTCATAAATTTTCACAGTTGTTCAGCAGGGAAATTGGGAGGTCCGGAGCTAATGTAGATTGTTGCTTTACTATGTTAAGATTTACTCGTTCGGCGAGGAAATTTTTAAGCCTCCTTGCTGAGCCTTAGGGTGAGGGCCACTGGAGAAAACAGTTCTGCCCAGAATGATTAACAAAGGTGCTGCCAATTCAGGAACTAAGTCCTTCCAAACCCTCCATTGGTATTTCAAGCTAAACTGATACAGCATTTTGAAATTTTGCAAGGGCTTGTATGTAAATCTTAGTGTATCCTCAATTCATCAGTCTTAATGTCATTGTACATCTGTGACTGAGGTCATAGCAGCCTATACAGTACTGAATCAATTCAATCATCTGCAAAATTTCCCAGGTGCAGTTATCTGTAGGTGGGCACTGGGTACATTCTGCCATTATGTGTTCACTCATACAGTTGACATACTCATTTGCAAGCAACAACTGACAAGCGCTACTGTATGCAACAATGCAAAATGTGCAATATAAAAAATTGGTATTAGTGATAGGTAGGTTATAATAAGTTTGTACTTGCCTCAATGAGCTATTCTGGAAATACTGTATAGATAAATATGTTTATGTATGAGAATTATGAGTTGCCTTCGCCCAACAGTTTTCGAGCAGGTTCACACTCCTATACAGCATAAATATTACCAAATTATACTTACGAGGTGCCTTAGGCTTCCTCTTCTTCACTCTTTCAGTTTTCTTTACCATTCTGGTCTTCGGTACCATTCTCTTCTCGGGAACTTTAACTTCCTTTTTAACCCGAACATTAATTTTCTTTGGTTCACTGTCCCTGACATAATTGGCAGGAACAAACCTTCTTCACCGGTACTTTTACGTACATTCCACCAATCTTGGTTGGTTTGTTGTCAGGAACATCGTCTGTAATTCATATATTTTAATTGAAAGAACAAAAGATGAACGAGATGTTAGCTTCAAAAATCCTAACATGAATAAGATCAGATTTAACAAACATAGAAGCAAAGTTTTCCAGATATTCATCACCAAAATTTATGAAAATATTCAGCAACAGAATGTTACCTCTCCTTTGCCCATGTGCATTCCTTGACCTTGGAAGAGTACCTAGCAATGACAGTAGGTAACTCTCGCTGTTCTGTAACACTTCTCTCTTCAATTTTCTCCACAATTTCTCGACCATCACTTCCTGAGGAACCATCTTNCACCTGAGTCACAGGTATAGAAATCCTTCTACCTTGTACCTTTTAACCCTTAAAGTGCGCATCACATCATATGACGTGCTAGGCGTTTTACCAGTCAACTGCTCTTCACGTCATATGATGTGTTGGAGTACTACGCAAGATTTAAACGGCCCGCGGATACACGGGGTTCACCACACCTTCATCAGGGCTCTTGTAAACAGACGCCATTTTAAAAAAAATCGTGGGCCAAACTCCCGGGTGTTAGGGGCCTCAGTATCGCGTAAGCTACCAAGCCTGACGCACGCAGCATGAGCTCACAGCACTGCTGTTCAGCTTGTGACCACAGCATCGCCTAAAAATGCCAAAATATACTTGTTCATGCTATTATGTAGCGATGATATTATTACAGAGGACCCCTGACTGTGATAAAAGTGACCAGGGTTCTGATAATAGCAGGATTGCGATGATATTTAGCGCTGTGCGCCATGGAGGGAGGAGTAATGCTGTGGGAGGGAGGGTGGTGGCGATGTTTTTTGACTGTGTGTGGCCACCTTTTATTGACTGCACTCAGCATACCAGCTTAGTGGTTCGCTATAGTGAACACAAATGTAGATACTTATATATAACGTGTGTATAGAGGGTATAAACAGCAAGAGAAGGTTTGGAGCCGCCATTTTGGTGAGGGCGGTGGCGTCGTCTGCACGACGCCACCGTGCAGACGACGGTGTTGTTTACTGGATACCACGATCGTCTTTGGGCACCATACCAGTTTATTTGTACAAGTATGGTGAATAAAACAGGTAGATATTTATTTATAATGTGTGTATATAGCGTAATAACATCACACAGTATTGTTGGAGGAGAAATATTAGTGCGTGTGGCCTTGAGGGAGGCAGCCATCAGCTGACTGTGTTAGGTCCTATGTCTTTGTGCATTTACTCACCATACAAGCTTAGATGTACAGTTATGGTGAACAAAACATGTAGATACTTATATATACCATCTGTATATAGTGAATTATAGCAAAAACAGTATTGTGGGAGGAGAATGTGGGCGAGTCAGATGACTGGAGGGAGGGCGGGAGTGGCTGGCTGGTACACGGCGGTCACTCCTCGTTACTTTTTGACTCATAATAGCTACTTAGTGGTTCGTTATAGTGAACAAAACATGCAGATACTTATATATAACCTGTGCTTATAGTGTAATAACCGACAAAGTATTTGTTCACTGATTGATGAACATAACTGAATCAACAATATGCACACCATATTTTTGAGTACAGCAATGATTCACTCATTTTATTATATAAATATATCAAACTACACACTATTGAATAATATTACAGCAAAAAAACTATGAAACATCAATCAGAGACATTGAAATAATTAGGTAATTATCTCTTTGTGGCAACTCTGGCCTGACAGCTGGCGAGCAACAGACCGCCTGGGACGCATGCTGAGTCAGCGCCTATAATTTGCCAGACTTCCCCGCCCTATAGCGGGCAATATATGGCACCTACGATTTTTTTATTATTTTTCCCGTGATCAGTGAACACAAATTAACAGGTTAGGAAGAAAAAATAATTTTTTTTTTTTCAAAATGACATGCGCCTGTGCGGATAGCAGGATATTAGACCCCGAGCATGTTAAGGGTTAACCCTTATGCCATTTTGATTTACAAGGAACAGGCCCATTAGCCCTATCATGAGAGAGTGGCACACAACTGACATTTAAGTGCAAAGTACTTATGGCCACTATCAGTGTTGACCTACCAGTGCCTATAATTATTACAAGGAGCATCATCAGACTCTTGGGGGCCCCCATCACCTAGATATTGCTACAAGGTCTTTAATAGTAGCTTTATATTCAAGTATTGTTGTACAGTACATGCCTGGAAACTGTGGATCGAGGTGGCACCCGTTACTCTCCGAATCCTACTTCACAACCACATTACTACATAGAATATATACATACTGTTTACATCTCTGAATCATTTGTTCCTAACATACACCCATGTTCTCTAATCCAGTTATTCCAGAAGTGTATAATACCAATATTTTGATCAATGCCAATATTGGCTTATTACCAGACACCAATACACCTCTAATTCCAATCTACTTTATCTAGGTATTTACATCAGTATTTGTGTATACTTTTAATCATGTTCTCTCTTTTGTCTCTTAGGGTTCTTCAGTTTGGCTCCTTAACCCATCTTCAAAGCTTTAGTTTTATTTCAGGAACCACTTACATTGCAAGTCCAGAGGTTTCACTATCTTTTAATACTGTACTTTAGACATTGGTTCCGTACACACAGGTTGTGCGTATTATCTTAAGCAAGTTCTCTGTCATTTTGATATATACTGCTGATATACCGTATATATATAGAGTACCACCTCTGGCACAATTGTGGCACCAAAGTCTCCCAAAGTTAGAATATTCTCCCTGAACACTTGTCGAGGGATCCATGTGATAAGTAATAAATGAGAGCTGCGAGAAAAGAAAAAATTTACACTCTACTTTATCAACTTGAACCCTTATCAAGGACAGGTGTGAGTAAAATAGCTGAAGGCATGGCTTCACTACCTGTTTTATCTCACAGCTTTACTAGTATCAGTTACTAGTCAATGAGAAACGTGTTTCTTCTTAATTTTTATTAAGAGTCGAGTTCATTCCTAATTTGTACACAGTGCTGGTAAGTAAAATTATCTTTATAGAGATTTGCCTTTAAAGATAGAAATATTGTAACTGAAGTAAACCGTTTTCATCTAACCAATACTATGATTTAAATTTTAGCATTCAATATAAAAAAAAATTAAATAATCCAAACCCATTACAATATTTAAACATTATTTCAGGCAATGGTTTTCTATACAAGAATGTTTAAAGTTAATAGCAGGAGACTTCTAACTGGATGTCCACAGGAAATATGACCAGAGGAAGAGAATGAAAAAGAAACTGTGTAAGCAAGACATGCACCACGGGCATGGAAAAAACACAGTGTACACCACTCGGGAAAGAGCAACGAAATGAGCAAGATTAAACCAGCGTTCAACATAACGATAAAAGGAGGCAAAAATACGAAAAGGAATGGAAAAAGATTACATGCATAAAGAGTGCACAATAAACATACCACTGCTGGCAACAAACTATCAACAAACAGTAGAGAGGGCAAGACTGGAGTACATTCATCATCAGAGATGCAGTTAGAAAACCAGTGGCAAAACCAAAATATCGGTACATGCTACTGTACAGTCATGTAAGAGGAAAAAAACAATAAAAAAAACAGAAAAAGACCAAGCAATCTGAGCAAGGTAGGATGTGACGGTACTCAAAGAAAGCAATAATGTTTGAATAATTCAACAGTCGAGACCGCAAGGCTGGCCTGGTTCATATGAATTAGAATCCAGTAAAAACTATGGTGGTGCAACAGATTTATTAACTTAAGAAGCAGCTGATGAAATCTGGAGAAAGCAAAGTAGACCAGACAGACCAGATATTGTTATGATTACCAAAATAGTTACAGGAATACTTTAAGCAATTATTAAATGGAAAGATTCCAGAAATCTTAGACTGCAAATGTTGCACCAGTTTGCAAGAAAATGACTGTGGGCCCTAAATTATAGACCAGTTTCACTGACCTGCATTCTCTTAAATACTGCACTGGGAAAATAAATGAGAGAGAATGTGGAACATCTGTTAAAGACAAACTTTGAACAGAGAACAATATTAGCTGGAGTATAAGCAAGATGTACATCATTTTTACAAGTCACAAACAGTAGCTGAAGAGGATGCTGAGGTGATACTGTCATGTTTAAGATTCAGATTTAATGTATATGTTAATACCATGTATGTGGTACAGTATACATGGCACTTAAGAGCCACTCAAAATGTCATGCATACCATACCATAGATTCAACACTCAGCTACACTTTCTACACATTTGTCTGGAGTGGTTAAAAAAAAAAAAAAAAAATTGCAAGATGCCATGCTATGCACATCTTTGTAGCTAGACGCACAGAAATTTTAATACACTTACCCTCCATTAGTTTATTTTTATTTTGTTGCAGATAACATCCATGATAACTTGCATTAACATAATGATATGTAAAAGATTAAAACAAATTAAAATATCAATGGAATGTCACAAATTAACACTTCATACAATAACATTGTTAAGCCTACCTTCATTTACTTCACATGGGCTTTAATAGTAAAAATACCTTCAGTCAATCATAGTTACTCATACACTATGATGTAGTGTATGAACAAATCCACAGTGTGATATTGTAACCACCTCTTCATTACCTGTGCCTTCATCTATCCTCCTTAATTATCTATGTATATGAAGAAGACTGAAGCCTCACATTTGCACTCTTGCCTCCTGGTGCATGTCACCAATGGTGGATGTGTTACTTTAACAATGGCCAAACCAACAAGCAGAATAATACAATAACTGTTTTCAGTTATTTTTTAACACTGCAGATACCCACCTTCTAAGGAAGTAGCACACAAGGAACAAAGACACCCAAGCCAGAAGTAAATAAAGCCCACCTTGTGCTTTGTTAGGAGTTTTCGGGCCACGTCTTCATCCTTGCCATAATCTTTGGTCTGCAAGATGTTCCTCTTTTCACTCATCCATGTTTCAATCTCAGTAACCTCAAAGAAATATTGCTGAGCTTTGAGATTTAGTTCCAATTTTCGACTGCGCTCATCAGCTTCTGCTATCAGGTCATCCCATGCTTCTTGCAGCTCTGCACATCTACTCTCAATCTATTATATGGAGAAAAAATTAAATGAGAATTAGTAAGATAAAAAAAATAAAACATGGCAAAACCCAAAATGTTTCCAAACCTTAACCTGAATTAAGAATAATGTAGGTTCTAGGCACAAGCAACTCTAAATTAGAAGAATCTGGGCACCAAATGGGACCACCATACAGTACGGTGAAATTTATACTGGCAACCCAACAAAATGGTCCCATTAAGAGGGCAGGAGAGAAGTGGCTATTACATGTATCTTAATTTTATGTAACAGGGTGTTCATATGACCAAGGAGCTGTGATACACTGAACTCCACATATGAATACCAAATGTTTTTTGGCGAGTCTCACGCATTAATATTATTAAATTTTAGTTTATAGTTGCTGTACTGTCCTCTAATTATAAATTGAAGAGTAGTGTGTAATCGTACTCCTGCTCAAACAGATAACAGTACCAGAACCCTTGACCGAGCCATGCAGCCTCTACGAGCTGAAACCACCCAACCTGTGTTTAATTTTGTATGCATAAAACAATATTAACACTTTAACGCACCGAGGTTAAGCAAAAAAGTTGGGCTATGTGCCCCTGGCGCTTCGCGCAGCCAAGCGGTGAGACCGAAAAGTGTATACTCTTTTTAATCTCCTGACACTAATTGTAGGCGTACGTATTTAAATTTAGTATCACTGTGTTCGCAATAGAATTGTCTATAAGAACATAGGTATAATGCCGTCAATTCATAAGGCATATCAACAACCATAAAAAACTATTGACATCACTTGCCGAGAGGCCAAACAGCAACAAAATGTTTCCATTCTCGTAATGGTTGTGAAGCCCACAGTTGTCCTACATCGTTAATTTGGTATCATCGGAATCGCAATTAAATTCTCTATACGGACATATGCATATAAAATATAGAATCAATGTCGCAACTGACCCACAAGAGTGTGGGAGTGGCTGAAGTGTTACCCACGGCGGCATATCGCCGAAAATGACATCGAAAAGTGTAGTTTCAATTCAATGTCCTGACATTATTTTTGGATGTACGCATTTAATTTTTGTACCAATGTGTTCGCAATAGAATGTTCTATAAGAATATAAGTATAAACCGTCAAATAAGAATGCGTTCGACCGGCAACAAATATAAAAGTACGTCGATCATACGGGCGCGTCAATAATGCAATAGTTTTACCACGAAGATTCACTGACATGACATTTTCTTCAATAAGCTCTTCTGTTATTAGAGAAAACGTACAATTTCATGGCGAACATTTCTAAACTATCCCCAAGAAATCGAAGCCAAAATGGATTTTATACAAATATTTTTTATTTTAACTGGGGTACTAGTTAAAAGTGCGGGACCGGAAGAACAACCATAACGAGCCGGCTAGTTATTAATGCGCGAAAGTGTTAATAAGCAAAACACACATTCTTCGATGCCTCTGCATTTTGCTTTAATTCATGGCACATTTCATAAACATTATTCTAATGCTTTACAAAAATGGTACTAAATTCTTTACCAATGCCTTTTCTGGATGCCGATCTTTTATTAGATTATCGCCTTTCACCAGGGTCTTGGTGATCTGTGGCTGATGTCCCTGGATTTCAGCTTTTAATTTGATGTGCTTCTTGTTTAGATTTTGTGCCTCGTGCAGATTTTGCCCAAGTACCTGAAGAAAAAATCTCAATAAATGAATGCAAATAATTTATCCTTTGAATTTAAATATACAGTATAAATCAAATATCCTCTTGGGAATACTGACTTAATAGGAAAACCTGAGGAACACTTGCCACAAGCTTTCTGTACTTCATGGTTAAAATTGTCAGTGAACAAAATAGCTGTTCTCCCATATTCTTATATTCCTAAAATGATAATATCTTGCAATATGTCTAAATGTTGAAATGTCAAGCATGGGAGCAATTACCTTATGTAATACAGTATAGGCATTACACTATAGTATACAAATATGCAGATAATGAATACAGTACATTTAATATAGTGGTAAACATTTTCATAATAATGAACAGTGACAATTCCTAAATGTGCTTACAACTGACAACCAGGTCACCTATCACTGACAGATCTAGCTCTCATGCCCCCACCTAATATTGTTTTTGTCCCTGTATTTTCAATATAGTACAGTATATTTACAATAATGGTATTATCACGTAATTCCCCAGTATAGCAGAGGAAACTGCCTCTTCCTACTCATCTTCATGTTACATCACTCTGCATATCACCTATATACGCCAGCCAACCCAGACGTATGTCTGGAAAGCACCCCAATCATCCTCCACCCATTCCAGAGCCCCAGGCAGGTGCAACCTGCCAGCTCATGGTTATCTGTGGGTAACAAGCAGTCTAGCTGCTGGCTTCCAATTCCAAGCCTCGGTGACAAAAGATATGTCACCAGAAGGTTAAGTATCACTCCCTGACCCCACTCACCACAGTAGTCTCTCCAGGTGCTCAGGGTCAGCACTGTACTTCATCATGTCACTTTCTCTCCACCTCGTCATGTCCAGGTTTCGGTATTTTTAAAATACTTTCGTTGTCACCTTTATTTTTTGTATTAAAGTTTATTCATGTATAATTGATATCGTTTTTCTTGTGCTAGCAAGGTGTATTTTTTCAGGGGTTTCAGATATTTTTCATGTATGATCATTATTATTATTAAGAGTAAATTATATTAATTTTTTTATGATTATTCTTTCCATCCTGAGCAATTTTCACACGACAAGAGCCAAAGTGGCACAATTTTTTTGTTAATGCGAGGTGCAAGCCACATTACATCTGCCCAGTATAGCCATAATACTGCGTTACGTCACAGTACACATGACAAGTCTAAAGTTAAGGACACCGTGTACTTTCAATAAATTTTGCATTTAAAATGACATTTACTACTTTCAATGACATTTTTCAGTACAGTTTTCCTTGTTTAAAGAGGCTGTCTTTATGTATTCCTCTCAGTATCTGGTACACAGTGTCCATATTTTCCAAGCCACTGCTCCCTTCCAGGGTTAGGTTGAGTCCTTCTTAACCTGTTCTCATAGTTTAATGATTCTTATTACAGTTACTAGCCATGCTGCAAGTATCTACCCTTTAAAAGTTAAATTGTGCTTCATAATGTGCCGATTCCATGCTGGAACTGTATATTCTACTTCCAGTAGAATATACAGTTTTTTACGTAGTAAAAAATAAGTCATCGTTTAGGTCATCGAAAGCTATTCCTGAATGTTTTGTGAGAGATTATTTTATTACTGCTGGGATTCTGTCCACTCAAAGTATTCTTTAAATTCATGTAGTGCCTATCCCCTTACAGTGTTTACTCCTAATCTCAATTAGCCTCCCCTCCCCCCATCTTTTTTTTTACCATGCAATTGTAGTTTATTAACACGTGTATCTACCTACTGCTGGAGTTTGTCAGTGTCTTCTGTAGTATTCTACAGTCCTCTTCAGCTGTTACTTTCCACTTTGCCAAGATCACCATTGCTGGATGCCCATGTTGAGACAATCATGCTCTTTGCTATGAGAAAGCAACTTACGGACTACCAGTTCCCCCAATAGGGAAACACATGATAGCTGTATATTGGCATTCTTAATCATTACGAAAAATAAATCTCCCCTTATCTTCCCTACTTCTCTAAAGCTTCTCTAGCTATAATTCAAGTGTTTACTTAATTTGATCACATTCTTCCACCACTTTAATCAAACGTCTACAAGCCATCTTCTACCAATTAACTTTTCATCCATTCATACTCGCTAAAAAAAAATTCATGCTTTGAACTACTTAAATATTTTAGTTTCTTCACAATACATTTGAAACTTCAAAATGAAGGTGTACATTTAACTCTTGCATAAAGGAATAAAGGAGTAAAAACACATATACAAACTTTTGATGTGGCTAGTGGCATGTGTTCCTTGATCCACTGCATCTCGGCATCAAGCTCAAAGTTGAACTCGTGCCATCTAAGCGATTCTTCAAGGTCTGCACGACGCCTGGCTGCTGGCTCCTGGAAACAAACAAAACAGAATATCACAAACCAGTGTTTCACAAATAAAAAATATAAACATTTAGTTGAAAGATTTTATTGCACCACATGTTGCATTCTCACTAGATGTTTATAAGATTACGAGTTCCTATGGAGGTTTGCTTATTACCAAACTCTTCACACTAATTTAGAAATGTTACACCAGACTAGGCCCTAAACTACTGGTGCTAGATTGATTGAATGATAAACTTCATTGGTGAGATAACCAAGATAATTCAGCCCATATAAGCACTACCAGTCAAACATTAAAGTTAGGTTATCGTGTCTCGGCACAAATCCCGAACAGTACAAGCAAGAGTGAAGGGAATACTGATGTGCTGGCAGAACGGCAACACTGCACAGATGGTTATGGTTAACAATTAAAAATGTAAGTACTGAAAAATTTGAATCTGCCCTAAAAAGTGATACGTAATCAAATATAGTGCAAACAAGAGTATCTAATATAAAAATCTTACCTTCAACTTGTTAAACCTATTCTTAGCAGATATACATGATGCTTGTATGTTGGCAGCATCAAAGTGGCCGTCCTGCACCATCTGGTCGCCAACAGCACACGTATCACTAATCTTCCTCTCCATGGTGTGCATGTCATTTTCTAAATTCTGCTGTTTATTCATGAGGTCCTTGCATGACCGCAGATCTGACCCAACATCCTTATTTTTAAGTGCAGTTTCCAGAGCATCCAAGCTTTTCTCAGTTTCCTCCAAGTTCTTATTGTAGCCATGCTGATTACTGGCTTGATGAAGTTTCATTCCTTTCTCCTCTGTCTTGGAACACAGATCTCTCCATTTTTTATTTAGGTCATCTAAAGTGTTTTTGATGTCATCAGACTGGTAGTGCTTCATGCCTATCAGATCTTGGCCAGTCTTGTTGAGACGTCGCAGCTGACCTTCATTAGCATGAAGTTCCCTTTCAAATGCTTCGTGCTTCTGCATTTTCCTCTCTAAATTATTGAGGTCTCTGTAGGATTCATCATCTGCCAGCTTCTTTTATCAGCCATCCACTTCTCAAAATCATCTGCATCTGCCTTGAACTGCTGATAGGCGATGGAACCATTCAATTGTTCGCGTCTAGCCTGAGCTCGCTCCTTTACAGCAGCTCGTCTGTCACGCACCTGAATAAATTACAATATTTTAATCACCCGGTACTTCAAATTTTAGGCCAAAAAAGGGCCATAATATAGTTTAGGGCTTAAAATATGATATTTAAACATTTTAAAAATTACAGTATTTTAATTATTTTCTTCTATCTTAAATCATTACTTCTTTCAATATACAAAACCATGTCTATATAAAGTTAAAAACGGTGCCATTAGGTCTGAAATTTAAACCTTATTTCTCTTTCTGGAATTTGCAGTCTATATATCCAAAAGTTCCCCATCCACTAAAGATATACTTCGATCATTTGAAGTTTATTTTAAATACAGTACTGTACATATAACTGTCTATTAACATTATTCCACTTATTTCTGAACTGATATAGAAAATGTACAAAGCTCATAACAGTTCAATATTAAAAGATTGGTTAACAATACCTGATCCTGCGTTCATTTATATATGTAGCATCATAGTGTTCGGCTGCAATTAGCTTATCTGCCATCTCGCTAAATGTTCGCAGTCGTTCATCCTGTGCCATGAGGGTATTCTCAAAGTCGTCATGACGTTTCATCAGTGCTTCAACATCATCCAAGGTGCCCTAATTAGCAAATTAAAATTGTAAAATTAATGAAATGCTTCAAGCAAAAACATTGCATAATAAATGCAAGAGTTTTAATCACAACTCAAATTAGTACTGTGCACTCCACATGGAACTATTGGTTACTAGACCCATCCTGCCCATGCAACATCACTGCAGTTGGCACTTGTTCAATTACCAAATTTTCAACAATAATTCCAGTACTGTACTATCTTACATTCAACATCTCGATTCCTCCTTAATGAATCGCCTGTTGGGAATGGTTGTACTGTACAGATTTACACTTTTATCAGAGATATGAATATTGCTCTGATCTGGTTGCAATTTGTCTACCAGGAAGAGCTGCAACTTGCTTATGGGTGTGATTAACAACATGCCAGATATCATAGAACTCCATATGCAACCAATCATAAAAGTATTCTAAAGTTATCAAAAATAGCCTTGTGGAGAGTTTAATAAGGTAACAATCAATGACAAATCCAATAAACAAAATTTAAAACCTACAATTAAGTAAAAACAAAATGGACAAAAATAGTGATCTTTCATAAAGTTGCATCACTAATATTGCAAGAATAATGTGTCCATTCTCATCTACCTTAAATGCAACATACACAAAACAGTTGGATGATGCCACTTACCCCGAGGTCTTTATAGTCAAGGAAGGTTTCGTGGAACTTGTAGCAGCATCAATTTGATCTGCTTCTCTATTGAAGAGCTGAAGATCCATACACTGCCTCAGCCAGTCTCCTTTCTCCTGCCAGCCACGATGTATAGCACGCTGCTCCTCCCCTAGTAATGCCATCTGTTCAAACAAGTTATTTTAAAATTAGTATAAACAATTGACAAAATCAAACTAAAGTCATAAAACTGAGCAACCTTTAAATTTAAACAAATTTTCAAAGATAAAGTTTACATTTAAGTGTAATTCATGGCAACTCTGATGAATGATTTTTAATGTAAAATTTAACATGATACCTTAAAGCTACAGGAATCTTAAATTATTTTTGTTTTTGTTTTTTTCAAGGCAGCACTTGTCAGGTCCAACCCTAGTTCAGGAGACCAAACATCTGGTCAAACATTACATGTCTTTCAAACTATTTTTCAAGATTCTGTGACAAGCTAAATGTTTACAGAAATCAAGTGGGAGAGAGGGGGGGGAGAGAGAGAGAGAAGAGAAACAAAACCAAAAAACAGAAAGAAGATAAGGAGCAACAGACTAATTTACAATTATTGATATGTTTATATATATGAAAACATTTAAACACTACCCTTCATGAAGTGTCTTATGCACATAATTGTATGTACAGTATACTATACCCAACCTTTTTTGCACTTCACTGAAGTCAGGATTCCTCTTGACAAGTTTCTCTCCAAGCTGGCTGAGCTCCGTGAATTCATCTTGGTGAGCTCTTATGTCATCTCAAGATCTTGGTGACTTTTGAGAAGATGCTCCGCAGTTGTAACATCTCGTGCAGGTTCGTCAGAATTCAGGGCATTTTTAACATCACCAACCCAATTAATAAGACTCTGCATTATGATTATTAATATTTATAGAATA